>JAODUP010000922.1:12500-192500 GCA_025642065.1 Paralvinella palmiformis
GGGTAGGCTTTCCTCTGGCAATTGGGATGATGGATCCTTTGGGATAACCGGTAGCTGTGGTGCTTGTGGCTGTTCCGGTTCATCACTTGGTATTTGTGGTGTCTGTGGCTGTTCAGGTTTACCACTTGGTATATGTGGTGTCTGTGGTTGTTCAGGTTTACCACCGGTATCTGTGGTGTCTGTGGTTGTTCAGGTTTACCACCTGGTATCTGTGGTATCTGTGGTTGTTCAGGTTTACCACTTGGTATTTGTGGTTTCTGTGGCTGTTCAGGTTTACCACTTGGTATTTGTGGTGTCTGTGGTTGTTCAGGTTTACCACCTGGTATCTGTGGTGTCTGTGGTTGTTCAGGTTTACCCCCTGGTATCTGTGGTGTCTGTGGTTGTTCAGGTTTACCACCTGGTATCTGTGGTGTCTGTGGTTGTTCAGGTTTACCACTTGGTATTTGTGGTGTCTGTGGCTGTTCAGGTTTACCACTTGGTATTTGTGGTGTCTGTGGTTGTTCAGGTTTACCACCTGGTATCTGTGGTGTCTGTGGTTGTTCAGGTTTACCACCTGGTATCTGTGGTGTCTGTGGTTGTTCAGGTTTACCACTTGGTAGTTGTGTTGTCTGTGGTTGTTCAGGTTTACCACTTGGTAATTGTGGTGTCTGTGGTTGTTCAGGTTTACCACTTGGTAGTTGTGGTGTCTGTGGTTGTTCAGGTTTCGAAGACGGCGGAGAAGCTTCGTTTTCGCCTGATGGGTTGATCTTGGAGTCAGAAGGCGAACAAATATCACCGCTGGCGCTGTTTCCAGGAGAAGTCTGTAAAACAAATAACAAATGCGAGTGTATTTTGTTCCGCCTTAATTCATAAAATCCCTAATCTACAAAACGTTGACACTATGAGTTGAATACTTCAGTTTGCTGGCAATACAATTAGACAGATGGTGAAAAGCTTACCTGCATGACACACAAGTAGTGCTCATTGTTATTATAGCTAATTGGACCCACGTCGCAGACCGTTCCTTTGCCACAGTCAGGTGATGTAATGTCGCAGGCAAACGTCTGAAATAAAAATAGTTTATTTACAAAGCGATATAGACCGGAATAAACAATCAGGCAATGGCTCTATATTCCATATATCCGGTATCAGGGTATCAAGTGTATACTTTTTACGAAATATGCAAAAAATTAATTATCAAAGATCAAACACATTGCTGAAGAGCATTCTCTAAGCAATTAGTTAGAGGACACACCAGCACGAGTAAGCTGTCTTCGTTCTGTTCATCAAGCTTGTTACAAAAGGTCAGTTCAATATCACCGACTAGGATAGGACCAACATTACAGCCAACAGCAGCAGCATTCCCACATCTACATCCCTTGTTTACTATTTTCTGTCCAGTCCCGACGTTCTTCACCAAACACGCAGCTTGAACCTGTATGTGGAGATGGAAACGTAAAAACTATCATTGCATCATGATCAAATCGTATTATAACCAGATGTTACTCCGACGAGGAAAGGTGGATGTACATAATACTAATAATAATAATATGTGATTTTTATATAGCGCCCTATTCAGCTAGAAGCTGCTCTAATGCGCTTTACAATATTATTATCCCTGATTCAGACCTGTTTCCACCCAGCACATATCTCAACTCATGCTGCCATTATAGGCACAAAGCGTTACTCAAACACATAGCCATCGCGTCCTGTCAGGTACTCATTTTTTTCATGGATGAGTGAACCAGTCGCCACATGACGGCATTGCAGCTCACGGAGACTCGAACACGCGACAGCTCGGTTACGAGTCCCACCCTCTAACTAACTGCACTATCACGGCTCGACATATAAGAATCATTGGATAAAGTACGGCTCTCTAAAGGTGAACGTGTTTTCTATCTTAAAGTACTACCTGCTCGTAACATTCCTACAACGTTTCAAATTAACACCTTACTGTAGTTGAAAGTTAAACAATGCAAGTATACCAGAAGTAAAATGCATCTATAGTGAAGTGTTTATTTTCACCGAATTACAGAACAAGTAAATCAAACAAAAATGCTTCATCCTTGTAATTGGGGGCTAAATATTATCCTTTCATGGACGTAAACAATATTTTCTGTCGATCTTTCACTATAGTTAGCCTAGTATAATACTTATTATTTTCAACAGCTATTGATAAATATCTTCTCTAATTGTAAGATCTCTATCAGGATTCAATCAGCTTGTCTGTTGACATAATATTGCGGTACGCTTTGGGTAAGTATGAAACTTGAAAAAGGCAGAATTCAACACATACAGAACCGAACATGCGGTGTCACTGGTACGAATGGTGACATATAGTCACGAGTGTTATGGAGATCACGCATTCTAGCCAATCATGGTGTCGATTATTCCGATTTGATAAATTGATTAACTACATACTCTTTCCTATTTAACCCTTTTTTAATAATGTTATAGATATGTTCATGCAAATAAACTGATATGACGAACACAATAATTGTGAATTAAGAGTTACGGCCATACTTCATGATTGTATATAGTAGGTAGGTAGGTAGACAGGTAGGCAGGTATTTTTGGGTATATATATATATATATATATATAAGAGAGAGAGAGAGAGAGAGAGTGTGTGTGTGTGTGTGTGTGTGTGAGTGAGTGAGTGAGTGAGAAAAAGAGTGAGTGACAGAAGAGAGAGAGAGAGAGAGAGAGAGAGAGAGAGCGACGCACACATATGCACACACACACACACACACAGAGAGAGAGAGAGAGAGAGAGAGAGAGAGAGAGAGAACGAAAGATAGAGAGAAAGGCATACAAACAGAGACACACACGCGCGCGCACACACACACACAGAGGGAGAGAATGAGAGAGAGAGAGAGAGAGATTGAAGGTAGCTATGCTTGAAACGGTGGGGTGGTAGAGGAATATAGAATCAGATTATGTATGTTTAGAGATCCACATATCTGAATAGCATATACATGTATATATATATATATATATATATATATATATATCCAAACTGGCATATTGACAACATACAGACATAAACATAGGCTCAGACAGTTAGGTTTATGTGCGTAAAAGAGGAAGATCAAGGAGTGTTTTTACCAGTAATCAAGTTTATGCGTTTAATAACACATTGCTATAACACAAACACAACACTTACAAGTGGTGGAGCCCATAGGAGTGGATTAACAGGCGTAGTTTGACGATATGAGTCAGGCTTTTCCGACAGACAATCCGTTATAGCCACTAAAACCAAAATGGCAATCGTTTCTAATATTCTCATCGCCATAACAAGACAGCTGTTATGTTATGACAGACCGAAAATCCAATTGATCTGTTTAAAACGATGATTGTTTTACTCTTTCAGTAATTATCACGTTCCGGCTGTTAATGACACGATGTGAAGTGACATCAATGCTTGTTTAACGTCGTTATCTCAGTCGTTTGCCGTCGTTATAATCTAGGCTAAGTTTTCTCGGACAAAGAACCTGCGTCGTGAGAGGCAGTTCTAAATATAAATGTCTTTACTATTTTATCCATTTTTAAAATTTATGTTTGAGGACAGAGAATTGACGAATCTAAGGTTAAGATTTCCACGTTCTGGCTTGTTTCAGTAACACACTCTGGTTGGATAGTCTATCTGCCAGAATACCTGGTCGATTACAATAAATACAGAAAGGATTTCATATCTCTCTCAATAATTGAGCTAATCGGTGTACATATTCTTGGTGAACGACTTCTATCAAAAGATTAGCTCTATCACTTTACCATTTACATATAAGATTGTAATAGCATTTTAACGCAATCAATTTAATAGCACCGCATAATGTGAAGGGACTTCAACAGCAAAACAATAAATGGTCGACCCAATTTCTGGTGCTCCAGGTTATATTAGAAAAAAAAACTGCTTCGTGACAGAATGTTCTAGATATACATTCTATGTTATTTGTGTGGTTTCTTACGTACGTATATATGAATGTATGTATATCTATATGTATGTATGTGTATCCAGTTTGGGTGTCTATATATATATATATATATATATATATATATATATGTGTGTGTGTGTGTGCGCGCGCCTGTGCGCGTGTGTGTGTGTGTGTGTGCCCATTCTAACGAAGTTTAAAATAGATTGTAGAGAGAATATTGTAAAATTTCTCAGTCTGGAAGAGATATCGGTAGTTCTGAGCCATAGAGATAGCACAAATATAACACTATCTTAATCATTGCTATAGTGATAATGTATATATATATATATATATATATATATATATATATATATAGCAAGAGGCAATTCATATTCTTCAGAATGTTACCTATTCTTTTTTATGTTAGGTTAATCATGTAAGTGTTATTATTATTATTATTATATTATTATTATCATTATTATTATTATTATTAGCACATCTACTTGAATCTTGATTAATAATTAACATATTGTTCTCTTATCGCGAAACTGAAGCATGGACGTAGTTACAGGGGAAGGGAAGCTAAATTGGACAGCAAGGTGACCAATCAGTAACTGAAGGCGGTAGGTATATATAGTCAACCGACAGTCAACAAAGTGGCCAAGAACGTGTATAAGTTCGAAGAGGTCATAGGCGTGATCAGTGGGTGGTCAATGGGTGGTCGGTGGGTGGTCGGTGGGTGGTCAACAAGATGTCCACGGTGTACAAGGTGGAAGAAGTGGCCTGAGAGGTAAATACAATTGTCGATGGGGTTAATATATCAGATAGTAACGTGCTAACGGTCGGACAAAGATGCATTTAGGAGATTAACCGCGGTCTGTACAGTGAAGAATAGTTAATTAAAAGTAATTAACGTCATTTTACAATTAATTTTACTGTTTTGTTGTTTGGGGAGAATCCACAGGCTGTCGCTAATTCGACACAGCCTCTGTGTTGGAGTTGTTGAGAAGACTACTCCCCCACCACTAACAGGGGAACAGTATGTAGCCGAAGTAGCCTGAGGAGTGTTTTATGTCCTCGGGGGGGGGGGGGGTTAACGTCCCCCTTTATTTGTAATAATTTAGTGGAGACGGCAGCGCCATTAAACGTGGTCAGCCACCCACGATGTTTGAGTCGAGAAATTAATCTGTGAAAAAGTTTCGAACGCTTACTGGATTCGAACCTGTGACCGTTGGCACCATATACCGGGTGATTAAGCGCTACGTCACCGGAGCTCACTCTTTGTTTTTAAATTAATTTTATTTATCTACCCAGGCATGATGATAGATATAGGAAGAGCTTAAGATGTTCAGTATTTTTAGAAGCAAGTCATCAGCCGAATTGCGAAGATTTGAGGGAATACTCGAGACTTGTTAACACATCTGCGACACAGAGCGAAATGTTTTGGGGGAATATTTAATCCACCAATAAAAGGATTACCGCTTGATTGTGGCATAGTCCTGGTGACAATTTCCTTTTTTAACACAACACTCACTCACTTACTGACTCATTCACTCACTCACTCTGTCAGTGAAGTCTGAAATAATGATCAATAATTTGAAACATCTTGACGATGGAGGATGCCAACTTCTATATGAAATACTGTAAGGACAGCTTCATCAACGGACGAAAGAAATGATACACATTAATACTCCAAGCATGGACTGGCTATTCAGCGGGACCCTATACATACATGTGTATGTGTGCGTGTGTGTGTGTGCGTGTGTGTGTATGTGTGTGTGTGTATGTGTTCTCGCATACATTGTGAGCGCGCGCATATGCGTGGAAGTATTAAAACATCATACGGTTTGATGAGCAACTCGGTCAAAACCGGTCATATTCTACTTTCGAAACTCTTATCCCTTCAAAACCCCCAAAATATTTCTCCAAGTTTTTCTAATTTTATTGGAGAATATTTCCAAACATCATCTACAGATATCTTACTCTAGATACGAACGATGGTAAACTGGATTAAGGTGGCATGATTATCTCTGGTCTTTGGTTTCTATGTCAAGACACCGAGCACACATTCGTAGTAAATCGGTTAGTTATTTTACGTTGAGGTTAATTCCGTTCCCTAGCAATGTCGTTCAAGCCAGACATCTAAACGGTCCAATTGGCAGTGAGGTTAGCCACAGGTATGTAGCACCAGAGTTCAAACACTGGTTGGACTATATTAACTTTCAACGCTTAAATGCGATAAGAAACATCCCATTCTCGAGTAAATTGGTGAGTCAATCAGTGGGAGTAGATGAATCAGTGAGTACAGCTAAAAAGCCCTTTTAATCTCCCCTTACGAACTGCAGTAGGATACCATAGACCAGCTGTAAACCCAGAATCTGTGTGAGTGATCTGTTATACAAACGATAAGGTTATATAATGTGAATGTGAGAGTAATTGAATATATGTATCTCCGCACATTCACTACACAAACGTTTAAAAAGCTAGACTTTACTTATAGGATGTTCCTCGATTTATTTCAAATAATATTTTTACTTTGTAAATATCACGAAAAGGTTAATAGAAATGTGTGTGTGTCTGTGCACGCGCTCGCGCGCGTGTGGGTGTGTGTGTTAATACCACGAAAAGGTTAATAGAAATATGCATGATATATATATATATATATATATATATATATATATGTGTGTGTGTGTGTGTGTGTGCGTGCGTGTGTGTGTGCTGATGATATACGAAATAGATAATATATATAATATATAATATATATATATATATATATATATATATATATATATATATATATATATATATTGTGTGTGTGTATGTATATATATATATATATATATATATATATATATATATATATATATATATATATATATATATATATATATATATATATATTTACTGAAATATCAACGCGATGAAAATTAATGTAAATTTTGATAAATTGTTACATTAATTAAGCAGTGGCCTTTGATATAATGGTTTTATTATTCGCTACTGTTCATATCAGTAAGAATCGTGTCCTTTAGTTGCTAGGACCTTGACCTGGCCGACCACCGTCGCGACCTTGTCGCATTGGTCGACCACTGTCGCGACCTTGTCCCCTCATTCGCCTGTTGTCCTGTCCACTGGGATGACTGTTGTCGTCATCGTGTCCATCAAGGTTATCATTATCGTGGTCTTCTTCCATAGGCCGATCATTGTCGTGATCTCGTTCCATGGATCGACCATTGTCGTGATCTCGGTCCATGGATCGACCATTGTCGTGATCTGGTCCACTATCGCCATTGTCCCGATTTTCATCGTTCTGTGGTCCAAAGTTATTCTGGAAATGACAGATCGATAATCGAGAGGTAAGATGGAAATATATTTAACAAAGTTACCTATCGATAGCGAAAAGAATTACAATTAGTGAGGCAATTAATATTTTTTTTTTTTATGTATTTGTTTTGATAAAAGGTGATTTAGAACAATAAGAACACCCTAACAACAACAACAACAACAACAAGGACAGTGAGTAAGTTAGTGATGAAGTTAGTGATCTGCTCGTCGTGAAACAATGAGGAAATTGAAATAAAAAATGTTAGTTATAAATGTGAAATAAGCCAAGAGAGACGTGAAATTAAAATAATTAATTAAAAAATGTTAATTAATTTTTTTTAAATAAAACAATTCTACAATAAATAACAGCAATGATAAGTCAGCGATGAGTCCCGAATTTTATCCCACCTGCGATACAAGAGCCGAAGGACTTACTCGCCAGAGATGATGCGACGAGTGGGAAGCCTTTTATTTGAGAATGAAACACCCCACCGACGCAGACAACGTCGGGAATCGATTTCAGGACCTAGCTGGATGCGGCTCATCAGACTAACAATCGGCTCGGAGCACAGTAAAATAGAGAAACAGATAATGAAGTGTGTGTCACTTACCATGATGTCTTCGACCTGATGGCGCGAGCATGCTACAGCGATGGCAACGGATAATGCCAACATCAGCAGTACAAGGATAAGTCTCGACGTCATGGCTGGTTTCGTATGATTATCAGTTGAATCTCAGATAAAATTGCCCGATAGCTGACCAGTCAAGGAACGATATGTATCGATATGGTATCAAGTTATCGAGTTTATATACCAGTTGTCTTGCACATCTGACCCGGCATCCTCCAGAAGTAGGACAACTTGATGCTCGATGCGTGACAAATTAGTCATTGTAAACAACATTTATGGCCTAAAAACAAATATTAAAGCAATGGTAAGCATTGATGCGCAACAAATAGATCAAGGACGGCGTAATCCTCCCGTTGACCTGATGACAAAATCGCGTCATCATTGGATATGACGTAAACATTCTCGAAGTCGTAGTTAAGTCGGTAGATAGTTCAGGTGATGGTTCCCGATTTTCGTTCGTGAAAGTGTGTCTCATTTTATTTACTGATATGCGGCTGATAAACGATATGAATTATCTGGCTAAGCATTCCATCATCGAAACCTGCAACCGCCCGTATAATATTATACTTAATTTAAGTGAAAATCTGTTTATTACTTAGATATTTATCATTTCATAACTATTTTAAGCCAGCTCCTATAAAAAATGTCAAACGCTTGCCATCATTTAACGAGTATACGGTTAGTAACGAGTGTTTTTCTAAAGCAAATCGGCAAAACGCATACTGGGATTTCCTAAGCTTCACCGATCTCTCGCCAGGTGGAGCCACACAGTACTGATGAACTCCAGCAAGATATGTAATGTTTTACGGTTACTTTCGTGCACAAGATAGGCTAAATGGACTTAGATACCTTCAAAAGTAATGAAGCTGTATATATATATATATATATATATATATATATGTGAGTGAGTGAGTGAGTGAGTGAGTGAGTGAGTGAGAATTTGAAATACTACATCTGAATACTACTTCTTTACGTTTCATCAGGGTATTAAATCCAGAGAACCGACTTTTCTCTTTCTGTGTGTGTGTGTGTGTGTGTGTGTGTTCAACCTCGCGCAAATAATCGTATTGATCTAATACAGCCGATGAAAAAAGGCATAAACAGTATGTAAACACAAGACGTCCCTGTTCTGTATGTAAACAATATCTCTCACCCACACATTAAGATTAATGGTCTGATGTAGAATGTTTTTATATTTAAAATATTATATAGCTGGGTCTGTTTTGTTTGTGTGTGTGTGTGTGTGTGTGTTTGTGTGTGTGTAGTCAACCCTGAACGATAGATAAAGAGAATATTGTGACGTATGATTCTCAGGTCGCTTATGTTATGGTAATGGTCATAAAAGAGGTCATGGGTGTATGGCGCGAGCGAGCGAGCGCGCGCGCGCGTACTTACACACACACACACACGCACACACACACACACACACACACACACACACGAACAAGGTCACACAGTACAATAAAGAAGATTCGTGACTACACACTTGAGGAGTGTTTTTGTTTCCGTGTCTGTTGTTTTCTGCGAGTTTTCGAGTTTGTTGGCGAATAATTTAAGGAATTTCAATCTATTAATCCTCAAACTGATACTCTAAAAAATGAGGAAGATGAAGATGATGATTATGATAATAATAATAATAACTAGTTAAAATATAAAGTAACTGTACTGTTGTTGTTGTTGTGGTGGTGGTGGTTCTTTTAGCTGTGTATAATAAGGCACAGAGAATCTCGAACCGTGAATTCAAACGTTTCTTCAGGGGACTGAATCCAGAGTGGCGACTTTTCTTGCTGAGACATGTGTAATGTCTCACCAGTCCCAACAGAAACCATCCTGTCCCCCTCTCTCTCTCTCTGTATGTGTGTTGTGTGTGTGTGTGTACGCTCGTGTGCGTGCGAAAGAGAGATTATAATCCAAATATGTATGAGAGTTGCAGTTCCCTCTTTGTAGAACAGGTTGTCAATTGATATTGAAGTGTATCGTCTCTCTCCCGGGAAGTTTAAATATGTTCTAAATATTCACCTGTTCAAGGATGTTCCCAACAAGAAATAATTGATATCGTTCAAATTTCTTATTGTGTTTACCATAATTCTATCTTACATCGGGTACTGCTATACGGTCCATTTGTCCTTAAATCTTCATTATATATATATATATATATATATATATATATATATATGTGTGTGTGTGTGTGTGTGCATGCTTATGGTCGCGTATCTGCGTGTGTGCGTGCGTATGTGAATCACATAATTCATAGATTATTTACACACACACACACACACACACACTATATATATATATATATATATATATATATTCTACGTACTCTCTGAGAAAATAATTCCTGTGCCAATACGTTTATTCAATACAATCGGACACATTTCGAATGACAAAATAACATGGACATGTCAAGTATTTAATATTATACCAGAATTACCAGTGTAAGTCATGAGGGAGTCTAGGTCTTTGTCTCCATTGTTGTCTCCAGTCGTCTCGATTTGAAAGTGATTTTGGAGACTTGGCAAATTCGGGTGTTGGTACCTCAGATTTGCTCTGGGGAGGTTTTCCTGATTCTCCTGACTGTGGAACTCTAGGGCCCCATTGTGGTGGGTTTCCTGAAACCCTTGGTGGTTGCACCCGGGGTCCCCACTGTGGAGGATTTCCTGGCACCCCTGGTGGTGGTGCTGGTGTTGGTACCCTATGTTCCGGCTGTTGAGGATTTCCTGGTACCCTGGTGGTGGTGGTGGTCGTGGTATCCTGTGAGCCCACTGTGGAGGATTTCCTGCTATCCCTGGTGGTGGTGGTGGTCGTGGTATCCTGTGTGCCCACTGTGGAGGATTTCCTGCAACCCCTGGTGGTGGTGGTGGTGGTCGTGGTATCCTGTGTCCCCACTGTGGGGGACCTCCTGCTATCCCTGGTGTTGGTGGTGGTGGTGGTGGTGGTGGTACCCTATGTTCAGGCTGTTTTGGATTTCCTGGTATCCCTGGTGATGGTGGTGGTACCCTATGTTCCCACATTGGAGGATTTCCTGGCACGCTTGGTGGTGGTAGTGGTACCCCATGTCCCCACGGTGGAGGATTTCCCGGTAACCTTGGTGGTGGTGGTGGTGGTGGTACCCCAGGTCCCCACTGTTGAGGAATTCCTGGTACCCCTGGTGGTGGCGGTGGTGCAATAGGTCCCCACTGTGGAGGATTTCCTGGTACCCCTGGTGGTGGTGGTCGATGTCGCGAATGTGGAGGATACCTTGGTGCCCTGGCCGGAGACACTTCAGGTCTCCAATAAGGAGGGTTTTTGGTGCATCTGGCGGTGGTACCGAAGGTCCCCACTGTGGAGGATTTCCTGATCCCTGTTGTGGTGCTTGTTCCTTTCCATCATCTGGCAAATTACCTGGTTTAGTTTGTGGTGGCTTACTCGGTTCTACTTGTTGTGGGTTATCTGAGTCAGTTTGTGGTGAATCACTGGATCCAGGCAGTGATGGATTATCTGCTTCAGCTGGATTGTCCGGTTCAGGTTGTTGTGGATCATCTGGTTCAGCCTGTGGTGGATTCACTGCACTCCGCGCCGCTGGTAACCATTGCGGTGGCTGGCGGGGGCCTAAATTTGGTCTGCACGCTGCTGGGTCGGCGGGCTCATTCTGGAAAAAACATGTGAACATTTGTAGTACTACGACAACGTCGCCTCATTACTGACATCTAGATAATAGACTGAGGAACTGAATGTCCTAATAATAGCACAGTTTGCACAGTTAAAGTAAACAAAGTGTCAACGTAATGAATGTACTAACAGGATTGAGGCATAAATAATAGTCTACATCACTGAAGCTGAGTGGTCCTATGTTACATCTGGTGCCTGGACCACAGTTAGCATCTACGCCATTCCTACACGCAAATGTCTGAATAAGAAGTGAAACTTAAATAAATACATGCAATTAGTATTATGCCAGAATTCGCTAATAATAATAATAATAATAATAATGATAATAATAATAATAACCAATTTTTGAAGTGGACCGATTGGTGCCCGGCCGAATGAGGCAATAAGGCGAAGTTAAAGATGAAACACGCCTCAGACATAGAGGCGTCAGGATTTTCACCAACGTACTTTATTTAAAACTGAATGGCACTTCAGAGATCCTGAACGGGAATGGTTGATCGACATAAGTTAAACGACGCATAAAACGGTAGCAAGTAGCGAGGTACGAGGGAATGTAACGTAATTAACATAATTAACGCGATTCAGATAATTACCAAAATAAATAATTCATCCAAGTTCTGATCAGTCAGTTTATTACAGAAGGTCAACTGGATGTCACGGACATTTACTGGACCTAGGTCACAGGCCACTGTTTTGTCACCACATCTGCATACATCATTCTTGGATATCTCACCCGTTGTCAGATTCTTCACATGACATGCCACATGGAACTGTAACAGAGACACATAGGTAGTGATGGATAAGAAATGATAATAATTAAATAAGCTCATTATATAAACATCAAAAAAAAATTCCAAATGGCGTCGACTGAGTTAAATTAAACGATTTAATTCGCCGATTTAATTATTTATAGAATTAAATTTGGAAAATTGTATTTATCATAAATATATTTATTGCTATAAACGTGTCGACATCTCTGAGTGAGTAATTCCTTTTCGTATTTCGCGTAGTTTCAGAGATAAATAATCTACGATATACAAAGGATATTAATTATAAGACATTTATACTTCGTACGTAAAGTATTTCATTCGTGTTTCGTTTGTGATAATTTAATGATGATCCTGAACCAGTGATAATAATAACATACAACAGCATTACCACACATTATCATACAAAGATGCATCATTATATAGTAATCCATTGAGTTGTGACATTACTGGATCAACACATGGATCAGAGTGTCAAAATAGAACCGGATCTGCCCTTCTTTAAAAGACACCTTTCTAAGGAATGACAGCACAAAGTTCATTTGTTTCACATTGACAGAGGTCACACGGATGACACATGGCCGAAAGCCGTCTGCCTGGGGACATCAAGCCTACAATCCCAGTTGTCAGCCGGATTATAATAATAATATTTGATATTTATATAGCGCCTTATTCAGCTAGAAGCTGCTCTAGGGCGCTTTAAAATATTATTTACAATATTATTATCCCTGACTCAGACCTGTTTCCTCCCAGCACACATCTCAGCTCCCATGGGAGTATACAACGTATGCTGCCATGAAAGGCACAAAGCGTTACTCAAAAACATAGCCACCGCGTCCTGTCAGGTACTCATATTTATGGATGAGTGAACCAGTCGCTTCGTGACAGTATTGCAGCTCACGGAGCCTCGAACTCGCGATCGTTCGTCTACGAGTCCTACGCTCTAACTAACTGCGCTATCACTGCGCTATAACATGCTGTAATTTTATGATTCTCAATAAACATACCTTATTTTTGTCAACTGGACGGCACTAAGCTTTCATTCACCAACTAGTAAAGTAATACGATAATACTCGTTGTTTAGACATTTTGATGCTCTACCTTTCAGCCCTTTTATCACACACACACACACACACACACACACACACACACACACACACACACACACACACACACACACACACACACACACACACACACACACACACACACATATATATATATATATATATATATATATATATATACACACAATAAACACGCTTATCGACAACCTAGAATTTGGACATTTGCAGCGCAACGCTTTAACTACTGCGCTCTTGTGACATGGAATACCTCAGATATGTTTTAACTAATTTCAGTTTTGAAAATGACTTTTCCGATTGAAAATTCGACGGTAGACGGTATATGTACATGATACACATCGTGGGAAAGGCGTCCCTTCCAGATCGCAGTAAAAAGGCTAATCAGCATCACGAATAGTATTTACATGTAACAGAATTTCTACTCTAGAATCATTTATAAAAATACAGATTCTCATATACACACCTGCTTGTGTGACTGTTTAGCTTCACTCTTTGATTGGGAGCCTCCTTGAAAAGGATGCCCGGGTACTTCGTTCCCATCCAACCCCCCACCCCCACCATCCATAACGATATTGAAGATTATATATCACTTCCCTAGCCATAAACAGAATGATACCAATTATGAGAAGTTGTTAAGGTGAGACAGCTGTTTTTCAGCACACACACATAGATATATTCCAGCTCTGTTCTTAACATTTCTTATTCTGTGCTCTATTTCGGGAAGATGTTATCAGTCATCCAAGTGGGTCCCATTGTTCCCATATTAATCAGGAATTGGATATTATCACAGACATGCTGTAATTGTATGATTCTCAATAAACATACCTCATTTTTATCAACTGGATGACGTAAAAGATCTGTTTGATAAACTAAGCTTTCATTCACCAACTAGTAAAGTCATACGATAACACTCGTTGTTTAGACATATTTTTGTGCTCTCTCTCTCTCTCTCTCTCACTCACTCACTCTCTCTCTCTCTCTCTCTCTCTCTCTCTCTCTCACACACACACACACACAATAAACAGGCTCATCGACAATCTCTCATATCACATCATTTACTTACTAGAGGTGGTACCCGTGGGCTACTGCTGACTGCTGGCAGAATTACTGGTAGAGCTGCCGCTAAAGAGTAGCTCAAAGATCCGAAAAGGATCCCGAAAAACAACATCCTTCTAGCGGATAGTTACTTCGTTCAATCCGAGACTTCGGGTTGTATCGACCGATAGAACTTCAATCCAGTAACACTGGTATTTTCCCGAACTATAAAGGTCACCGACGAAACGTGAATCGTGACATTGTTGTCAGGAAACACAGCAAGTCGGAATCACGAAGCCGTCGCTCAGTTATGACAGAGACACGATGCTCATTCAACTCCGTCGGAGTATGAAACCCACCGTGAGTGCTGCCTGGCTGATGGTTATCTACATAACATTAGGCGACCGAGTAAACTACATTGGTGGTAGTCGAGCTGGTAAAAAGACAAGCGAGTGAAGACTACGTGAAGGACAGCACTATCTATGTCGTCCCAGCTACGACTCGTGCACGAAGCCGGGCTCACGCCATCTCCATTACGATAACGGCTTGGTATATTCCGTGATACAAAGGCGTTTGACACTGTCGATGTTGTTCGGTATGGGAAAAAGCTTCACGTATTATTTGCGTTTGACACTGTCGATGTTGTTCGGTATGGGAAACTTCACGTATTATTTGCGTTATACCGAGTTCCTTTCTACCGAGTGACTACGTGAAGTATGCGGCGGATTATTTCCTTATCCGAGAGGTGTGGTCGATGTGATACTGCCGCGGATATGTTAACCACGTCAGAGTCTTTCTTAAAGGCGAGACCTCCCATAGATACAATTAACGCTGATTTAACCCATTAACCCATGAGTGTGGAGATCAGGAGCACGGCTAGCTTCCGAATGTGACGCAAACGGACTCAAGCACCATGTCATATTTGATTAATTCTAATGATTAATGTCACTGCTATTTTTCCGGGCTGTTTATTTCAGACGAACCTAGACCTACACTAACGACACAGATACTGCTCAACATATCTACCCTGAGAGGATTCAACTACCCCCTAGTTGACGACTTCCAATAAATATACAGTTGATCTCAATGGGTAATATCGTGTCAATCGTCTCAAATGTCATCCTATCATCAAAACATCGCGTTATACACACTTGAGTGAAAAAGAAAACGTGTAGCATTTAGCTTAAAACATCTTCGTACCGCCTCAAATAATAGTGTGGGAATATGATGCATATAAGCATGAGTGATCTGTGTGAATTATCAGAATCCCACCATCCATAATGGCATATATATATATATATATATATATATATATATATATATATATGGGGAGAGAGCGAGAGAGAGAGAGAGAGAGAGAACAGATGAAGTGAAAGCTCTTCAGATCATATATTAGGGTGGCTGGCGAGGGGGGCGAATTTTCACATATTCTGTTACATAGCAACATAGACACAAAATGGTTATTTAATGTTGCCCCCATTATAAACGCTACTAAGGACATACAGCGGAATATATTTCAACAGCATGACTTTTTTTTCTTAAATGCCAAAGTTCGAATGCGATTCATGCCTGTTTTTGTGAGATATTTCCCCGAGGCTATATGTCCCAGATGTGATCAGCGCCGAGGCTAGACAACTAACTAACAACTAACTAACTCACTCACTCACTCACTCACTCACTCACTCACTCATTCACTCACACACTCACTGCTACCGTTGTCCTGAAACCTACAGCTGTGTACCAAATTATTTGACTCATTGCGCAACATCGTATGGTGATATTATTTCGTGTGCCTTATTTATAGACAAGTATTTAGCACGGAGAATATTGGTCTACCTGTTATGTCCATCACTTTCCTGTGTGTACTTACTGCTTTCAAGACTGACCAAGTCTAACTGGAACAACAAATACGAACTCTATCGACCCGGAAGCGCTCTAGTAGCGGACAAACCGAACATACAAGCCTTGTCCACGATTGTCACAAAACTTCCGCCAGTCAATTAATAAACGTTTCCATGTACACGCCCTCTATTGAATAAGACATATGCTTTCATGAGATGGATATCCGGTTACAGATGCTTAAGATTTTAGCACGAAATACATTAATTGCTAATAACACATCCTGTCTCTTTATGAGTAGATAAGGTAAGTCTCTTGGTCTACGAAAAGTGAAACTTACAAAACAGAGCACAAGTTTAAGAGAAATACGAAGTAAGACCGGCTTTGATTCAACTCTAAATAAGACAACAGACAAAATATAAACAATTAGAACAAAAGAGGAAACGTGCCAACGTTCTCATAGACAATCCCCCGCCCCTTGTATTGATCTCACGAAGGCGGTATTCATCTTTGTATGAGCCGGTTTACGGTTCTCAATCATTCACCGACTGTATGATTCGTTTACGTCATCACAATGTTTGACGTCACTATGTGGGGGATTCCGTGACGCGGTTGAAGCCACGCTTTCCGACGTCATAGACGGTCTCTCGTAAAGGACAGTTTCCAAAAAGTGCCCGTCATCCACGTAACGTCATCGCTTTATAGCCCAATATATTTTGTAGTGCGCGACTGCATTAGGCAGTTAGTACAATTATGATCCCCGGAAAGTTGACAATGGCAGTAAAATGTACTGATTGATGACGAGGAGTACAAGCCTATAATACGGTCATTAGCTTTAACGAAAATCCGAAGTTCTTAGAGCAGAAAAATGAGACCTGGATTAAAACACTATCAACCAAAAATATTTCTCAGAGACCTTTCAGTGTGAGTTGAGTTAGAAACTTTGAATAACACAGACTTCTGAGAATACTGAATATAAAACTATGTTTTATGGGAATGTAGTTGTTGTTAGGGACATTCATACAGCGCCCTATCCAGCTATATAGCTGCTCTAATTGCCCCTTTACATTAATAGTATCCCTTGACTCAGACCTGTTCCAATCCAGCATACATCTCAACCCCCGAATGAAGGATACAACGTATGCTGCCATTATAGGCGCAAAGCAAAGTACATTGTCATCAGATCCGTGTTATCTTCGTATATACGCCGTCGAGTAGTAGTGGTTACAAACTGACCAAAACACCAATCTGCCGACGATGTAGATCTTTGACGTTCTGATTCTTACTTGTGTTGCCATGTTAGGAACCTGTGGTAGATTTGTTTATTATTAGCAGCAGATTGAAGCTTGTCTGTTATAATTTATCGAGACCTTCAACCTCACAGAATATATTATTAAACGATATAGGTTTAATAGAATTGTATTTGGTGTAGATATAATACAATTTTATAGAAGGACTGCATGATCAACCCCCCCCCCTCTCTCTCTCATTCATGTCATCTGGAATGTCAGATACAGAGTGTAGGACGCTCTTTTCTTGCACTAACAAGCTAAATATTTAACGAGGTGGTGTTGACTCAACTTATGGCACCAACTTAGGGCAGTAGATACAAAGTGACCACTGAATGACGTAACTATCGCCGTTGGTTTTGTCCTCCATTTGGATTGCTAAAATAAATATAAAATTTAAAGGAGCATCTTGTTAATTTATTTTCATATAAAACATTTATTGTCCACAATGAAAATTTAACTGATTCGAGGGTAATTGTTCACGGGCTACATAAGACAGGTGATATATGTTCCAATGAAATAGTAGTCGCAAAACCATCAAAATGAGCCCAGATATGATTTGTAAATGGCGTCCTTCCAGTATATACATTCGGGTATTCTATACACGAACCTGCAATTATCTATCTGTTACATGGGAAGAAGAAAGAAAAACCATATGAGATACATTGAGTCACCGAAAAGAACAGACATGTGTCAGATTTAAGGAACTCGAAACAAATGAATCGTTCTCAGATCACCATCTCCTAATTACCAGAGAATCCTCCATGTAAGTTCCGTGGGTCGTATCTAACTGTTGTTTACCAGTTCACATAGCAACTGCTGATCCCTGACTGATTAGGTTTCCGTTTATTTCTATAACCCAAATGTTGCTTCATTTCGTCTGTGTTTTTAGTTGTAAATCCTTCATTGGGCAGCAGGAGGCAATCCCTCCGCAGCTGAACTCGCACGTTGAATATTTGGATCCGGTAAGCATCATATGATAAGTTTGGATATTCTACGTTTATACACACGTTGTGTGTGTGTGTGTGTGTGTGTGTGTGTTTTAGCACTTTCTGTTACACCTCATAGCCTTGTTTCATGGTAGAATGATCACAAATGTAAACACCATATTGACAGGTGAAACGCGAGTTAAATATATTTTGTAAGTCACGAATATAACTTTGTGTATACTAGATATAAAGTTAGGTTCATATATCAATGACTTACACTGACTGATTAGCGATTTAGTGACTGACTGACTGTCTCGTTCTCTCTAACACACACACACACACACACACACGCACACACACACACACACACACACACACATATATATATATATATATATGTACATGTATGTACATACATATGGATAACATTCTCTTTCCTCAGAAGAATTCAGTAACAGTAGATATGTCTCTATCTTACTGACTTAGTCACCAACTTAATCATCGACTCACTGATTCATTCAATTATAGACTCACTCACTCCTGGCATATTCCAGATTTAATGACATAGTGAAATAAACAGCGTTTTTTGTCATCAAGGACATTCGTTCATTCACAATGTCACAGAAAAGAGGACGCATCGTACACGATGTTCCTGAATATACAAACGAGTCAGGATCTAATACACGGGACGTTCGTATTCAAATATTATGGCGAGATGATATCAACCAAAGAAAGGATAAACTACTGAAGTAGTCTCTATATTCCCAATCCTGATCGTATAAAATATGCAAATAACCATTTTTTTGTATTTGTATGCATACAGTTCTAAATGTCACAATTAGCTGGAGGCATTAATTGTGGTTCATGACAACCTTGGACATCTTTAACGAAGAGTATTGTATTATCTATGATAATCAACACATTATGGTTGCTATTTGTTAAATCCTCGTAGTATCTAGGATGTACTCGATAACATTTAAATAAATAACTATAACTTTAATTAGTAATTTTTACTATAATTGCCTTCAGCAACTGGACCATAACCGTGTTAGACATCACTATGTGTGACGTCACATAAACGGTTGACCGATCAACTGCCGAACACCAACAACAGTGACGTAGGTAAAACGTCATAACGAACACCCGTCAAACAGTGAGTCACACGGATCACGTATAGTTTCATAAACAAAAAAACACTTGAACCGTTTGACAAATGATCTCAAAACGGAAAGAATATTTTCTAATCTTACATGAGAATTAGAATACTTGTGATTAATCTGCTAGTAAGGTATTATTATTAACCCAGCAAACACAATAGTGTTTTTATAACATTATGTAACTTCTTGGTAAGGGTTAATATAATGTCTAAGGTAATTGATTTTTAACATGAAGGTGTAGGCTTTTAAAATCTTGTAAGTAATGTTTTAACAACAACATTATAAATAACGTTTTTTTTCTTCAGGTCATCATAATGCCTTAAAAACAATATCAAAGCGAAAAAATTAAGATGTTATCATAATGTTTAAAGACAATATCAAAACTAACTTAATTTGTTTTAATTAAACAGTTTACAATATATTCTATATTTAATTAAGAGTCATTACTAGAGACACTGGGACCATCTTTTACAATTTTTGTTTTTGATAGACTAGATTCTGGATCACGGATATTTGATGCTCGCTTCTGCGATCAATAAACATTTTATATATAATATATATATATATATATATATATATATATATATATATATATATATATATATATATATGTATATGTTGTGTGTGTGTGTGTGTGTGTCTGTATATATGCATGTGCGCGTGTGCGTGTGTGTATGTGCGCGCGTGCGTGCGTGTGTGTATGTAACTTGTAGGTTTTACAATTCGGTATACCCGTCCACGAAATAGGTCACGCTTTTGGTTTGTGACATGAACAGCTGCGTTCTGACAGAGATAGTGTCATCAGAATATGTTGAGAGAATATTGGCGTCAATTTTCTAAAACAGACACCATTAATCTTACACCTTATATTTATCGATCATTATGAGCCATTGGTGTTATAATATTTCCACTGAATTTTGTATGCGTATGTTATTTGTTTTATGATCTTAATACGAGTCAGTAGCAATGATAAAATGGTGACATCAAAGATGTTTTTGGGATGTTGTCGCAACTGAATATATTCGCGTTAATGCCACGTTTCCATGCGTATCGAACACATATACAACAAAGCACAACGAAACAAATTTTCACAAAAACAAGTTCTTCATAAACGAAGATACTCACATGGAAAATTTCAAATAAATATCAACATTTTAAACTTTTAAACACATTTGATTAACTGATGTATATTATGAAGAATGCCAATCATCATTTTGTCAATTTTGTAAATGCTATATCGAACAAGAGATGCTCTCTTTTATATAAATGAAATACAGGTAGCACTTACTCTCAAGCTCAGATATATGTAACTGACCAATAAACCTGTAAGGATGGGTGTATGTTATTACTTGTTTTGTTACAATGATGATCTCTGTATACACTTGTCAGTATAATAAAATATATTAGTCTGGTAGGAGATCTACCCTTTAGCGTTATTATTTGATAATAATAACAATTTTGCTATAATTATATCTATAAAAAGGATGGATCAAAGAACTGGAAAATACAATGGAGACACTGAACCCTTTGTATCAACATTAAATAGGTCAAAAACAGGACTATCGTTTCTGGATATTAAGACCATTAACCTTGTTTATTGCCAGAGTAAGGTATCAATCAGTGTTATGATTATGATACTGTTATACAATCGTATAACATTCCTTTTAAATAGCAAAAGGAATGCTTTAATAAGTTTTGAAATGATTTATTCACTTCGTATATTGTCATAATGTAACTGTTTCCAAATACAATTTTTTGAATTAAATATGAATGATAAATATACAGTACTCTTACCTCTGATCGGAAGTCAACATGGCTGATATCAAGATCCCAATAACTGTTCCAGATGTAAGTGACCAGACGGACTTTGTGGCATATTCTGCGACAAGCTGGCACCTCCAGAAATTGGTTATATATTGAAAATGTCGTACAATATTAATTTATTGCTGATGTGAGCTGATCATTATATTGTCATAAACATTACATCTACAGCTGTGTGCGGTGGAGAGTCGACTTTATCATCCACGCCTTTGTATATTGAGTCTCCTGGTTATAAACAAGGCCCATATTGTAACCACATCACATGCTCGTGGAAAATCAAAGTAAGCTACGCTCTTCCAACATATTAATGGGAATGGGACTTTTTCACTGAATGTGTGATCAGCTGCACTCATTATCCAATCATCAGCGTTCCGAATTAGACACGTTCTACCAATTTCAGGTGCCTCAAGGTTTCCGAATATCGCTTAAATTTGAAGATGAGTTTGTTGTCTATGCCTATAATCAGCAGCAATGTCATCACTGGGTAGATGTACGATATAAAGCGGACGTCGCAACCCAAGGACCCATGTAGGTTTTGGAATATCCTCCTTATACAAATGTCTCAGGATCCATATGTGTTTATAAGTCACCATATCAAATAATACCCCCAGGGAGCCATACTGAGACGTGACAAGGTTTGAAATCTGTCAGAACAAAGTTACCTTTGTTAGGAGATCTCTCAATAAAATCTCACTATGATCTCAATGTGATCCTATGAGCAGTTTCTGTCGAACGTTTTACTGAAATGTCGAAAATCACTTATCGAAAATCACTTGTCGAAATATGGCGCATCAACGTTTTTATTGAACTTCATCTTTTGCGCTAACTTAACGTATTTGATCCCATATAGGTTTGGTGTTGTTGTTGATTTTTATAGATTTATAGTGGTTTGGGACCATCATATCTTAGTCATATCTACCAATTAACCGTCGGTAACCTTGAGAAAGTTGAAGGATAAAGTTGATCGTGTTCTTAATTCATCTGCCACGAACGTTTGGAATATTTTGGAATATTTCCAGGGATTAATAGCAAGCAGGAAAGTGTTAATACATCCATGTTTAATAAACGAGCGTATCTTCTATCATTCCAGTTCATAATCTATAAAGCTTACAATGATCTATAAATGTAAAGATGTCACAATGAAGCGGACACTTCACTCAGTTGTCGATCCAGAAGCTAGGTTTTGCCAGGTTAAATATCATTTTGTCTTAGCGACATGTATATGACGTTATGATGTTAACCTAAAGTTGGTATTTCCATTTGTTAGATGGCAGCACCATAGATGGCAGCACCATACTGTCATTCTTAGGCCACCAACCATAGCTATGTACTTAAATCAGCCGATTGTTCTTATTATATTGATAAAATTAAATACATTTACACTGTACAAAACTATAGCATACGATGGAAATACATTACTGTTAAATATATACTACTCTATATAATAAATTGGTTCAAGTCACGAATTTTTTAAATGTGGCCAACTATAAAACCATGCATAGACTAAGAAAATGGTGTTTTAAGTCTTTCAAAATGTCTTGTACGTGTTTTAAATTATATATATATATAGGGCTTATTCGCATGTATATAATTCATGAAAATTGCGCTAATATTTTAATTATCTTTACACCAACACACACAAAGAGCGAGAGAGAGAGAGAGAAACACACAAGAATATACGCACGGACGCAAACACGCACCCCACACATATTGATATGACACATGAAACGTTCATAATATAAGTGTATCAAACTGTATTCATTCCAGGTTATTATGAATATTCTAAAGCGATATAAGGGAATAAATATGAATATATGAATATGTATGTCTCTTTGTGGAATTTTAATAATTAGGAATATGCTGGAGTATTATGGCCTCTGATAACACATTCGTGCACGTTCTTAATGGAAAATGTGCGGTGTTTATCGAATACGGCATTTATAAACTTCCCCTCCTGTAGTCTATGTCCACGAAAATCTTTTTTTCAACTAAAATCTTTATTCAGTAGAAATATCCACGATTTCCTTGTGATACGGATTGAACAAAGGCTTAAATCCATTTGTGATTATTATTGAAATAAAGCCAGTCACAAATTCAGTGCTTAATTCGGTTAATCTAGTTTTCTGTTTAAAACTACAATACGCACAAAGCCTTGATATAAATATTAGATAGAATTCTAGATACAAAGTAATAGAGATACTAGTTCAAGTATACGTTTCTTACTTTGTGGGAATCCTGTATCGGGAAAACGTCCTACGTATAATGCTTTAACGAAGTAATCATTATACGACATGTTTATTTACTATTTTCCCAACAAAGTATGTGTGACAATCATATTATCTACTGCTATGGCTATCTTAATTGTTAAATCGATCAACAGAATTCTTATAATCAATACCGAATTAAAACAAAGAGATTTTTTTGTATTCTTAACTTAATAATTAATCTATAAAAGCTGCTTGCTCTGGTTTTTTTTTCGGGGGTAATCCCCAGACTGTCGCTTATTCAGCACAGCCTCTATGTTGGAGTGGTTGAGAAAACCCCTCCCCCACCACTCACAGGGAGCAGTACGGAAAGATGGAGCCGAAATACCCTGAGGGTGGTCACTGCCAGAGTGTTTTACGTACTCAGGGGTTGTTTAACGTCCCCCTTTATTTTAAATAATTCAGTGGAGACGACAGCGCCATTTAACGTGGTCAGCCACCCACGATGTAGTGAGCCGAAAATTAATCTCTGAACCAATTTCGACTTCTTGCTGGGATCGTACCTGTGACCTTAGGCACCCAGTGCCGGGTTCTTAATCGCTAGGCCAGCGGAGCTCACTAAGAAAATCTTAAACCAGAGACCTTATATAAACAGAAACGTTATACGTTAACGCGCCGCTTTAGGTTATGAACCAGTAGCGCACCTAGCGGACGAGTGGATTTCTCTGATAATCAAAAGCTCTATGATTATATGCATATGACTGTGTGCATGTGTACTACATGGTTGAAATGAATCGCCAATACTAGTAATATTATGTTACATGAGCACATATATACTCTCTTGCTAATTAACACTTTAATTGTGCACACATGATATTGAAAAACAAAGCTGTGAAACTAAATTTAAAAAACGTCATTTCACAGCCCGGTCACTTCACAGCCTACAATTTGCGATCACTTTACAGTCGATCAGAAAATAATTGAACGTGGTTTAGTTAATTTCACAGCCTATTTTCTTTTGTGTGGAAGTCTTATTTTCCACAAGTTTCTTTAATGAAAACGATTATATACGAGGCATGTGCATAGGGACATACACAAGGAACTTCACCGGCCCGTCACCCCTAACACTATGCCGGCACTGTCAAAACGTGTACGACCCGGTACATTATCTGCTCAACTTCCCAGCCTACATGAAGCACCGAAGAATAATTAAAGGTCATCTCCTTACACAGAACAAAAACAATGAGGAAAGATCAAACCCCTCTATGGACTAGTGGGTATGAACGTAGGACTTCCGTACCCATGTTTCATGCTGTCCGGGAGGTCGGAGGTTCGAATCCCGGCCGTGACATTATAGTAGGGGGCAAAGGCAACTGGCAAGGTTTCTTCTCCCCCGAACATGACACTTATAGTAAACTGAGATTCCACCATTTTAAACAACTGCCATCATCAGAATAACATAAATCAATACCAGGTGGCTGTGCCCAATGGGCGTTAGCCATGGGTCTCTAACCCAAACTTCAACAAGACAAGACATAGACAAGTGCATAAACATCTTTTTCATCAGGCGGAACAAAGGGGGGGGGGGGCGACCTCCTCGGACGGCAACGTTACAACAATTTCGAAGTGAAAAACAAATCGTATAAATATTTGTATTTCTACTACACCAATAGGGGCGCCCGTATATTTTGGGCCCAGGACGGCAATACACCATGCTCCGCCACTGTACATAACAGTCACGTGTCATGCCATGGATCGTTCATTTTTATTTATTTGTATGTATACATGTACCTCTATTATAACGCAACCATGACACGATTCATTACAAACTTTCCATCGTATATTCATCATGGGTCCGTTTATCATATATTAACTAAACATTGTATAAGTTCATTTACAATCTACACCTCAACAATATAGACCAATATAGGCTTGCCCAGCTGAGAACAAAGAATATACATGGAATATTAACAATAGCTAAATAATAAAAAGTTACCCCCCCCCCCATAACATCATCATTGGGTCTAATACATCCCTATTCAATTGTAAGCTTATGTCTATCTTACGTACTCATTATGTGATTAATAGGTTGATATGGCTCAATAAAATTTAATAAGATTTTGTCTGGAACAAATATAGATCTAGATAGAACTTGAGCTTTCTGCTGCTTGGGTCTTGTCAAGTGGGGGTGTGACTACCTCAAATTGTTATGCTTATTTTTTAAATATCCTTTATTTTTAAAGGATCATATCTCATCTTACACAACCTTTCTTTTTCTTTCTTTGTGTATACTGTTCCTGTTATTGCAGAATGAACCACTGCCATTAAACACCATGTAACTAAGGCAGCTGTCCGTAACACGGCGCCTCCAGCCGCTAGGATCGCTGCGATCCTTGAATTAAAAATGGCGCCCCATGTTAAAGCGCGAAGTAACGCGTCTTGTTAATAATTATATTAATGTTATTATTATTTTGATGCAACAAAGACTAATTTAAATGTCCACATATTGGTGGTGTGACGACTGAAAACATGTTAATTTATTTAAAAGTGAGCAACCTCCAAAAATCTGACCCCTTCTCTTCTCTCTCTCTCTCTCTCTCTCTCTCTCTCTATATATATATATATATATATATATATATATATATATATATATATATATATATATATTTCATACATGAATGAATACTCTTTTACATCATTAAATGTGTTTGTCTTTTTCTCACTAATATCATGTAATAAAACATATTTTGTCTGATGCAAAGTTTATTCCTGACTGTGAATATTTGAAAACAAATCAAGTTATAAAAGTTTAGCCGGAATAATTACTTTTAGCCTTCGAACACCTTTTTTGAAACCGAAATTAGCCATTAGTAGCCATATGGATTGTAGCCGTAGCCATAACCTTGACCTTGGCCGTACTGGCCACCGGAAGGATAACCTTGACCTGGACCGTACTGGCCACCGGAACCATATTGTCCGCCATAGCCGGCTGGTTGGTAACCATACCCGCCACCGTAAGGTCCACCATAGTACCCATCGTGATAACCTCCATAGTGACTGTGTGGTTGATGATAATCATGGTGGTACTGAAAAGGACAAATATACATGATACTTACTAATCGATGGCACACACACACACACACACACACACACACACACACACACACATATATATATATATATATATATATATCACTATATTTTAACATTTATAGCACAAATCTATATTTAATTCGAGTAATGCTACAAACCATTCTATGGAAGAAGGAAAAACATCGACTAAACTTCTACTTAACACTAAATGCTACTTACTGATCCGCCTCCGTATCTATGATGCGGCATCGCTGTAACCATGGCTACACAAACAGCCAACAGGACAACGGCTAGCAGAGCTTTAGTTGTCATGGTGATGACTACTTACAACAGCTGATATCGTCTACGTCTAACAATCTCTTGTTGTGAAGCTTCTAGTCAAAGTTTGACTATCACGGTTCTACTCCGGTGTTTATATATCATTTTGAACTGTCCGAGTCGTGACACCATCACAATCTTCGTGTCTCTTTTTTGTTTGGGGGGGGGGGGTATTTTTGACTCTCCTTCACGTACGTTTGGGTCCCATCAATCACATCGAAGATTACACGACGTCACGATTTGTTGACGTTAGTTGCTGGAGCTCCGATGCTAATAATAATAAGTTTTCTATTGTTAAAAATATTCAATATTCGTGACTGAATGCCCATTAAAAATAGCAGCAACTATTTCTGTTTAACGCTTCACGTTCAAAGTCACGTATTCCCGGACTGGTTCATAAAAGTTTAAATCAGATCCTGAAGATATTGGAGTTCTTCTGTTAAATAGTATTTGAACGGATTGCTGCTAGAAATATTTGGGGGGAGGGTCAATTTGTGTATTTAAAGGATAAGCTTATTTTCAGTCAGAAAATATGATTTCCTGACAGAGTAATCCCTCATTCATATGATCCAGATGATACTAGGCACGAATCAACAACCTTCTCACTTAACATTACCCCCAGAGTTCCATTTGTGGTGTGTTCCAGGTATGTGAATGTCCCTATCCTATCACCTTTTGTCATTGTTTACATATCAAAAATTGAAAATAAGTTCAGAATCAATCGTTTGATCAATCACAAATCGTGACTACGACCTGGAAGTCTAATTTACAAAGTTTTACAACATATACCTAAGACCAGGCAACACAAAAAGTTTGTTTACATCAATGAAGACCTTATTGGGAGACATCTTCATCGCACTTTGTATCGGGTATTGTGGGTGGGGGGTGTCATCTGGATTTGGCGCAATTCCATCAACACACACACAAACACACACGCGCGCGAACACGAATACACACACTATGTAGTTTTGCTTGAAATATAGACGGTACTGTATGTTACCTTCTAATTACAAAAACAACAACACCGAAAATATGTATGGGCGTTAGTAGTGTAGCCAATTACTTTCTTAAGGTGCGTCTAATATACTATACACAATATTTGTACTGTGTCTGCATACACATTGAATTGTGCTTGAAGCGAGCAAACGGATACAAGCGCCCCTAGAAAACAAATGCGTAACATTTATCATTATCATTAAATCTTTTTTAACTTCAGTAGAGCGCCGATGTTAAAATGTAAAGAATGACAAAGGCGCTACTGTTTGATATTAGTCATATTTTACTGTAATAATTATAGTTATTTTATAATTATTTATTAAGTAGAGTGGTAAATAAATAAATTTCAACTAAATTTAAATTACATCTAAAGTTTGATGTTTCAGCGTTTTCGGCTTATGATTATCGACGGTTTAATCAGTGACATTGAATTTCATTTGATTGATTATTGATATAAGTGTTTCAACATTACAGGTTCCTTTCCGCTCATTTAAACTTGGAAGACCAATTCATTTCTGTTGCATAGAAATGGCGAAACGAAAGCCTGGAACAACCTGTGCACATACACACAAGTGACCACTCAATACGATTAATACAAATCATGGTTTTCTGTTAGTATTTTTTTTTTCATTTAAGCATTAAACATGTCTATTCAGTGGGTATTCGAGTATATTATCATATAAATCAAAGCCATATTTGAGTCATTATGATTTCATTATGGTCACGTTTATCATACTCTTGCTCCACACGAGGTCTATCGCTACTTCATCTGTAAAACAAGAAACGAACAATCAACGGAATATATCAATTTCTCGTACTTGCTGCCTTTGATGAGTCAGTACAAAGTTTAATTACAACTTTTTCAACAATTTAATTACCTGACTCATAACAAACCTCGGACCGAAATAACTGCAGACACAGCGATTTTTTATCCCGCTGGAAGCACTTTATTACAACGTTAAATAATGCTGGACTATTATTTGAAACCTGGTTTGTAACGTCAGTATCAAACCGTATGAATTTAAGGTAGCGGCACAGCCAGAAAAATAATAATAATAATAATAATAATAATAATAATAATAATAATAATAATAATGTATATTTAATAAAGCACCCTAACTAGCAGGAGCCATTCAAATGGCGCTGTACAAATAATATTTAATATAATAATACCCCAAATAATATGACGGCAGCATTTATCTGAGATAGTCTACGCACGTAGAATAAGTAATATTTGTCACGTCTCTAGGAACAACAAGGAGATAATGATGTTGGTGTCGTGGTCTTAATAATGGAAGGGAACATTCAACACTTGTGAATATTGATTGATCACACCCGAGACATATGGTACACATGTACGAGCTGGATTCACCCAGGGGACAATCCAGCTTTTACCTCGGTTTGTAGCCATACAACAAATCACTAACTAAAACACAATCTAGGATGACTATTATCACAAATGCATACTTCTAGAATGCTAACAGATCATGCCAAAAATATATGTTTATTAGCAAATCTGCTATAAGTGAATTAATCTGAAAAAAAAGTATTATAATTATCGTTGTACATGGCATACAAAATGAGACTACTCGATAAAACGGGAACATTTCCTATACAGATACCATATTTAACGGGGAATATTAGTGCGAGCTAAATTTAAAATTATGGGTGGGTGGGTGTAATACAAAATAAATTAAAAAGTGGGTGGTGGGTCTCGGGAAAACAAATTCTGGGTGATGAGGGATAAATAAAAAGGCCTCAAGCCACTCCATACAATTATTTCTGTACTAACCCTAATTCGTTATTATAACATCTGTTATGTTCAAGCAGTTGTAAACAAACAAGGGGTTACCCAAGTTTAATGGCAGATGGATCATAAACAGCTAGGTGCTGCAGTTAATTAGTGTATTCTGATAATAAAGGATCCTGCGACCCATTAAAACGTTCGTTGATGACGCTCAGTCGACTAAACATTTACGTGCAACTACTGAACATCAAGTAATAACGGATCTGAGATAACCGATATCCTGAAACACTCAACATACTTCTGTCTTATCTATAAACTACTGGGTATCCCGTTAATTGACCTGGTACCAAAAATGACTTCTGTAATCCCTTTTGTACTCCGCGGTCATTCAGAAGAGGTAACAAGCTTTATTGTTGATTTTCTATTATTCAAATTCAGATTGTCGATGACGCTGCTACCCGTGCCAATGTCGTCGACACTGACAGAGTTTTATCGTCGACGCTGACACTGTTTTATCGTCGACGCTGACAGTGTCTCATCGGAGGCCTCATACTAAATAACCAATGATCATCATCCGACTACTTCTTGTGTTGTTTACTTTAATTTGTAGTGAAAATGACAACCAATTCTAATATACACCTGTAGGCTCCCCCGTGGTCTAGCGGTAGCGTGTTGGACCACAGATCACTACCACCCGTGTTCAAATCTCGGCGTGGGTATATCTGAAGGTTGTTTCATCTTTGACTTCGCCTCATTACCTTTGGAGGTCGTCTCGGCCCATTTAGCCTACCATGTGCACACAAGTGGCCTAAAGCATCGACCATCATCATTATCTAATAGATATATCTACCACCTTTTGCCTTTGACGAACTTACGACAGGCAAGTTGAGCAATTACCCCAGAATGAAAATGGAATCTGCAGAAATCGGTGGATCAACTTCCCCATTTTGTCGTATATCTATCCTTAAAATGACTTCCGAACTTACTAAAAGTTAGGAGCAAGTCATATAGAAGAGAATTCTTTGAAAGTGTCCGACGTTTCAGGTAAATACTAATAGTCTCATGTTTCTATTAGCGTAAAATCTCCTCGTTTATCACCAACTTTCCGATTTCTAGATGATTAAAATCACATCGAGTAGTGGCCAGACTTAGTGGATGATACATCCCCCAGAATGTCATAATGTATAGTGTAGGTGTGCATATTTATATTTCTTATGGCAGTGTTAGCTGCCAGTTAGTGTGGAGTTTTGGAGCGGGTTTACGCATTGCTGGATCTGCTTATATGTAATATCAGCATGTATCGATGTCTATTTGCATAGAAAGGGTAAACTTTTAAGAGTTGAATATTTTATTGCGTGATTGTCGATGTATTAACTTCTGTGGAGTTGAACTACCATATAGGCAAAGATCCTTTGATGCAGCATTTCAGCTTGTTTCAGATTTATTCACACCAATTCCGTGACTTTGGCACAGACAGTAAACCCAGATTCACACCTTGTATTTTGGATTAATGTAAACAAACGAAACGGTTGTGAATATGAATCCGTGGTTACCCGAAAAATGCCTAGCCTCTGACACAAGTGAACCAAAAATCAGTAAAAACACAACAATAATGGCACGTTTGATAAAGTGTCCGTTTTGTGGAGATCGTTTATCTCACACGCCAGATCTCTTTTCCCACACCCCAGTACTACACGTCAGGAAATGCACCAAATATTCCGACAGGCTATATGTGCATCCAAATTGGAGCTGAAGAACCAGTGGGAATACCAAATCTAACTGATCAGGAATCACATAGACAAGCCTCATTACACTGATAACGAAAATCTCTAATTCAGGGTTCCAGAGATCTCACTGAATTTCGAGAAGAAGTTAACAAAGAAGTTCAACAAATGTCATCACAGGGCGTCATGGAAACAACGACGCATATCCTGACACAGGATTTGGGATCACAGATTCACATTTACGGATACGGATTCAAATCCACACACACGTACACACACACACACACACACACACACACACACACACACACACACACACACACACACACACACACACATTTTAATTCCTGAATATTACATAATGTACCTAGTTTATGCTTGCGCTTACCATATAAGCCACATACATATAAGGTGAACACACACACACACACACACACACACACACACACACACACACACACACACACACACACACACACACACACACACACACACAAACACACAAACACACACGTGCACTTTACAGCCGAATCTAGTCGTGATATTTGGGCTGAGTGAAAATACTACTATTTCTGCTATTGTTGGAGGTATTAGGAGTATTATCACAATATATATTATATGTACTAATATATATATGATTTATTTCCAATTATAGCTGCATTATATACGTACTAATATATATAAATCGTTTCTTTTTAGGTAGTGGTTGTTTCATCATAATTTTATAAGAATTATAAATAACAAGAAAACCTGAGCCCACCCCTTTATTATATGTAACGTAAAGCACAGCCACACACACACACACACACACACACACACACACACACACACACACACACACACAATATATATATATATATATATATATATATATATATATATATTTTATGTTTATTGTTTTTTCCAAAAAATAAATTCCCTGATCCAGAATCTAGTCTATCAAAAAGAAAAATTGTGAGGGATAGTCCCAGTTTCTCTAGTAATGACTTTAATTAAATATAGAATATATTGCAAACTGTTTAATAAGTTAATTTTGATTTTTAAACATTATGATAACATCTTAAAATCGCTATAATATTGTTTTGGAGACATTATGATGACCTGAAGAAACGTTATTTATAATGTTGTTGTTAAAACATTACTTACAAGATTTTAAAAGCCTACACTTTCATGTCAAAAATCAATTACCTTAGACATTATATTAACCCTTACGAAAAAGTTACATAATGTTATAAAAACACTATTGTGTTTGCTGGGTTAACATTAATACCTTACTAGCAGATTAATCACAAGTATTCTAATTCTCATGTAAGATTAGAAAATATTCTTTCCGTTTTGAGATCATTTGTCAACGGTTCAATGATTTTTGGTTTAAGAAACTATACGTGATCCGTGTGACTCACTGTTTGACGGGTGTTCGTTATGACGTTTTACCTACGTCACTGTTGTTGGTGTTCGGCAGTTGATCGGTCAACCATTTCATGAGACGTCACACGTAATGATGTCTAACACGGTTATGGTCCAGTTCCTGAAGGCAATTATAGAAAAAAATTACTAATTAAAGTTATAGTTATTTATTTAAATGTTATCGAGTACATCCTAGATACTACGAGGATTTAACAAATAGCAACCATAATGTGTTGATTATCATAGATAATACAATACTCTTCGTTAAAGATGTCCAAGGTTGTCATGAACCACAATTAATGCATCCAGCTAATCATGACATTTAGAACTGTATGCATACAAATAATGGTTATTTGCATATTTTATACGATCAGGATTGGGAACATAGAGACTACTTCAGTAGTTTATCCTTTCTTTGGTTGATATCATCTCGCCATAATATTTTAATACGAACGTCCCGTGTATTAGATCCTGACTCGTTTGTATATTCAGGAACATCGTGTGCGATGCGTCCTCTTTTCTGTGACATTGTGATTGAACGAATGTCCTTGATGACAAAAAACGCTGTTTATTTCACTATGTCATTAAATCTGGAATATGCCAGGAGTGAGTGAGTCTATAATTGAATGAATCAGTGAGTCGATGATTAAGTTGGTGACTAAGTCAGTATGAGACACACACACACACACACACATATATATAAATACATATGTGTGCGTGTGTGTGTGTGTGTGTGTCTGTGTGTGTATGTTAGAGAGAGAGAGCCAGTCAGTAACTAAATCGGTCAGTCAGTCAATCAGTGTAAGTCATTGATATATGAACATAACTTTATATCTAGTATACACAAATTTATATTCGTGAGTTACAAAATATATTTAACTCGCGTTTCACCTGTCAATATGGTGTTTACATTTGTGATCATTCTACCATGAAACAAGGCTATGAGGTGTAACAGAAAAGTAGCGACACTCGCGGCAGAAAACGACATTAAAATGGTTATGTTAAAGACTGTTAAATTTACCAACAATACCGATCTTATTCTTATTTTTGTTAGAAACGTATTGTAGCTAAAAAACACAACTGATAAATAAAATATGATTCACATTAAAAATAATTCAGTCTTAAACATTTTGTGCAACGATAAACTCTCGATTCTAAGCCTATTTACCATAAATAAAAATTATGTTTTTACATTTGAAACTTGCTATTTATCACTTATCTGGGAAGGAATCTGATCTAACCAATTTTCTACACCATTAATGTAACTTTTGATAAATGTTCAGGTGGCACATACTTTATTGTTTTTATTGATTAAGCTTTATTTGATAAGAGTCTTTATTAAATAAATCAATCGTTATGATATAAATATCATGATGTTTTCGTCTATTGTTAATGGTATATGAAATCTATGATCTTATATATATATATATATATATATATATATATATATATAGAGAGAGAGAGAGAGAGAGAGAGAGAGAGAGGGGGGGGGTTAATAATAAATGTGTAAATCGGTGAATGATACGTTTCAATTTCAGCTTAAGTGACTGAGTGAATGGGCGAAGTTAAATGAGTGAGTGAGTGGTTTGTGCGTGAGTGAGTAAGTGAGTTGGGTTGTGAGTGATGACAGGTGCGACTCGGTGAGAGGGTGAGTGAATAATGTGAGTGAGTGAGTGAGTGGTATGAGTGAGTGACTAAATCAGTTGGGTGAGTGAGTGAGTGAGTGCTGTCAGTGAATGACAGGAGTGACTGGGCGAGAGGATGAGTGAATGATGTGACTGAGTGAGTGAGTGAGTGTTGTGAGTGAGTGACTAAATGAGTTGGGTTAGTGAATGAGTGAGTGAGTGAGTGAGTGAGTGAGTACTCTGTTTATCGCTTGCTGTAGTCACTATTCGGGAATATGAGTACGAGGCCACCTGCCCAAAACCTAAATGTTTAAAGGGAAGTACTTTATAAAATGGTGAGAGTATTTTCCGGTTTTTTGTTTACAGCGAGAGCTGGAGAGCGAGCAGGATGATAGCTGGATCAGTCAATCAGTCAGCTAGTTATCACACAGACAGTGAGTCACTCACTCATCAACGTTCTACATTTATTATATCTATAATCGATATATATATATATATATATATATATATATATATATATATATATATATATATATATATATATCATATATATATATATATTTGTTTAGCTTGGTGTCTGCTCAAAGATATATGAACGAGGAACGACCATATCAGAAGCTAATACAGTCTTGTGGTTATTGTTGTTAGTATTGTCATTGTTGTTGTTGCTGTTGTTATTGTTGTTGTTGATAACATTATTAATAGCTTTCAAAGTTGATCAAACCTCTTTTTCGTCTTAAAACGACTTAGAAAAGTAGCACGAAATAAGGAAAGTTCATCAACAACAAAACACGATCTTCGTGTACGTTGATGTCCAACACGATCCAGATATTTCTTGATAAATCCAATATTATCCCTTTTCGTGAGCATGTTGAACAAAAAACCAAAACAAAAATCTAACACCTTAAAAGTTGTTTCTAACATTGTAAGCTTATGAAAAACACGATCGAATTATGTTTAAATGTCTTCTTTTCTTACTTTGGATTTAGATCATGAACGTAGTAAACAAATATTCAAAAATAAACATCATGATAATAAAAGATAGGAACAACATTAGCAACAGCGGCCACGACAACAACAAAAATAATAATAATAATGGCATTAGCAACAATAACAACAACAAAAAATCAACAGCAACAACAAACATTAGCGACGACAAGATTAATAACAACAAGAGATACAACAGCAACAAAAACATTAACAACAACACATTGGACAGCAACAACATTAGCGACAACAGCATTAATGACAACAACAAATACAATAGCAATAACAACATTAACAACAACGTGCGTGTGTGTGTGCGTGCGTATGTGTGTGTGTTATTTAGGTAGTGGCCATTTGGTCACAATTCTGTAAGAATTATAAACATTACGATAACCTGCGCTCACGCCTTCATTATATGTAACACACACACATACACACATACGCACGCACACACGCACGCACGCACGCACGCACGCACGCACGCACGCACGCACGTACTACCACAGAAGAATAGTGTATGAATTTAATAAATACGCGTTAAATGCAATAACAAAGCACCATAATTTTTTTTAATTCAGTAATGGCTTTATTTATTTATTTAACCGAATCACTTCAGCTCCTTTTATTTACCGAATACGTGGATTATCTAACTCAGTTCATCTCCACTCTCACTTTTCGACTGTTAATTAGCTTCCTTGTCACGATACGACTTATAATACTATATAGGTATCGGTATTTGGTTTAGATTGTGAAGTGGTAAATAAAAAGTGTGTGAGTTGTTTTTCTCAGAATGTGACCATAAATAAACAATACACTTAACGAGAGCTAACTAATAATTAGCATTTTATTACCCAGAAGTTATCGTTAATAAATCGATATCAAAATGATTATAATTGGCAATGAGCCAAGTTTGTCAGTTCAAAACGATATATAAACATCGGAGTAGAACCGTGATAGTCAAAATTTGACTAGAAGCTTCACAATAAGAGATTGTTAGACGTAGACGATATCAGCTGTTGTAGGTAGTCATCACCATGACAACTAAAGCTCTGCTAGCCGTTGTCCTGTTGGCTGTTTGTGTAGCCATGGTTACAGCGATGCCGCATCGTGGATCAGTAAGTGTTTAGTGTTTTTGTTTATCACAAGATTATTTTGGAATATTATAAATTTTCCCCTAATATTTCTATCACGATACCTATCTATCTATATCTTTATTTGCCTACCTGCTCATCTACTTACCTACCTACCTACTTACATAGCTACTTCCCTTAATAATATATATATATATATATATATATATATATATATATATATAATATACATATATATAAAATATGACCATTTCAGCCCGGACATGGGGGATATGATCACGGTTATGGTAATCCATATGATCAACATGGCGGCTATCCGGATGGGCACTACCCTGGACGCTACCCGGGACACTACCCGGGACACTACCCTGGACGCTACCCAGGCGGTGGTGTCCACCATTAAGACGGTGACGAGCGATAAGATGTTGGCGGATGGTATAGATGGAGTTCTGACAGAACCTCATAAACTACTTTATAACTGAATTGTATTTAATCTGCTTAACTATTTTGCTAATTTTCAATTTTCACAATAAAAGATTGAGTTGTTTATAATATAATTCGTTCACCAATTTGTTTAGGTAGTAATAAACTTGATATTTAGCAAAACATGATTTATTGGTTGAAATGAACTTATAATGTGCAGGTGTGAAATAAAACGGGCTATACTAAGAGCCAAATAATAATCACGATATATATATATATATATATATATATATATATATATATATATATGTTGCTGATTATCCAATCACTGAGTGGAGAAATACAGTTTGCAAAAAGCTACATTTTATAAATTGCCTAGAGTAAACAATTAAAATCACACACACACACACACACACACACACACACACACACACACACACACACACACACACACACACACACACACACACACACACACACACATACACACAAACACACACATGCAAACAAACACAAAAATAACACACAACACACACAGATGCACACGCACACACAAACTCACACCATTGCACCCCGTCTAAAAGGTAATATTTATTTGATCCTCAAAAAAGGCGAAAGAAGAAATACTTTCTAGACGTCTATTTAAACTTGTATTATTAATATTACTGTAAGCCGGAATTTTATTATCAGAACATATTTTATAAGATGGACTATTCGAAAATTTCTGAAGTGATCGAGCGATTAATATACTCAATATCATATCTCTTCGTTGTTCATCATTGTCTACGGTCTTCTTCTTTAATTGGTTTACGACTGTCACCCTCTCCACTGTCATCGTTTTTATCACACGCAATCTGTCTTTATCTTTGTTACGATGTTTACCTTTTCCATTGAGAACAGCGGCCCATTTAGCCTACGATGTGGACAAAAGTGGCCGTAAGAAATCAATTATCTCTCTCTATCTCTCTCCCACTCTCTCCCACTCTCTCCCTTTCAAAACACAGACGTCCATATCTTAATAGTGTCGCTATCTCATCTACATCGTACGTATTGTCCACCATTATTAATTTTGTCCATACTTCATCCATACATTATCCGTATTGTCCACTCTAACCAACTGTGTCCATTCTTTGTCCACACTGTCTGCCGTAACATTGCCATCCGTACTTAGTCTAGATTGCCTAAAATAAACACGCCGTCTAATTTGTCCATCGTAACCATGTTGTCCACACTTTGTCCACATTGTCCATCAAAATGCTCTTCTTCACCGTGTCTATATTACTGACGATAACTATTGTGTGTATGTTCTATATGTTGCTATCGTAACTATACTATCTGGGTTGTCCATGTTGTCCCGATATGCCCGATATCATGATACTTATATTGTCCGACTGTCTGAAGTGATGTGCATGATTTACGACATTCTACAAGGAGTTAATTAAAATACCTTGCATTAAGTTAACCTGAACTAAATTAGGTCTGTCCTTACATCAGCAACAATGAAGACGATATCAATGATAATCTCCAAAACATATCAAATAGATACCAAAATAGATATCAAAATAGATATCTTCTTAAAGATTTTAATTGTATTGATTCACAACAACTGAAGCCATGTTGTCATGGTAAAATATAATTAGCATCTTTGATCGAAAAGAAAGTTTTGCAACGTACCAATCTGTTTTGATGAAAATACAATGTAGCAGTGCAGTAGTGATGGATAAACTGAAAGTAATTTTTTTAGTTGATAGAGTGACAGCTGAAATCATCTTTACATGACTCCTTATGACTGTAATATTTCATATATCTAGTTAAAATATGATTGTCACATTATATTCATGTGTTTATCCTCGTTTTGACTGGTTGATTCTTCACATAAAGACATTCCCTCCATCTGTATACTGTAGAGCAGTTTAATTTGTCGACAGAAAAATATTTAAACTGATCTACAGTATTTGTGTATTGAACGCGTTTGCCATATTATACGCAGCTATTACACGCAGCTAAAACACACTTGCGCGCGCACCCGCGCACATACACATATGTGCGTTTATATCGAGGCATAGGTGTACAGGGACGATGGTGAAGGTAGTGGGGATTAAATATAAATTAGTTTTTAATTAAATGGTGTTTATTCTGATTCTACCCCATGTACAGGTGCTTGAAGTGTGTGTGTGAGAGTACAGGTGGTTGTTTGTTTGTTCTGTGTGCGTATATATATATATATATATATATATGTCCGTGTGTGTGCGTGTGTGTGTGGGTGTGCTGTATGTATGTGTGTGTGTGTGTGGGTGGAGATGCATGTCAAACCAATAAAACCATTTTAACCACGTAAGATGCCATTAATCAAGTCAACTGTGGCACTTGACACTGACAATATACTCCAAATACAATTTCTATTCGCCAGAACTAGAGTACAGTTGGCTCAAACCTTGTACTAGGTGCGCCACTAAGTTCGATTCTTTTCGAAGATATTGGCGCAATAGAAGTTTTGAAATTAGTATTATTATCATCATCATCATCATCATCATCATTATCATCATCATTAACATACATATTGAAATAACTGAAAACGATAAAATCGCCTCAAAATTTCCTGTGATTTAGCCAATATTCGGTGTCAGTGTTCATTCAGTAAAAGGTCTCACCTATCAGAACCGTACCCATGTTATTATATACACGAGGGTCATCACATTTATTAATTACACAAGCTTTGACCTTGTATCACGTTTTCATTTCCTCGAAACCAGTGGAAGATATACGAGGGAACAGTTTGTTTTTAAACAGTCACTATACTATTAAAACTTCATGATAGAATATCACTAGAAGTGATTGTTGTGTTGAGTTTTAGCATATGATGTTCAGGTGAGGGTCGAATTATTTACAACAATAGTCTCCTTGGCAAATATATCAATATTTGGCGGCTATCTTCAATATCTGTCAACAAATTGTTTGAACGTGAACGAAGCAAGTAAACCATACAAACTGCAATATCCTGCCAAATAAAGAACTATGACATTCCTCAGTCCTATGTCAACCTTTTTTAATTGGGGATATTTTACCTCTTCGATATATATATATATATATATATATATATATATATATATATATATATATATATATATATATATATATATATGATATAGCTCATTAATATAAGTAATGAATCTTATGATGTATGTCGTTAAAGTTCTACAATCAGTGAAGCCTGATCAGAAAAGAAATTAATGTCGCTTTTAAGTTATTTGTTTTCACATAGAAACCTTTAGGAACACGGATGATTTATTATTCACAGGTCATCGTGACACGTTTGGTATAATTTGTGTATGTCAACTATGACAACTACAGCTGGACATCTGCCACGATGTCCAACTCTTGAGGCGTAATGGCGTATTTATTATTGTCCCATCATTTCTCCTGTCTCTTATTGGCTCCGTATCAATAACTACAACTATTTTGATTGATTGGACTTGTAACTAGTTAGCCGAAATTTTAAGCTTTGTCCACTGTTTAAACGGAAATGCCAAAGATATGTAACAAACGAATGAAACATGATGTTTTGGCACTAAACGGTTGTTAATGTGATAAATGATCACTTATACTAATTATTATATGATATACATGTAGTTACAAGAAGTAAAGTGTATTATATTAACGTCTATATGAGTACGGTTGGTATGCCACGATATTAGTGATCTGATATTATTTCAAGTCATTCCGAACCAAATATAAAATTTCAATATTTAAAACATACCAAGGAAGAGGAATGATTTCATTCAGTATTACCACACACACACACACGCACACGCACGCGCACGCGCACGCACACGCACGCGCACACACACGCACAGACACACACATACACAGACACAGACACACACATACATACATACACACACAAACAAACACACACACACACACACACACATATATATATATATATATATATATATATATATATATATTAATACTTAAATGTTGTAAAATATAAATAACAAATGGAGGACATCCGGCAAAATATTTTGAATAAATATACTTTCAGAGCAAAGTTCTGAATAGGACGGAATCCATTCTGTCACTATACCTTATATACTGAAATTTGTTGATTAGTGATAAAAAAAAAACATTATGATGAACTGTATCAAACGCAACATTTTAACACAAACCATTGATAGATTATTAAATCGTTAGCAAAATATTGAAATAAATGTGTTCTGTTACTTGCAGTCAAAGAATTTTGTTTTGTATTTTAAGTGAAATTATTGTATTTTTTAGTATTTGCCACTAGAAAGGAGGATACATTCATAATTAATTTGATAAATCGAGTTATTGGTTTGACTACCTATTACCTATAACTTTTCATGAGTGAGGAAAAATCGAATTCACTCAGCCACTTGGCGCCTTGGAAGATTATGAATTCATTGGCAGTATTTAATGTTTTGAGTCAAGTATACCACTTTAAAGTATAGATAAGATACAAGAAAGACAACATTTTACACTGGGAATTTTCTTAAGATAATCGTAGGCAGCTCGGTAAATTGAGTAAAACATTATTATCTTTCCTAGTGTATTTGTCGAAGACACACAGATATATTTTACTGACCAACCGTTGATTATGAAGAAGATTGACATAAATCATGATTTATTTTAAAAGGCAACTTTCATATATATATTTTATGGTGCTATGTGGATATAACATATTGATCATCATAGCTATACAGCTAAATTATCAAATTACATCTATAATATCAACAAAGCATTATGTTTGTCATTCATGAAGAAGACAATATACAGCCCGTTTCCCGTTTCCATTACTAGGACGCGTGGGATCTAAGGTGAAAGGAATATTTACATAAAGGGTGTGGGGTATATTCACCCCATGGAATGCACAATAGCTCTGAGGTTATTTCAATGCATGGAACCAACTCCTTAAAATCCTCACCAGCTTGGTTACCTTAGCAAAACAACTAGCTTTGCTAGAACTGATTACCCCATAAACATATATCCACATCCTAACATATTTGCTCTCAGTCTCGGCGAAGAGATTCACAAATTTAATACAAAGATTTGCCTGTCAGCTACACTCCATTGACAGCGCCCTTACTAGCAGGAGCCATTCAAAGACCCTGTACAAATAATATGTAATATAATAATACCCCAAATAATATATCTGTAAAAATCTGTAATCATTTAAAAGATAACAGTTATTTATTTGTGAAAGCGACCTTGAATAGGTATGTTTTTAGAAGAGATTTAAACTTTTCAAGAGACATTCATTTTAATATTTGCCGGCAACTTATTCCGCAAAGTGGGGGCTGCAACACTAAATGCCCAATCACCATATGATTTGAGCCGAGATACTAGCACCTGAAGTAGTATCTGACTGGATGACATGAGTTACTACTGGGACAAATCAGAAAACTAACTGCTTCGTGTACTTTTTGATAATTTAAAAATATAACTGCAAATGCTTAGATATATAGAATGTATGGTACTTATGAACTTTGCAAAATAAATATAATTTTATTACACAATACTTTATCTCTCAAACTGTCTAAGGCGAATATAAATTGTGTGTTACTGATAAAAAATAATTACCGAATTAGCAGTAGGAAGTTAATGAAAATGAACATATTTATATTAATAAAATGAACATTACAAAAATTATATCACAACTAATCATATTTACAGTCTTTATTTAAAATTATAATTTGCATCTTTAAAATAACGATTCAGTCGTACTAGACACAATTAATTTAAATATGGAAATCACAGTATTTGACATCGCGATAAATAGCAAGCCATTGTGTCAGCGCAGATTTCCAATCAAAATATTATCTCGTTTATAAATCTATTAGGAATTATACTTCCTTACATTTTAAGGATCAATATCCGCTGTGTGTCATTGTGGGCACAAACATAGTCCCACGGTGACAATTAGTTATTATAAATGTGAACTTGTTCAATTTTATTTCAAATAATTGTTAAGCCCCGAATATACTGGTAATCATAATTTCATGACGGATTTAATCAGCTAGCTCATATAGACATCTGCCAAATATATACAAACAGAACTAACTCACAGTTGGGGAAATATAATTTGTATCAGCTTAGTCTTCAATAAAAGGTATGAGTCTCCCAAACCTATAACAGCTAATCTTCGAACGGCTACAGTCATATTCTGAACTTTTATGCATTTATGTTATACTTATGCTAAAGCACCCACAACCACAAAACCTGGTTTAAAAATAATATTTCATAAATAAATTCATAATATATCGTCAAATATTAAAAAAGGCAATATTTAATTCAAATTAGATAAAGTAATTAAGTTATATATTACTAAATTCAGAATGATATTTGTATTTCAGTATTAGAAGAAAATGTATAATTGTTTATTTTCTGGTGAAGTCAGCTGCAAAATACGTTCTACATCATAATGCAAACGTGTATTACTGACCGTTCTTAGACCATACATAGATGGCGCCACATGATAGGAATTATTTTTACTATAAGTCACTAGCGATCTATCTATCTATCTATCTATCTATCTCTCAGTCTGTTTTTAATTAACACCCCACACACACAGACGTAAACACATACATACGCGCGCACGCACACACACACACACACACATATATATATATATATACTTTGGGAAAACCAATCCTTTTTTACATACCGGGTACTCATATTTATATATCACTGAAATACCCTACAGAAGATAATTACATACATACTGTGTGTACACTGTGTGTACACACAGTATGTCTACACTATGTGTTGTTCTATGCGTATACGCCATCGCATTTTTCTTCTGTAGCCGTGAACCAGAAGGGTCAAAGCGATGTTATCATTAGATGAACTTAGTGCGCTACCGTTCTACGCCCAAACTCGACGGCTGTAGGTGATTCGCTTTTTGTTTTTGCTTGGCGGCTTAGCGACTGGTGAAACATTACACATGCCTCAGTATGAAAAGTCGCCACCCTGGATTCGGTCCCCTGAAGAAACGTCCAGAGATTGAATTCATGGTTCGAGATTCTCCGTGCCTGTGCCTTATTATAGACAGCTAACACACACATACACACACACACGAGCTAACAGGGTACAATAATATGAGGCTAGGCAAAGATAAACATTCCATGATGTTAGCCTTGATGTAGCCTTGATGTCTGTGACACAGTTTGTTGCTAATAACATTATATATTTATCTGTTTACATGTTTATAAGACGAGAAGGTAATGACGCAAAGTAGGTCTGTATTAATGACGTCAATCAGCAAAGTTCACCTATAAGGGTAGTGACCTACTAGAGCATTAAGTCACGACAACACACGCACATATATATATATATATATATATATATAGAGAGAGAGAGAGAGGTGTGTGTGTGTGTGTGTGTGTGTGCGCTTGTCTGAACACCTACATATTCAAAGAATACATGTTTACGTTAAGATTTAAACTTACAAACTTATTCAGTTTTATTATATGAGCGAGATATTATATTTGTGTGTTCATAGATGAGAAAGATAGTGGAATTAATCGAGATAGACAGATTGCCAGATATACTGATAGACAAATAAGCACCTAGTAAGAGAAAGTGTGTGTGTGTGTGTGTGTGTGTTGTGTGTGTGGTAAATATGCGATCCTATGACGTAAAACTTCAAGACACTCGAGTGTCAATCAAACAATACTGGGTCGAAGTACGCCATCGGACACCTGATGAGGGACGTCATCACTACGTCTTCGTTGTAATCAATATGCAGATATGTCCTAACCTAGATTTCTTTTGTGTGGGCATGGGGACACGGGCGCGCGCGCGCGCGCGCGTGTGAAGCCACCCACCCAAAATTATAATTAAAACAAATTCTAGACTAAGCGCCATATAATTGTGAATGATGCCCAAAACTATATAATAACCAGTGTGGAGGTGAGGTTTTCATATTTATCTATCACTATAAGAGATAATTTGTTCTAAACCGTTTATAGAGACGAGAAGTAACCATTATCATGGCCAGAAGATTGATTCCAATCGTTCTCCTTATGGTAATATTTGTGGTTTGCTCAACTGCCACAAGACATCTATTTTTGTAAAGGGTAGTGCATTCATATATTGACTGTTTTGTATGAATGATGTCTGAAGTTGTATTAGCGTAGTTGAACATCAATATGAGCCATTCTATTTTGATGGTCGGTGATGCATTTCTCTAAATAATCAAAGGGCATAAAAGTAGCACAGTTGTGACATATCCAGGTACCTTATTCACCTTTCGCCGATTTTACGCGCTGATAATCAGTTGAATTTTGTTATCCAATGTTCTTAGTGACCTATAATAACTTGAAGAAGCGGTGTCAAAAGCATATAATGTCCTCTGTCGCAATATTTTAAACACTTGTTCTTAACAAGGAATCGAGCGTATAGATATTAATCAAAATTATGCAAATCTGTTTCTTTAAGTAATCCATTAAGCTTAATTCTGAGTAGTTTCTGAAAACTTTGTTCAAAACATATTGCGTAGATAATACCAAAAATATTTTGAATTGTTAAATATGTAGGATGTGAGCTTATTTTCTACAAAGATATTTTAAAATTGCTGCTTGCATGTTAGTTTATTTAAGTAGCATTCATAAACCATGAAAACGGTGTGATTGTAGGATCAATTTATTTTGTAATAACACGGTTGGAAAATGGTGTAAACACTTAAAGGGCATCATTCCTCCTGTATCAGAGCAAGAGTAAAAAGGGAGGACATGGTGGGAAAGGTGGCCCAGGTGGCCAAAAAGTACAACATGGTGGACAGCATGGTGGCAAAGATGGTAAGAGACGTCAGCCAAGTGGAAAAGGTGATCATCAGGGAGGTGGCATGGATGGTGAACAAGGTGGTCAAGGTGGAAGAGGTAGAACAGGTGGCAAGGTTGGTGAACAAGTTGAACAACTAGCCTGGCTATGGTGGCATGAACGGTCAACAAGGTGAACATCAAGGTGGCCACGGTGGCAGAGGTGGTCAACATGGAGGACAACCCGGTGGCCAACATGGAAGAGGAAGCATTGGAGGTCAACAAGGTGGTCACCGTGGGAGAGGTGGCATGCAATGTGAACAAGATGGTCAAAAGGTGGTATGCGAGGTCAACAATCTGGAAGAGGAAGAAATCAAGACGGTATAGGCGTACATACTGGAAGAGGTGGCATCGGAAGTCAACAAAGTGGTAGATGGTATCAACATGGTGGTAAGAGTGGACGAAGTGGCATGGTACAGAATGGACATAGCCGAACTGATTGATCTAGAGGCAAAACAGATTTGAACCCATTCGAAGATCGCGCTACTGCCATGTCAACTGTTTTATGGTATTGTCCCGGGTCTTTGGTTTGGAATAAATGGTCATCATTCGATGTTAAAGCGCGATCTCTTTGCAGCTTTACTTCTGATACTAATCTATCTAAATATCAGTTTGCTAACATGTAAACTATCGTAATGATATGAAATATATAATAGTGAGTGTTATTTTACTCTTCAAAATGAGTATATGATCTTGAATAATTGCCTTTTCTTTGCATGCATGAATATGTAAGTACATTTGCAATTAGGCACCCGAAAAAAAGGTATATGTCTAATACTATTGATAACCAACAGCTAGCGTTCTCTTCCTTAACTTATGTTGCTTATTTTCCTCACACTTACTCTCATGTGTAAAATTTTACACTTCGTAAATAAATAAGCAAATACTAATGCAGATATTTAAACTAAATATCGTGACTGTATACAAATATCGTGACTGTATACAAATATCGTGACTGTATACAGAGAACTCAAGTCGACGCTTCCATGTGCGTCCAGATAATATTGCGGGTTTACCATATTCGAATTAATAAACACTCAGTTTAAAAGCGTTTTTGATTGAACAATGGACTGGGTCGAAATTTATATAGTTATAAGCAAATCATCACTACGGGCGTACACTTTAAATAGATTTAGCGTCTTGCGACAATGTTTAGACGAATTAATACATCTCTTTCGATATATGAAGCTAAACGTAAAAATATAAATTTGACAAATGGAAATGAAAATTAATACTCTCATATTAAGATAGAATTCTCAAAACATTTTCTAAATAGGCAGATGTAGATTTTTGTATCTTCACTGACTGTATTTATGGCGTATCAATTTCGCCGTCAAACATTCAAAACAAAGGCTTCCTTTTGTCCAATAATGTTTAATTCGTTGAAGAGTACATCAATTAGGGATTCACATAGTCTTTCTGTCTAAACTCCCATTGGTATTCCCATCCTAGATATATTGTGTTCCTCGTAATTGTAAAAAAACGTATCGACTATTTTATTCCATTAAATCTTGGTTTAGCGGTGAACTACATACACGAGGGAGAGTTTATTATAGCACATATTACTGTCCATATATAACGTAGAAACGATCGAAATTGACATCATTTCAGCATGAGCCTATTTAGAAGAAAATGATTCTGTTTCATGGCTAATTGAGAAACACAATTATCAACAGGGAAACAGGCTTTAATCCGTGTTTTTTGCGATATGAAGGCCTCACGGATAAACCGATCTTTTTAAATATACAGACTCGATGTATGTTTATTTTTTTATTTTTTTAGATGTGAACTATGTGAACGCTCAGAATGATTCATGACTATGGAGTCTAATTATAACCTTATAAATGTCAATAGAATACTTTATCAGAGTGAATATAAAGATAAAATGTTGGCTTTTTGTAGTAATAAGTATGTTAGTGGTTCATGAAATAATAAAGCTGTGAGGATTCTTAGAGTCTATAGTATTGTCTAAACGGTTTAGATTTTATACTAACACACCTAGCTTTTAACAAAGTTATAAGCACAGTATTGTGTCTATTGTGGCATACCTGGGACATATGATAAATCAGCAACCAACAAGACAAATGTAAGAAGGTATATTTTGTTAAAAGTTCTTATTATTCCCTTCTTACACACATACACACAAACACACACACACCTGTCTATAGGTATTTACTGAAATATTACTTCCATTAAAATGGTTTTTATTTATCCGTTTGGTGATTGAACGTGCGCAGAAGATCTGGATTAACTTACTTTATTTAACACTGAAATAAATAATCGCACATAATCTGTGTTGTTGTTGTTGTTGTCATTGCTGTTGTTGGTAGTGGTGGTGTTGATATTGTTGTTGATGAGTTGAGTTGTTTAGCTTCAGCGTTGATCAACCAATCGAACGTATGGTCGAGAGATGTTTGAGGATGATGTCAATTTCTCAGCACATTTGATGAACTTCCTAAACTCGTAGATGATAATCGATTTGTTAGCGACATTCTTTTGTGAAGATAATTGCGGATTATTGTAGTATGTAGTATCGATGTGGATTAAATTCCTCTCCCCCCACCCCATGTATTTGCCACACAAGTGAAACGTTATTAGGAATGCTGATCGTTTTATTTCAAGTAGAATATATTGAAACAAATATTCTTAACAATTTGTGTTCTCAGGAAAGAAAGAAAAGAAGTGATTAGAGATATTTCAAAGAAATTAACAACATTAGTCAGATATATGTATCTTGTTATAATAACAACGCCATCTGCCATTAATCACTTGTTAACAGTGGTGTACTGGGGATTGCTGTAAGAACAGACTTCACTAAGGGAAACGCCTCCGATCATTGTCGTGATCGCGACCGTTGCTGCGATCGTGGTCGTAATCACGACCGTTGCTGCGATCGTGGTCGTAATCACGACCGTTGCTGCGATCGTTGTCGTGATCGCGACCGTTACCCTGACCGTTGTCACGACTTTGATCATTACCACGACCGCTGACACCGCGGTCTTGGCTACTTCCACCGCCGCTGCTTTTTTTAAAACCCTCCTGGATTAAAAAAAAAATAGAAACACCGTATAAGTGTCATCGTCAATATGACGACGCGATGAACGAGAAACGCTCGCCATCATAACAAATATGATGTACAACGTAAACGAATATATAGCTTAATATGATGAATGTTCTATTATCTGTTTAAAGGAAAGAGTGCTGAAGTGAGAAGCAATAGGCCACACGGCACACTCTAATAGACCGCAATACCATACATCAACAGTTATAAGAAGGGAACGAACAAAAGAATACGTTTAAAGGTAAACAACGGCGAAATAAACTATCAAACCACATCGAATACTTACCAGAACGGTATCTATTTGACTGCGTGAGCATGCAGTTGTTATGGCGACCAACAAAGTCACCATCAGAAGGATCAACAACATCTTCGATGCCATGGTAATGTCTCTCGTTAGCAGTAACAGAAGTAGTTCAGCGAAAGAGTTATCGAACTTGTTCTCGTCAACCTATGGATCAACGTATGTATGAACGGGTGTATCGACGTATGTATCAAAGTATGTATCGACGTATGTATCAAAGTATGTATCAACGAATGTTGCTTATTTGGATGGAAGGGTTTATATAGTAGATCTTTGAATCACGTGACTGATAAATGTCCCATCCTCCCTGACGCTAACAATACCGAGTCGTGACTTAAAGAGCTGATGATAGGTGGCTGATAATTCCGAAAGATAGCTTCGTGCGGTTCGAGTACTAAATATATCCTTATGTTTATATCTGTAAACGAGTCGACCTAGCAATTTCGTTGCCCTTATTTACATCAGCGTACTTAATCAGCTGATTTCTGCCGATGTTCCCTACATTTTAAGCACTTGCTCTTTTCAGCGTCACCTAAACTTATAAATATATACACTTTCATGATTATAGAGTGGTTTGTGTCACATTTCTTATACAGATTGCAATTTGTCTAAACTGATGTTGTCTTGGACAAAAGCAAAAGTCTAGTTTAGAGAATTGGCCAGTTTTATAACATTTTAAATATGCCACCATCTTATGATAAATGTCATAGGCAGTCTTGTATTAATACAATTATATATATATATATATATATATATATATATATATATATATATATATATATTATAAAAAAAAATCTTGGATACTTTAGTTAGCAATTTTAGTAAGCACAAATAATTCAGGTTTAGATTACTTTAGATTGTACTCTTCAGCATTAACGAACTCTAGCCAGTCATTAGAATGTTTAAGATATCTAGTGCCAGACAGATAATACTTTTATTAAGAGGACTGCTAAAACTAAGTTGATTTTAGTTGATCAGAGACATTACATTTCCATTTTGAACCAATACACGCTGAGCACCATTCCAATTACATACTGATCACAATAATCGTTTAAAACGTTCTGAATCGTGTGTTGTGTTTTAAAGCAAAAACATTACATATGATTATGATTTTATGTAAGACTGGTCTAAATAGATAGGTTAGGTCATTCTAGTAACTAGGTCAACATTAGTACGTTTTCTATGAGGTTCTGAACTGTTCTCAATTAGGTCACATAAAGAATGAACTGGTTGTCATTCAACATTAATTGGATATGTTTACAATAAGTTAGCCAATGAACTTCGATTATTTTAAGCAGTTCACAAAAGTTAATCCCAGGCAAAATATAAAAAATAAATAAATAAACAAGAACAACAAAAGATAAAGGGAAACCATATGTACTGGTGTTATTTGTTTATTAAGATTTGTTAAAATAAATAAACATTACCATATAAGTAAGGGCTTAGAATAATATAGAACGAATTTATTGGTGTAAATAATAAAAGGTATGAAATATAACATCATGGATGCTACCTTGAAGGAAGGGATTTTGACAATATCATTGATTTCTCCAACCACAGAAATTAGATTCCATTGTCCAATGAAAACTGATTTAATGGTGAACGATGAAGGTGAACATGAAGGTGAACATGAAGGTGAACATAAAGGTGAACATAAAGGTAAATATATAAAGGTGATCACCGACTTCATAACCCCAATCATAGTCCCAACAATTGTCATACTCACCACCGTTTAAGACTATTTTGTCAACACACAAACAAATACACACGCGCACGCGCACGCGCGCGCATACACAGAAACGCACAAAAACAAACAAAAAACACAGACACATAGACATTCACTTTTATTTATCTAGATAATGAATCAATGGATAATCAACCATCAATAGACGTCTATATTTGCTTAAGTAATTATCAACAATCAGAGACGCCATTAGTAGGTCGCAACTAATGCATTAATAAGCTGGTTATGAATTGACCGGTTTACGCAAAGTAAGGTGTATGGATTCTTTGATGTCAGCCCGAATGGAGGAGTTCGGGTTTACTCGAACTGACAACCCCTATAAATAAGTGGAGCAATTTCGATCACAGAGAGAGAACTTTGTCGATTTAGACAATATTCCAGTTATCAAGCATTCGAGTTAGAAAACGTCATCCTCTCTAAGTTTCATATCGTTCCCCGTGGCAGCCAAGGCTGCTAAGTTTGTTCATTGTTCGAGCATTACAAACACAGACTGCATTCGGGTTAGCGAGGAGGTCTAGAATAAAAACTGAATTGATAACAGTATGACGTAGAAAGGAGTCGTGGCTACATGGTCTATTATTAACACAGTACGGTGTGTGATGGATACGATGACGAAATGACAACGAAAACAACGGGTGATATACGTCACCAATGTTTAGTGGTTTGGAATAGTTCACTTTATAGAATTATGTAGTTCGCGATGGTCGTCATTTATGCGGCATTGAAGTCGCTTGTGTTTCTATCAAATAGTGGTGTTTTATACGTAGCATTATAGAAGTATGAGAAATAACCGATAAACCCGAACTTCTATTTATTCTCGAATATGTCACTTATTTGAAATGGTAACCAAGGTACCACGCTATGTTTGAGGGATGCTTTCCTAAGAACTGCGCCAAATCCACTAAACGCCTCTCCCCCGGCGCCTTCCCTCCATTCCTTCCCCTCTTTCCTTCCCTCCTTCCAGCCCTTCATCCCTCGTTTACTATTTTGAAGTGGTATAATACCTTATTCCAACAGCTTAATACTCCAAAAGTCTGACGTTCGGAGCGATTTATTCTTAAGAATTATAGAACATCCGTAGTACGTTTTCCTACAAGTCGTATGCTAGCGACATGCGGACTACGTATACAGACACACGTCGACCCATCCGATCGTTGTACGAAGATGGCACTCGAATGCTCCGTTTGTTATTTACCCAAAGTGGTAGTGGTTATCGTCTATAAATGTCAAGTTATATTACTATGTACCTGGTAGTCGTACAACTAATAGCTTTGATTATTTTCTATCAATAATGTGTATCTCTCGTATGGACGCTGATATGGTGTAGCTTAAGGCTATCGATGTCAACCAGTCACGTTCTACACACACACACACAAACACACACACACACAAACACAAACACACACACACACACAAACACAAACACAAACACACACACACACAGAACACAAACACACACACACACACAACACACACACACAACACAAAACACACAACACACAAGACACACAAACACACAACACACACACACACACATATATATATATATATATATATATAGAGAGAGAGAGAGAGAGAGAGAGAGAGACGGCTGCTACAACGGATTGGATCACTCTATCTTAGTGTAAATACATTGGGCTATCGGGATATATAACGAGCTCCGACAAAGTTTCATGATATACAAGTATTACGAAGGTGAAGCGAACAAGCTAAACATATTGGATATTTATATTAATTCTGGGTATGAACTCGCTTTGATTCGTTTCTTTAACCTCGTCATAAGTAAAAAATGGGAGATATTGTCTAGGGTCTATTCCCTCGGGATAACATACCACAAACGCAGTTGTGAAACAGATTCGAACCTACAGCAGGGAGGTTTGTGACGCAGCATTCTACTCACCGTGTTATCGGATTGGCATCGATATGGCATGGGGAAAAATTCTATGAATCATATTATTATCGGTTTGAAACGCTGGATCTATTAGGGAACGCACTTATGTCATAATTCGTACTCAAATATATATTTACAGTCAGTTTATTTGAGGGCCGAATATGTACTTAATCTTCAGTGAATGTAAGCCATTTTTACACTCCCTAGTCATCTTTAAAATTATAAACGCACTGCAACATAGTTTATGTCACCAAATTGACTGCTTTGTGAATAACAGATTGGAGTCGACACACTTTTTCAACATGATTACCATCTGGTAAATCGGGAAGTTCGTCTGATTATCGTATGATTCGATTACAACTTTTTCAGATGAACGAGTTTGTCCCATCTGAGACACATGGCCGAAGTGCGATTCTATGGAGAAAAATCCCACAAACAGAGTTATTATTTTAAGCGCAGGACTCCATCCACTGCGATATAGGAACGTCGTATTTAAAATGAATGACTTCCAACTAATTGATAAGGATGCTATTTTTAGGATGCAGTCGTGTCCCTCTACCAGCACCTACTCCTCTTCGTCCCTATCTGAACATTGACGTTTCCTTCCGATGTTTCTGTAACGTATCCATTCTACATCGCCTGTCTTGATTCAATCGGGATACTGCTCCCGGTATTATGGAGTCCGTGAAGCGAAGAAACGTTGTTCAGTGATTGGCATCCGATAATATATTTCCTTATTTTTATCCAGAAGACGATAAACGATGCCATTATATGGATATAGTCCTTCCGAAATCTGATCCACAGAAAGGTTTTTCTCTGACTTCACAATATCAAGTAGGACAGGATCCTATCTGTGTCTGTCGCTGTTGTCTGTAGTTGATGTATATGTCTGTAGCTAATGTTTGTGTCTCTAGTTGATATCTATATCTGTTGTTGATGTATGCGTCTGTTGTTGATGTATCTGTCTGTTGTTCATGTCTATGTCTGTAGTTGATATATGTATCTGTAGGTATTGTCTGTGTCTGTAGCCGATGTCTGTGTGTTTAACTGATCTCTACAACTGTAGACTGTGATTGATGTATGTGTATGTGATTGATCCTTGTGACTGTGGTTGGTGTCTGTTTCTCTGGTTGCTGTTTGTTTCTGATATATGTGTCTGTGTCTGTAGCTGATGTCTGTCTGTGTAACTGAAGACTGTGTCTTTAGTTGATGTATGTGTCTTTAGACCATATCTGTGTCTGTATCCGTTGTCTCTATCTGTAGTGGATCTACGTGTCTGTAGTTGGTGTATGTGTCTGTAGCTAATGTTTGTGTCTGCAGTTGATGTATGTGTCTGTAGTTGATGGCTATGTCTGTAGCTGTTGTCTGTAGCTGGTATCCGTGTTTGTCGCTCATGTATGAGTCTGCAGCCTATGTCTCTATCCGTAGTGGATGACTCTGACTGTTGTTGATGTCTGTGTCTGTAGTTGATATCTGTAGTTTTTGTCAATTTCTATAGTTGATGCCTGAGTCCGTAGTTGGTATATGTGTCTGTATCCGATATATGTGCTCGTAGGAGGGGTCTATCGCTGTTGTTGATGTCTGTATGTGTATGTACCCGATGTCTGTTTCTGTTGTTGATATCTGTGTTTATGCTCGATGTCTGTGTCTGTAGTTGATTTCTGAATCATTAAAGCCATTTCTAAGTAGGTCGTGTATCGCGGACACTCTACTAGCCAATATTCCAGCTGCACCTAACGCACTTTCTCTTTATTAGCATTCTTTGCAATATACGTTTATAGTTTGTTATGAACTCGAACAACGAGCTACAAAAGATTACGTGTTATGATTAAAAACAATGACGTGACAACTGCAGTCATATAGCTTCGTTCTCTCTTTTCGTGTGTGTGTGTGTGTGTGTGTGTTTTAGCTGTGTATAATAAGGCACAGGCACAGAGAATCTCGAACCGTGAATTTAGACGTCTCTTCGGGGACTGAATCCAGAGGGGCGACTTTTCTTGCTGAGACTTGTGTAATGTCTCACTAGTCACTAAGCCGCCAAGTAAAATCAAAAATCGAATCACCTACAGCCGTGGAGTTTGGGGGTAGAACACCCAAGTCAGACCCAGTGCGATAAAACGACAAAAGTAAAGAATATGATCGTAACTTATCTCAACTCGGTAGGTTGTTTCTCGGTTTAAAAAAAAATCACTATTTCTAGTTCCGACAGTACCATAACAATGTCCTTTATATCAGAATGAAAACGCAGATAGGTAAATAATAACAAATAAGGCATCCCGATAAATATGTGTGTGTGTGTGTGTCTGTATCTCTCTCTCTCTCTCTCTCTCTCTCTCTCTGTGTCTGTATATATATATATATATATATATATATATATATATCTGTGTGTGTGTGTGTGTGTGTGTGTCTGTATCTTTCTCTCTCTCTCTCTCTCTCTATCTCTGTGTGTGTGTGTGTGTGTTACTATAATTTAAAGAACGGATAACGAGTATTAAAAAATAGCTGGTTTATAAGAAACGTGAACGGTTAACTTTAGCTAAACGACAATCGTTTACTAATATGTGCCTGTGATTGACGTCTGTGTCTGTATCTAATGTCTGTGTCTGTGGTTGATGCCTGTGACTGTGTTCGACGTCTGTGTCAGTGGTTGATGTACGTGACTGTGATTGATGTCTATGTCTGTTGTTGATGTAGATGTGTTTGGTTTATGTATGTGTCTGTTGTTGATGTCTGTGACTGTGGTTGATGTCTGTGTATGTGATCGATATATGTGACTGTGGTTGATGTCTGTTTTTCTGGTTGTTGTTTGTGTCTGATATATGTGACTGTGATTGACGTCTGTGTCTGTGGATGATGGCTGATGTCTGTGTCTGTGGTTGATGTATGTGACCGTGTTCGATGTCTGTGTCTGTGGTTGATGCCTGTGTCTGTGATTGATCTCTGTGACTGTGATTGATATATTTTTCTCTGGTTGCTGTTTGTCTCTGATATATGTGCCTGTGATTGATGTATGTGTATGTGGCTGAATGTCTGTGTCTGTGGTTGAGGTCTGTGACTGTGTTCGATGTATGTGTCTGTGGTTGATGTATATGTCTGTGGTTGGTGTATGTATCTGTTGTTGATGTCTGTGACTGTGGTTGATGTCTGTGTATGTGATTGATCTCTGTTACTGTGGTTGATGTATTTTTCTCTGGTTGCTATTTGTGTCTGATTTATGTGCCTGTGATTGACGTCTGTGCCTGTGGATGATGGCTGATGTATGTGTCTTTGTTTGATGTCTGTGACTGTGTTCGATGTCTGTGTCTGTGGTTGATGTACATTACTGTGATTGATGTATATGTCTGTGGTTGGTGTATGTGTCTGTAGGTGACATATGTGTCTGTTGTCGATGTCTGTGACTGTGATTGACGTCTGTGTATGTGATTGATCTCTGTGACTGTGGTTGATGTCTGTTTTTCGGGTTGCTGTTTGTTTCTGATATATGTGCCTGTGATCGACGTCTGTGTCTGATGCCTGATGTCGGTGTCTGTGATTGATGTCTGTGACTGTGTTCGATGTCTGTGTCTTTGGTTGATGTACGTGACTGTGATTGATGTCTATGTCTGTGGTTGATGTATGTGTCTGTGGTTGATGTATGTGTCTGTTGTTGATGTATGTGACTGTGGTTGATGTCTGTGTATGTGATTGATCTCTGTGACTGTGGTTGATGTCTGTTTCTCTGGTTGTTGTCTGTGTCTGATATATGTGCCTGTGATTGACGTCTGTGTCTGATGACTGATGTATGTGTCTGTGATTGATATCTGTGACTGTGTTCGATGTCTGTGTATTTGGATGATGTATGTGACTGTGATTGATGTCTATGTCTGTGGTTGATGTATGTGTCTGTGGTTGATGTCTATATTTTAGGAATGTTTCTGTTTCTGATCTTTGTGTCTATAGCTTTTGAGAATACTGAATAATCTGTGTCGAGAAAAAGGCTAAGGAGTATGATTTCTTGGACGATCCAATTAAATAATTCAACCCACGCACGAATAAATACATGCATACGCACGCGCGCAGACACACAGACACACACATTCACTAATTTAGTCAAAGAAAGAACGCTTTTTATTGTACCTTCCAGCACGTTAAATTACCAGTGTTCACTCCCTGATTTATCATTCCCTTGTGCTCATATATTACTTAAATCGGATATTGTGCAAATTGTATAACCATTTTCATGTTTGTGCGAAATCTAGCTATAATTGATCTAAATTTACTCTAACCATTCAATTACATACTCGCCTCTTTACAGTGACTAGTTATACACACGTGTTCGGCTTACTCAGTAAAAACAGTTTTCCAAAATGACTAATTCAACTTATGATGCACTTGAGTTTATTCCAAGTTAAACATTATTGATGCTGATAACAAGAGAACATTCAATTAATTACTTGGTCAAAGAAAATACAATATTTATTAGAATTAATTCCGAAGATGGTTACATTAATGAAATGTTCCTCGTTATTATGGCAAACAGATATGCAATCATCTATATTGCCAAGTAGCTTCGCGTCTTCAACGGCCACCATCTTGTCCAGTCTAACTGCTGGCACTGCTCTGTCCACCGCCGGAATTTCCATGACCTTGCGGCTTACCTTGATTGTTGCCGCTACCTTGTTCATTGCTGGGACCTCCTTGACCTTGCTGGTTACCTTGATTGTTGCCGCTACCTTGTTCATTGCTGGGACCTCCTTGACCTTGCTGGTTACCATGATTGTTGCCGCTACCTTGTTCATTGCTGGGACCTCCTTGACCTTGCGGCTTACCTTGATTGTTGCCGCTACCTTGTTCATTGCTGGGACCTCCTTGACCTTGCTGGTTACCTTGATTGTTGGTGCTACCTTGTCCATTGCCGGAATTTCCATGACCTTGTCCGTTGCCCTGGTGGCTGCCAGCATTCTGTCCATGACCTTTATTTCCCTGATTGTGTCCGTTACCTTGAGTGCTACCGCCATGTTGTCCACGACCTTGACGTCCATGAGGTTGTTGATTGCCATGTTTGTTGTCATCACCTTGCCCATTACCCTGTTTTCCCTGATCCCTTCCACTGTCATGGCTTTTGTCATTCTTTTGACTACTACTGCCTCTACTATCGGAAGAACCGTGACTTCCCGACTGGCTCTTGAAACTGTTCTACAAATGAATAGTAGTATATACAATAATGAATACGGACACAAAACACAAAGGTAACGCCATAAAATACTATTATTATAAAATTATCACGCCCAGATCGTCGTATAGGTACTGGTATTCCTAAACATTACGGTAATTGTTCAGAAATAAAATAAAACATTTCGAGAAAACAACTTATGTTAATTGGCGTATTTGTTGTTAATAGAAATGACAATCCAAATGTAATGGTGGTTGCATGGTGAATGGATTAGTGGATCATATCAAACACTTACCAGGATGCTATCTACCTGGCTGCGGGAGCAGGCCTTGGTAATGGCGACTAATACAGTCACCATCATCAAGAGAATCAAAACCTTCGATGACATGGCTGCTTCTTGTCCAAATTTATCAGAGGAGGTTCAACTGGCGATAATCGAAATAATGTTCTTGGGTATGTATAGAGTTGATGTGGCGAGGCAAATTTATATAGCTAGCCATTTGATCATGTGATCAACGTATATAGCACCGTTTACGAACTAGATAATGACGAGTCGTGACTATACGCTCTGGTGGTCCAGCTGATGAACTGATAACGGCTCTGTCACCTAGTATTCCACTGACGACGACTTGGAGTAGGCTACGGCATGAAAAATAAACCTATGCCTACGTCAATTGGCAACACAGACTGCATTTGATTGGAAACTGTGTCAAATGCTCGCGAAAACGTCATGGATAAAATTCGAAAAGCATCATATGATGCTCAGTTAGAAGGCGAACATCTGTAACGACAGAAATATTAATAGAATCATTTCAATATAAACAAATCCATTTCACAGGACAAAGATGATGAACCCACGCGAAAGATTAATTTTGAAGCATAATAGATATGTAATGTTTTATATTTTATATGCGTGCATATGTGCATGTGCGCGCGTGCGTGCGTGCGCGCGCGTGTGTGCGTACGCGCGCGCGCGCGTGTGTGTGTGTGTATATATATATATATATATATATGTGTGTGTGTGTGTGTGTGTGTGTGTGTGTGTGTCTCTGTGTGTGTGTGTGTGTGTGTGTGTGTGTGTGTGTGTGTGTGTCTGTGTGTGTGTGTGTGTGTGTGTGTCTGTGTGTGTGTGTAGAATTCATTACAAAGTATGACATCAAAGTCGTAACACACCCGCTTAATTGCGACGAATTATTCAAACGAATTAAACCTGAAATACAACTCAGATTTAACTAGAATGAAAGATGTGCTGAACAAGCGTTGAGCACATGTGAAGCTATGGCATCGGCGTTGAGAATACACCATTTGTCACCTAAGTTAGCTGTCAGGTAAATCGGTTAGTTTGTGTGATTATCGCATGATTAGATTATAACCGTTTAAAATGAACGAGTTGGTCACATCAGGGACCCATGGATGAAGAGCGATTCCATGAGGAAGCATCCCACAAACACAGGTATTGGCTGGATTCGAACCCAGAACTTGGATATTTTAAGCGCATGACTCCATCCACTGCGATATGGAAACATCATATTTAAAATGAAGGACTTCCAACTAACTGTTTCTGTAACGTATCCATTCTTCATCGCCTGTCTTGATTCAACCGGGATACTGACCACTGTCTTAGGGAGTCGGTAAACTGAAGAACCGTTCAGTGATTGGATAATTTATGTGAACTCCCACTTCCTCAGTTTTGATATATTTCCTATTTTTATCCAGAAGACGATAAACGATGCCATTATATGGATATAGTCCTTCCGAAATCTGATCCACAGAAAGGTTTTTCTCTGACTTCACAATATCAAGTAGCAGGGGACCCTATCTGTGTATGTCGCTGTTGTCTGTAGTTGATGTATGAGTGGTTTAGTTGATGTCTGTGTCTGTTGTTGATGTATGTGTCCGTAGCTAATGTTTGTGTCTCTAGTTGATGTATGTGTCTGTTATTGATGTTGGTGTCTGTTGTTGATGGCTGTTGTTGATGCCTGTGTCTGTTGTTGATGTATGTGTGTCTGTATTTGATGTCTGTGTCTGTAGCTCATGTCTCAGTCTGTAGCCGATGCTTGTATCTGTTGCTGATATATGTGTCTGTATTTGATGTCTGTGTCTGTAGCTAATGTTTGTGTCTCTAGTTGATGTATGTGTCTGTTATTGATGTTGGTGTCTGTTGTTGATGGCTGTTGTTGATGCCTGTGTCTGTTGTTGATGTATGTGTGTCTGTATTTGATGTCTGTGTCTGTAGCTCATGTCTCAGTCTGTAGCCGATGCTTGTATCTGTTGCTGATATATGTGTCTGTATTTGATATCTGTGTCTGTAGCCGATGTCTATACATGTTGGTTATGTATATGGCTGTAGTTGATGTCTAGGTATGTAGCTGATGTCTGTGTGAGCTATTTCTGACTTGTGTATGCTGTTTATGTTTACATATTCACAGTAGGGTGACCCGAGGGAACTTCATTACCTGTGTTTTGTGAGGAGATAAATACTACCTGCTGACTATAACGTTACGCTTACTTTGTCATCAACTACGGAAGTCTGAGGGTGCTTTTCATTTTCAAAAGTTCGCAATGGCTCAACTAGCAAACGATAATATTGAGAACGCGCTGAAATCGGATGAACTACCAACTGACGGTTTCCTTCCCTCTTATATGGCTCGGAATTATCCTTATTTTGGCATAAAGATATCACATATATATGTATAGCATTTTCTTATTCAGTTTTGATCAAATCTCATTACAAAATCTGGCACAAATATGCATTCCCTATGTGATTCTAAACCAAACAATTTGACCTGCATAAAAAACAACGAAAGGTGATTTTCTCTCTTGGTTTGGATTGGACATCTTATAAATTAAGCACACCTTTTCTTAGCAAACCTTCTGTGTCCGTTTCTTATTTAGCTTCTGGTATTATATAATAATTTCAGTTTCAGACATCTAAAGCGTCTATCTAAAATGTCTATCTAACCATTATTACATATACTTATATTATCTAACCATTGCTACATATACTTGTCAATATTGTCATACTTGCTATACGCAGAAACTGGTTCAGGCGTTCTTGGCATGCAATACTCTGTGGACGTTAACAGACATGGATGAAACAATGAAGATTACACTTGATAAGAACAACAAACGAGGAAAAGCATCCAGGCAAAGCTTTAAACAATTCTGTGTAATATGATTAAGTAATTCAAAACAGGATATAGTGTATGTAGAGCATTATTAAGTTATCTAGACACGCTCCTTTATACAGTATATGTTGAATACGTTGACTGATGTTATTGTAATATACGTCTTAGAGTATGAAATAGGGATAGATGTTAACACTGTATTATATACGATGATGTATTGTATTTACAAATAACATCTCCATTTTATTTCGAAGCTAATTTGTTATGTGAGCATTAGCACTGTCCATAACATGCTTTAACATATTTAATGAGTTACTGAAATAATAGCATTGATTCAATGCTACATGGCTGATAAAGCTAAGACTAGTGTTTGTAAAATTAAACAATGATTACCAGCCACTAAAAGGATATGTCTCCTTATTCTAAAAAGTAGTTATTTAATTTGTCTAATTTTTTAAATTGTGAACCTAAATATTTGGCAACATCTGGCAAAATACAATATATTTATCAAACATCAATGTGTACATATTGATCATATGGCTAGACAATAAGTGCCGGTGCAATTGTTAATCATTTATAAATGTATTATTTTAACTTGTTTATAAAAAAAATATGTTGCCATTGCATATGCATGCATAAGAAAAGATACATTTTCTATTTAAAAGTTTTATGAGAAATGTCGCAAGCAATATTAGTTACCACCACAATTTAATTGAAATTTAATAGATGACATGTTGTATACAATATAATACTTATTTGGAGTCCAGTTAACAATCATATGATTAGTACATGTATATTCTAGTTAATAAATAGTACAATGGGGCCTAGTTCCATAATGAAGAATCCCAGACAATTGTGTCTCTTTAGTTTGGTTAGTGAGAAAAATCACATCAAAATTATTAGTTCGCATATATTACAATACAATAGCATCCATATTGATGGAGTACATCATCGAACGTGTTTGTTGGGGTGGGGTGGTGGATGCAAGCAAAAAACCATGGGAAATAAGCTTCAGTCCCTACCGGGAATTCATCTCACGTAAGATGGGGAATTGCTCATTCCGAGTTCACAGAGTATATATATATGTAATCCCAGGTCACAGGAAATTCAGAAAGTCCATTTCCAGTTCACAGAAAATATGTTTTCCATTCCCATATCACAGCAAATTTAAAACCTCATTCACGGAGAACGGGGAATAACCTAACCCACCTTCATAGATATTGAATTTACAATAACTGTTTTGTCGCTACAAAATCATGCAAATAAGCTACCAAGACAAGTATGTTAGCAGTGGACTAGATAATATTTATGTCTTACGGCAGATTCCACTAATTAGGCATCCGTCATAAGTATGTGTGTCACCCGGCAATGAAAAGATTTAATCTGTAGTTTATGGATCACAATTCATTCACGTTAGTTATCAGCGAAAATCCAAAATTCCCACAAAAAATGTCTTCCGTATCTGTCGCCCAAGTTGTAAGAAAGACAACAAATCACAATTTTCGGGCAACCTATGGAGGGTTTCGCATCACCCTCTAATTTGTCATAGCCGGGGTGGATATACATTAGCAACATTTGCTTTAGTCAGCATGTGTATTTCTACATTTCCTATCCGTCGTCGTGTGTTTTATAATAACCTTCATACACTGTGCTTTATAAAAAGGAAACACCTTGCCTCGTTTATGATGGTACATAGAAGTAAATATTTGTGTGGGAACTAATGGCATTATCATGGAATTGGTGTCCAAATGGGACAAATCATGGAAAATGAGAGACTATTTAGAACGATATCCTGTAAGAACTGGTACCCAGATACTGAAATAGCACAAAGCCGTGGAACCGGTCGCGATTTCAGCTAGCTAACCACGGCTACCCAGCCTCGAAATACCGCTGCACACGGTACCACCTGGCGACTGAAGGTATATCCAGAGACCATATAGGATAAGACGGGCAGTGGGCGAGAGTTTATGGCATTGTGTGAAATAAACAGTTAGCAGCGCCACCTTGCGAAAAACATGGTACAATCCAACTCATCGACGAATGGACTTTCACTAGAGAAGTCGGCATTAAGCAGTCATTTGACAATCTAACTGGATAGATTCAAGTATAAAGTTAAATAAATGGGGAGAGGAGTAATAATTACATGTACATTATAGAGAATGAGTGGCTATGAACTGAATTAGAAAGTTAGATTTATCACAGATTTGGTGCATTTGAAAATTGTAATAAGTATGACTAATCACTAGTGTAGAATAGTTTTTAGCATGATTTATTTTACGATGCAACGTGTGTTATGATCTGTTGTGATAAATATGTATCTATATCACCATTATATTACTGATCATATATTTCAGACACCATGTTATGTTTCATTCACATATTCACCATGTTAAAAATATATTGAACAATGAGAAAATATATTCTAGAAATAAAACATCTCCAAAATCTTCCACCTAATAATGCTCAGGATTATATGATAAATATTTAGATATATCTTGAGTTTCATGACACTTCTATAGAGTGTTTTCACTGATGGTAATAGGAAAACTTGTATGTTTGTGGACTGAAATGCAGGATAGATAACGCAAAGCATTTATCCTGGACAGTCCACCTTCTAACGTGGTAACTTCCATTTGAGAAACGAAGTTGATACGACACAATTTCAAGAGCTGCACTAGACATATGCTAATAGAAAGTTCCTTCACCAACTTAGCTACAGACATATCATCCGTTGCAGTTGCTTTGAGTTGAGTGGTCTTGAGCACATTTCATTTCAGCCTGATAATTTATACTCGTAGTCTGGACGTAGAGTCTATACGCTTTGAATTTCTTTTTCCTGGGGATTAGATCAGCAGATGGCGACCATATTGGACCAACAGTAAATAAAAGCCATGTGATTTAATTATGATTAACCTCTAAGACTAAGTCAATTAACATGGATTATTTATTCAGTTGACCAAACTCGTAATACTCCCAATCATAGCTATTTTCTTCAGCATCAAAGGATGTGTTATATAATTCATTAATTATATTTTAATATTAATATGAAATGATTTCAGAGTTTTACATAGAAATTCAATGATGATTGATTGGCAGCCAACAGGCGATAATATAGGTATTTCGGTTATTTCGCTCAGCTACTCTTTTTCACTCATATTTGTGATGCTACCTATCGTTTTTTCTCCCGGTTAAATTTGAAAAATGATAGGCCTGGACATTTTCCTAGACTGCTGTAGGAATGAGAGCCGCACAATAATTGCCTATCTTCAATACTCTATTAATTTTCGCACTGTTTGATAGAAACTGTCAAACTGGTAATCTCTCGTACCATGTCTACCACAAGGCGTCAGCACTGCATGTTTATTGCACGCCAAACAGTCCGATGTCCCATCTTCCCTTACGCGATCTTTGGTATATCTATCTATCTACTGTAATCTTCATCTTATTGTCTTTTGAAATTGTTTTCGTATTTGTCGTATTGATTCAACATTTTCTTCAGCATTATCTTGTCAAATGTGAATAAAACAATTAACTGCCGTGATATACCTAACCTAACATAGTAGGTAATGCATGCTAATATATTAGATTTTAGATCAAAAATAAATTGTAAATGGGAAACGAATTTTGCGGTGTTCGAACATGCGTTTGCGAGCGGATCAACGACGCAACTTTGATCTCGAAGATAATTAATTACATGTGAAACACATGTAGCGGCCCGGGTGTAATGAAAAGATATGTGTTTGTGCACGATATGGCCTTATGACGCATGGGTGTAGACTTTAACATACCCATTGAATAATCTTGGCGCTTTTATGAATGATTAATTTTAACATATATATATATATATATATATATATATATATATATATATATATATATATATATATATATATTAGAGTTGTACATGTGTAGATAATTAATCTTTTTAGTTGAAGAACATGTGCTCACAAACCAACCAAATTATTTATTTATCATAACGTCACCATGCTAATCTGTGTCAGTGTGAATACAGTGATAATATATTATCTTATCATCACAATTATCATTAATTTACATTTCTCTAACCCATGTTGTTGATTTGTGACCAGTTTATCACAATAGCTTTCCTGTGCAATACTTGAAAATGTTCAATTAGTGATGCATGTGATAAAAACCCAAAGAGATCACTTGTTGCGCCTCCACCAGGGCCAGATATGCTCCTGGCCAATGATCTACAAATTTCGAGGTTAGTTTACGATCACAATGACAATGAATAACGCTGATATTTATTCACATCACTCTCTCTGGCTCTGTATAACCAGTGACCATTTTCGCAGATGTGAAGTAGGTTCAGAGGTCCACCATTTCATAGCCAATGTCATGTTGAAGTCACAGTTATGTATCATTTTAAATAAAATTATGAATTATGTCAGATAGACGGCTGATGTCGCTGCTGGACTGACGGATTGATAGATGTCGGACCGTCGACGGTCCGACACCGAGGTGCTATTGAGGTATAAGTATCAGTATACAAAATTTTAAAACTGATATATCAATTGTATTTGCAAGTATGAATATAGATTGAATCAAATTATTTTTTTTCATTCTCAAAAATGTAAATATATTGTTCTGAAAATTAAATGTGTCTGATGACTATTCTATGGTACATAAAATGAAAATAAAGTTCTTTGAATCGATAATTTGCCATATATATATATATATATATATATATATATATATATATATATATATATATATATATATATATATATATATATATATACGTACTAATACCTGGAGTTACCCAAAGTATCTAAGAATAATACCCATTAAAGTATATGATGTTCTCAGAGAGTATGTCACCTTTTAGTGTTATAACTCAAAACCAAATGGCAGCACATTTTAGCTTGATGATCGACCGACCGACTGACAAGCCATAATAATAATAATAATAATAATATACAAACTTTACATAGCGTCCCATATAAGCTGTAAGGAGATTACTGTAAGGCGCTTGACAAGGTAGCTATAATAGAGATGTAGCGGATTTACGTCCTTCATAAATCAAATATTTCTCACAAATGTTTTGAAATATAAATTAGCATGTAAACGGAAATAATGTAGAAAGCCGGAAGTAGATTCAGTACCGTTGTCAAGGCGTTTTTGAACGATGTCATCGTAATGTCCGTGTGTCGATAATATTTTATTTCCTGATAAATCTAAGTTTTAAACTAAGTTTTAAAACATTCCTCGCCGTGGTTTTGTTCGGAATAATTTTGTGCGGCAAATCACCTTCTACAAAACCGTATCGACAAACCACGATCCGACTTACTACACTCAACAATACAACAAAGCTGTAAGTGATACGTTAGTGAGCTCCGGTGTTCTAGCGGTTAAGCACGTTGCACTTTGTGTTAAAAGGCAGATTTACTTTGACCCCGAGGATTACAAGTTCGATTTCGTCAAGAGGTCGAAACTTTTCCGTGGATTAATTTCTCGGCTCACAGCATCGTAGGTGGCTGACCACGTTCAATGGCGCTGCCGTCTCCACTGAATTAATTTAAAAAAAAGGTGGGACGTTAAAGACACCCTAAGGTCCCAACACAGTCGGGCAGTGACCACCCTCGGGGTATTTCGGCTCTATCTTTCCGTACTTCTCCCCTATAAGTGGTCGGGGAGGAGTTATGAACGGTCACCCAATAAAAAGCAAAACACTGGAAACAAGGGATCGTAGATCATAGATCATGAAAGAAAGAAATGTAAAAATCAGGCATGAAGGATATCATCAATAGAACATCCTTCACGTGGTACTTCTTCAGGTGTCCAAAACTGACCAGTTTAACTTGATTCAGTTCAAGCATGTTAGTTTTCATTTGTCTGCAGATCGTCAGCACTGAGTATATATCGCCTCACGTAGGTACGCGTGAACATTGGCACTAAACTGAAATTCTTAGATGGTTTTCCCAAACGCATTTCGCGGGGCGAGTCTGTGGTATAATTCGTAGCGCGTTGGACCACAAATCACTACCACCTGAATTCGAATCTCGGAGTGGGTATATCTCAAGGGTGTTTCATCTTTTACTTGGCTTCATTACCTTTGGAGGTCGCTCGGCCCATTTAGCCTAACATGTGCTCAAAAGTGGCCGTAAAACATCAATCATCGCACTAGTCTGGATGATAATACACACCATAAACAACTCGGTGAATATTTCAAAATCTCCAAGAACATGTAACTACTATCGTCAGAAATCAAGTTAAGGAAGTCCAAAATAGATGCCGTCTCCACTGAATTATTTAAAATAAAGGGGAACGTTAAAAACCCCGTGAGTGTGTAAAACACTGGCAGCGACCACCTTCAGGGTATTTCGACTCCATTTTTCCATACTGCTCCCCTGTGATGCACAGCCAAATCACTACATATACATAATTAAACATTAGATAAACTACCATAAACAGACACTCTATGGGGCGTTGTTCCAGATAGGTTTGAAACAATTCAAGTACCTAGACAAACGTACATTATGGTCAACTGTATCAAACGCAGCATACAGGTCCAGAAGAACAACTAATACATCCTTCAATTGATCAATTGATATAATAATATCATTTTTCACCCGAACCAAGGCTGCGTCAGTGCTGTTGCCACTATTATATGCAAACTGTAATGATTTATTAAGGTTATTATTGACTAAATATATGTTTAGATGGAAATCAACTGTAGTCGTTTAATATGAAGAGTATATGGCGGAACGTATCAGGTAAGCTTTTTAATATGTCATCTAAGTTAGGTTCAGGGAATATGGAACAATGGCCAAGGTTTTTAGCCCTGTAGCAAAACAGTTAGCAGGAAATATTAACATAATTCTTGCATGGTACGATGGGGGAGATGTATAATTGGCAAATGTTAAGAGTGTGTACGGGTAAACCTGACGTAACTTTGTTAATATTTCATCATATATATAGGTTCGGGTTACATGGGATATTTATACATATCAGCCAAAGTTTGTTGCACAGTAACAAAAATGTTAGCAAAATAAAACATTGAACATAATCATACCATGATTTGATAGACGGATACGTGTAGTCATCATATGTGAAGAGTGTATGGAGGCGCACCTTAGTTAACTTATTTTATCATTCATTAAAGTTGAGAGGCCAAGTTATTTTGGTCATTTTCTAAATAGTTTCAGTCTCCAGTAAAAAGTTAGCAGAAAATCTGAACAAAATATCGTATTTAAAACAAACATGCTCATTATCTTTAACCCAAAACATCAGGGTAGGATGAATGGGGAATTACGGCTTCAGGTAGGTAATAATACTGTTTCTGTAGCATCATCAGTGAATAACTTAGGAGTACATTTTGGTACATTCCCGACCATGGAGAGGCAAGTAAATGCAATATCCAAAGCCTGTTATTACCAAATTCGTAACATTGGTCATATCAGGCGGTACATCACATTGGATGCTTGCCAAACACTGGCACACGCCCTGATAACATCTCGGCTAGATTACGGCAACGCTCTCCTGTATGGTCTTCCAAGCACACTGATGACACGGCTACAGAAAGTACAGAATTCTTCTGCCAGGTTAGTCACTCACACCCATAAAAGCGAACATATAACACCAGTCTTGAACTCCCTGCATTGGCTTCCGGTTATATATAGAGCACAGTACAAGAGACACTTCAAGGGACCACCCCTCAGTACTTAGAGGAACTTATCGTTCCGTATCAGCCGACAAGGTCTCTACGGTCTGAGTCTGGAGCATTCTTAGCCGTACCAACAACACGTGGAGTGACATACGGTAATATATGTTTCAGAAAGGCTGCTGCAACCTTATGGAATAATCTTCCAATAACCATCAGAAAGTGCAAGACCTTTGATACTTTCAAAAAGAAGATAAAAACTAATCTTTTTGTTTCAGATTTTCCTAGCTGAATATATTATGTGTGGCGAGGAAGTAAAACACTCTGGCAGTGACCACCCTCAGGGTATTTCGGGATGCGATGCAGTGTCTCGATTCTATTATTATTATAATCATCATCATCATTACCATCATCATTATAATTATCACCATTATCATCAACGCTATCATCAACATCATCACAATAAGACCATTATGTTCGTTTTTATTTTCATAATGTTAAGTTTTTTATGTAAGATGTCATACGCCGTTTTCAAGCCCATCAACTATTTCTTCAAATATTATCGTAGGTATATACAACAAACAATCCCGAATTTGTGCATGTGTGCGTGTGCGTGTATGTATGTGTTGTGTGTGTGTGTGTGTGTGTGTGTGTGTGTGTGTGTGTGTGTGTGTGTGCGTGTGCGTGCGCCATATTTGTTACAAACCTGATTTGTGAAACGATTAAATTAAAAACTGGTGAAGCATACCAATCAATAATTAATCATGGAAAACATTGAGTATACATCTGATATCGATGATATGTCCATCTCAGTATCAACTATATCATACCTAAATGTCATACAGTGAGTAATACTAAACGGCCTTAGTTATCATAGATCGCACACATACTCAAGCTCCGGCGTCGGCGTATCTGAAGGTTCTTTCATCTTCGACTTCGCTTCATTACCTTCGGAGGTCGCTCGGCCCATTTAGCCTACCACGTGCACAAAAGTGGCCGTAAAACATCAAGCATCATCATCGTATTCAAGCTAACAGATTAGAGATCGGCTTTCAATGACCCCGCGCGGATTACAAACTGTGATCGACAATGCCTATATGTATGGCAGGCTATGGCGCCTGGAATACTCACCAAGTAAGACCATGTGTATAGTGTTTGGTGATAGAAAGCTGAAACATATTTACAACTACCAATGATTTCTCATATAATTATCTTGAGATTATAATATCTGGAGATGGCTCATCTCAGGCCAGGACAACTACCATGGCCAACAAAGGTTACGGTAATCTTGGCATGCTGAAGGCTTCCGGATTTCATTCAGAGGGATTGTCGCCACTGACATGTAGTAACCTGTGGCAGAGATTATTAATACCCTCTATGCTCTATGGTTGCGAAGTCTGGGGTGATCTCCCCAAAAGAGAATTAAACGTGTTCGAAACAGTTCAGAAGCGTATTGGAAAGCATATCCAAGGTCTACATAGAAGGACACACGATGAAATAGTGAGAAGTCTCTTAGGATGGACAACAATAGCAGGGGTTATTGACAAGTGCAAATTGAAATTTATTTATAAAATGTGTAGTCTACCACCGGATAATTTAATCAAATATATTTTTCTTTCCCAGTTGTATTTTATCATATTTGCTCCACAAACAGTTGACATGAAAAGTTATACATACAGTTTATGGTCGGTGATAATCCAGCATGATATGACAGGACATGTCCTATCTTATCTCACAGGAGGCACTTTAGAAAACAAGAAACTGTGGTCTCAAATAGTGGACCAAGCCATCCTAACCCACGAAGAGAGAAGATGGAAAGCAGGGCTTGTAGACAAAGGAGCCCATAGGTTTCTGCGTGTTCGTGAATCGCTACGACCTAGTGTGTTATACTCAGTCATAAAATGTAAAATGGAATGTCGAAAATCTTTGATGAATGCTGTGAGGCTTCTGGCCTACCCAGAGAAGTTAGACAATGCTGATATATGTACAGTATGTGGTCAGGAGTACACCGATACCGTAGAACACTATGTAATGAGGTGCGAAGGAATAGTTGATTCACGCTCTAAAGCCTGGGACAATATTCTTGACACATTAGATTGTAAACAAGAAGTTCAATTGCTCAGTTCTACAGACCAAGTTTTTCTAGATACTATCTTATCAAAAAAGAATTATTTATTTATTGATATCGATAATTACATAAAATGTTGTTGTATAGCTGGAAATGAATTGATATATCTAATGGAGGTCATGCGCTAGACAAGCACTTCCCATAACAATGAACATTTCATCATATAGATGTGTGTAAATGCCTGTATATATAGTTACTGTTATTCATAACATTTGTTATGTACTCCCGGAAGGGGAAATAAAGATCATCCATCCATCCATCCATCCATCCACACACACACACACATAGACATAAATATAATTGATTTGAACTACGCCACACCAGTACGAACATTTAAAAAATGCCGCCCTATCATTGTGCACTCAACGGGGAAAATGGGCCATAAGCTGTGAAGACAGATTCTAATAAGAAGAAATATGAAAATAAAGAACTATGAAACTGCTCAAAATTATGTTTTGCATGATTAGTTAATATTGTAAATATTCTGATTAGAAACTATATCTCGAGTTGCAATTACCCTTGCATACCAATGAGGTTTGTATTTGAGCTGATATATTTTGTTCTTATGCAACCAAATAAACTTTGTCATTTGTTTTAATGTTGAATAAATAAGCGGATTATTTTGTTATACTGAAAGTATTCAATTGACCAAAGAAATAATTGCATACATGATTTGAACAAACTACCCAAACTTATACTGTATTTTCTAGCCATTGCGTCTTCAGAATATCAGTATGTATTTCAAGCATACACACCACTTCCTATACTGAAAGCATTCTCTTGATAAGTGAGAAATATTGATTTATCCTGGTTAGTAAGTGTTCACGAAGACATGTGGTGCCATTTAACGATTTGTATACCTATAAGATCCAAGCCACTATAGCTGCAGGTGTCACAAAAATTAAATTGTTAGGCCAATTAAAATATAGTAAATAATTTATGAATTAATAATTTTGCAACAGAGGCATTATCGAGACATCAGTTATTAACGAAAACATCCTGACTTCCTGAAACAAGTATTTAAATGCGTGATTCCTATCCCCAGTAATACTAATCATAACAAAAAAAAATACATTTCTCTTAAAAACGCGAGGGTTTTTGTTGAAACATGATACAAATTGAAAGCTGTTTGAAAAGACTACTTTTGTTAAATGTAAGTCTAAATACCATAGAAATCGGTTAAGTGGATAAAACAAATCTACCCATATCACGATATTATGGCAAGAATAAATGAGAGTAATAGCATCAAAATATATAATTATTATTCCTTATTGTTCATTATCCGATAAGTAATTAAGTAAATTATTTATTCGTCATCTTTTTATTTTTAAATTTTGTGATAAATTGCTTTAGTGTTGTGTTATGAGCGGATACATTATATAATCAATACTTCAAGCATACCCCTTTTCAGCATTCTATGCGTGCTTGGTGTCATTAAAATGATGTAAAATGAATGCTGAATTACCCGATTTCAATTGAATTGAATTTGACCCAAATAATAGATACTAAACGAGAAACAAAGGCACAGAAAACGTGTTACGATTATTAATATTATTTTCAGTTATCAAATTATGGGATATGAAATATCGTTTTATTGATAAACCTCGTCAAATTTGTGCATCAGCTGTTAGGGTCAAGGAAATTAATTAACAAGATTATTATATAAACACCTAATCTTCGTTATTTCTTATTGTAGCAAAGCATCTGCCGAACTAGATAAATAGCGACAAGGATTCTTGATTGATGAATCGAATTAAGTACTAGAGGCTGTATTTGTGTAGTGGACTTTGTTATGATAATGCCATCGTTGTGTCTTTGTTTTTCAATTGTTTCAACTATAGAGATTTTACTCAATTATTGAGCTAGATGCGACATCACGCATAAACTACAACAACCATTGTGGTTAGCTTGTCTCTGGTGCGTACCGTCAATCCTTGGCCACTCGAAATACCTGTTACAAACAGCTGTTCGCCACCATAGCAATGCCATTTAATAAATGACTTGGCGAGGTAACCATGGCTCGAGCAGTCTAAACCAGTAGCGTGCTTATATCGGGACATCATTGACAGTATTATCTTTACAAGATATAATCGGGCAATATTTAATTCTAAAAGTTGTACTAATATAAATAACATATATACGTCTATCCCGGAAGATTCAAACGTTTTCTTGTAAGCTGTGAGACACTCCATCAAAGAAACGGCGCCCATCCGCTTATATCAGTATATGTGTTGGGATTCACCTGTAACTGTTGTTGATTGTATACTAAACTATCTTATTATAGTAGCTATATCTTACCTTCATAAATAGCCACTTGTGTTATTGTTGCACAGAAAGTTGGCGTTATTTCACTGTCAATAATGTTTTCAAGAAACAATCGAACCATTTCATATTATTATCATATTTAAATTCAATAACTTGCTCCAACAACAGAGGTTATGTTGCAAACAAAGTTGCTTCCCAAAATTATACGAGAGACCCTTATCAAACCGAAACATAAAACGTAACAGTGTACTTTATTATTTTATCTCCACAACATTACCTGGCATGGCCTTAAAAATTTAAATAAAACGTTATCGTATCATCACCCTGTCGCTCTTCCTTTGGTGTGCCGCAGACTATTTCATTCAGTCTCTTTCAACATTTTTTTCACATTTATATAATAAATTTACTTATGATATGTTGGGGGTTAGTGTGAAGACAGCTTTGGCTACACTGGCCTTTTAAACAGCATTGATAATGTTATATTCTCTTATTGAATATCATCTGCATCCATATGGAAATAGAAAAAAACTATTCCAGTTCTCTTCAGTTCAGTTCACGAACTCCAGCAATCCCTACATTTAAATTGTAGGAGGAGGGGCTTTGATGGGTACATTAGTAAATACAAAGACCAATGCATCCATAAATCGGTGCATGCACAATATGTATAACCATAAAGCGGGATATTTGTCATACGATGGATTCCAGACCAGCAGAATTTATTACTTTGCGAATACTCCCGTACGTCCCGATCGGCAATATCCAGAAGATAGAAGTATTTATCAGATAATATGTCGCCACAGGCTGTAACAAACAGTCGCTGCCTGTGGTTCAAAAAGAAACTTACATACATTTAAAGTTTCATCGCCGGGAATATTAACCTCGGCTTCATTTCGAGTTCTCGACCTATCGATATTAGATCAACAGACTGACTATTTTATCACATAACGCAATATTGGCTGGATTTTCAGGATAGAAATAAGTAATAAAATTGAGTTTATTGCGATATCTAGCTGCTAATAGATAAGGTAGACATCCCTATGCGGATATCTTAACAAAAATGAGATGCTGTCGATTCGATTAGCGAAGACAATGATTGCCTCGTATCATCTCTGATGCAACCAACAGCCTGGAGATGCTTTTTACCTGCTTTCCAATTCTTCAGTGGTAATCAGGTAGACAGTGTGGCAATGGTGAATCCTGTGTACAGGCGTCTGGGACTTTATCCGAGAAGTAGAAGGGTTAGTTAGCGGACACGAATATTAATATATATGTGTGTGGAGCGGTGGGGGTATGTGCGCTTCGGCGAGTTGAAAATGGCACTGGCACAGAGAATCTCGTAGATCACAGACAGCCGATACTGTCTCCGTGTTTACGAGCACGGATGGCGTAAACGATCAATCGTTTCGTGTCATGTTAATGACCTATTCCACCCAGCGTAGGACGCCATGCTACCTACTATATTGATCAGAAAAGCAGCAAAGAGTGAGATTCTTTTATTATTGGATAGCTCGGCCATCAGCTGGTTCCGTCTTCGATTCGGACCAAGTCGCGGATAGCTACGTGTGACCCGGGCATAGAAGGGCAACGACTCAGGAAACCAATCGGTTTTTCTGTGTTCCTTGTCAAAACAGTATCTCTGAGGAACAGCGAGCTGAGCTGTAAGTAAAGCTTTTATTTTATTTTATTTTACGCTGATTTTAAGTTAGTGGCCACGTTTGAGAGCCATCTATGAATGGGTTTGGGTGTAATAATGATGATGATCTGAAATCATTAACAAAGTGTACATGTATTCAGTGAAAGTGCAATTAAATATCTGGAAACATTCCGAAGGTGTGCCACTTGTTTCGGCGTCTAATAATATTTAATATATTGGAGATTATATATAAAATAGAAATTAAACTCGTAATCCACTCCATATTGTTCTACATTACTACATATCTATATGCAGGTGCTGACTGGGATTAAGGAGCACCTTACAAATTACATATATGTCTTTTAAGTATGGTGGATGACATATTGTCAAACAACGCTAGATAAAGTAAACAGTTGCGGGTAGAATTCCTTTTAGAGGCTCACTGATCCTATTTCGTATGTAGATCCTATTTCGTATGTAGATTGCCGTATGTCTAACTCTACCGGCATCCAACATCGGTCGGAGCAAATATATTGATGTGGTAGCCTACTGTAACAAAGCGCCACGTTTTAGAATTTACAATTTTGTATCCCATGTCATCATTTGATGTTTAGTGGAATGTGGTACGGAAGCACATTATCTCTAAATCGAAATATATTCCTGAAATAAATTTTCTCCAAGGTCGTATTTTGCCCAGGAAGTAGCACGATATCAAAGCAATGCAGAAGACATCCTTCATTCCACAATTACTGTCATTACAATAATTTCTTATTACACATTTAAATTAATTTTATTTATTAACGGCTATTATCGCTAGGAATGGAATATAGTAAGTCATATAATATATCGATATACCGTGTATATCGATACACCGTCGCACTATAGTAGGAACATGCCATCTATTCTAAATTCTAAATTTATTTCGAATTGTCTTCGTGGGGAAGCTATAAATTACAGACCATGTGCGTCTCCCTCATTTGAGGTTCCCAGTCACGTTAAACAACTGTCATTTTGGCCATTATTATTATTATTATTATTATTATTATTATTATTATTATGTATTGCTAGGAATTCGATATAGTTTTACATATAATATATCACTAGGAATGTATTATAGTAAATACTCATACGTAGCGAACTTTGTTTGAGCATCTCCTCATTAGCACAAGCTGCGCCTATATCATTGATGTGAAAGCCAATGAAACACCTTCATATTTCCAACAGAAAAGAAGATTAACGTGCTGTACATATAGTGCTTCATCCATATTATCACTGCCATGGTCGTATTTGTTTCGTAAGTGATTGCTTTCAGTGTAGATTTTTGCCGAATCGTACCCCAGTCTATCTACATTGGTCTGTTATTGGTTAGCTAGTGAAACAAAAGTGATAGTTTTACCATTTCGGTGACAAATATCATGCAAAATTCAGGAAATATATATTTTATAGCAGGTTAAGATAATTCGGGCAGGAAATGGAGATACGGTATGGCTTCAGAAAGTCACATCATCATCTGTAGCATTAATAGATAACATTACTGACAGCTTTCACAAGAAAACTGTTTCTCCAGTAGTTGTTATTGATTGAAAAAATATGAATGTATTGTGTGTGTGTGTGTGTTGTTGTTGTTGTTGGGTGTTTTATTGACTTACAAAATTGTGAATGTATTGTGTGTGTGCGCGCGCGCGCGTGTGTGTGTGTGTGTGTTTTAGTGTACATGTAAAAAGGCAACAGGCACAGAGCATCAACATATCTAAACATCCTTCGAAACCTACCTCCATAAATCTAAATACAACTATACATACATTATTTTAAAAATAAAATGTTCCATACCTCCACATATTGATAGATGGGTGCGTATACCTAAGCATGTGTCTGGTCTACTCATCAGCCTGTGGGAACCAGCTAATTCGCTTTTCGTACGCGACAAATATGTCAGGCCCACAGGAAAGCGGCTACATGCAGGCTACGTACAAAAAGCGGAAGCACGTAAAAACATACCATTTGATACCACAGCTCGCAACAAACAACACGTGCGTGTGGTTCAATGGTGACTTGCTACATACATATCATAAACTATTTTGACACCACAGTTTACATTCAACAGTAATTTTCTGTGGTCAAAAGAAACCTGTATATAAAGCATTTCGACACCTCAGATGCTGACCTCAGCTTTATTCTGGGTACGAATAACTGAATAAATCCTACCTATATGAACCATGTATCAATACACGTCCGACTGGTCTGACGTCGAAGTTCTTCTCTAACCTAAGTGAAAATTCAAGCCTTATATATAGCCTCAGCGTGTTAACAGCATTACAGTTTGTTCATAACAAAGAGAATGTGTTGTTGTTGTTGTTGTTGTTGATGTTGTTGGGGGTGTTTTATTGACTTTAAAAATATGAATGTATTGTGTGTGTGTGTATGTATGATTATTTGTGTGTGTGTATGTGTGTGTGTGTGTGTGTATGTGTGTGTGTATGTGTCTGTATGTGTGCGTGTGCGTGCGTGTGTGTGTGCGTGTGTGTGTGTGTTTTATGTTACATATAATAAAGGCGTGGACTCAGGTTTTCGTGATGTTTATAATTCTTACAGAATTATGACCAAACGACTACTATCTAAATAGAAAACAAATTGTATATATTAGTACATATATAACGCAGCTATAACTGGAAATTACGCATATATATCAGTACATATAATATATATTATGATAATAATTCTAATACCTCCGACAATAGCAGAAATAATAGTATTTTCACTCAGCCCAAAATAGCACGACTAGTTTCGGTTATAAGAAACCTTTATCAAGTGCATATGTTCTCCTCTCCCATTGGGTACCGTGCCACTTTGGGATTAATGTGCAGAAGAATGACATTAAATATAACGTACGTTGTACGCTGATGACATACACCTTTACACAGCTAATGGTCTTAAAACTAAAATGATCGGTTTGCCTTCATCATAAGACAGCAACATTACACATCGGTAATTCTTCCATCTATATCAATAACACAATTAACATGCACACACGCACGCACACACAAATGTGTGCGGGTTTGTTTGTTTGTTTGTTTGTCTGTGTATTTGCAAAATATTATAATTATAGACCGACGGGCCAAGTAGCCTTCTCCATGAGGAAGCTTTAACGCCCTTAAGGGTGTTATAAATAAAACTAGTGGCATTTGTTTTATAAATGCATTGATAGTAACATTGTAAAGCGCCTTTGAGCAGCTCTATAGCTGAATAGGGCGCTATATAAATGTCACATATTATTATATATTAAATGAGGAATCGCTAATTACCATCCAGAGAATATTTACTATCTGAAAACATTCTTTTCGAGCGAAACAAAAACGTGTTACACTTGTCCTTATCTTTGTTACATCTTGTTTAGACTTTTCTAATTCCTCATTATAAAGTATAACCGTTTATAATAACAGTCGCCTTCAGCTAATTCAGAATGTTATGACGCCAATAATGAAAAATCTCGAATTTATTATCGCATCGTCCCTTTTTTTCAAAAAGTACATTGACTACCAAAAAAAGAGTATTCATTTCAAGATTTTATCAGCGACTTATAAATATATAAATGGCAGTTTGCCTGAATATATTTTTTTTTTACTTAAAATCTATCTCGAAAACTCGGGTAATGAAGTCAGATACCTTTGCTGATACATCTGTTTTAATTCAGGTCATAGGTTATATGTGAAGATTGGGAATTGATCACCTCTCGCGAAAAAGTATTTGTTAACGGTTACTGGTTCCGGTAAATAATATTGATCGTTCAACTTATCGAAATATTTTACATATTTTTAATATTGACGTGAAAACCTTGATAGGTTTAGCGATTATTTTCAAAATATCTCAAACAATTTCGACAAGATCTAATTTCTAATGTGCGCTTAAATTATCATTTTTTTTCCTGAAAATGTTATAAGTTTCCATAACGTAAGAGGATTGATTTGATTGATGTTTTACGGACGCTTTTGTTCACAAGGTAGGCTAAATGGGCCGAGCGACCTTTAAAGGTAATGAGGCAAAGTCAAAGACGAAACAACCTGCAGATAGGCCCACGCCAAGATTCGAACACAGGTGGTAGTGATCTGTTGTCCAACACGCTACCGCTAGACCACGAAGGCGCCCTTACCGTAAGAGGAAGTTCATACACAAATATACACCGAAATTGTATATGAAATTCAGAGGAACACCATTTCCGATTTGTTTTGGCAGTGCTAAGAGATATCAGTTCTGAATAAATCGTTGAAATGAAATGAATACTCTTTTTTGGTGGGTTGATGGGATCATAATTTAGAGATTTCTCATTATTGGAGTGGTAACATTTGGATTAACTGAAGGCGATTGTTATCATAATTAGTCACACTTTATAATGAAGAATTACAAAAGTCTAAACAAGATGTAACAAAGACAAGGACAAATGTAAACAAAATTAGTTTCGTCTGAAAAGAATGTTTTCATTTACTAAATATTCTTAAGATGGTAATTACCCGTTCCTCACATCAGTGCATTTGTAATAAAATGAATTGTTTGAGATCATTTCAACCTTTATCTTATTTTTAATGCAACATCGAACTTGTTCTGTAATTATAGTTTCTCCGGAATTAGCGTAATGGTGAGGTTCGGCCGTTCCCTGAAAGGGGTTAGTAAAATCACTTTCGCTTTCATTGTAAATATAATAATTTATATAAATTGAAATATAACCAACTCTTCTTAATCGTAATTCTATATACTGCTATTGTTATACTAAAATTTATGTTCAGCCATAAACAGCTATCAACGTTCATATTCTGTTACATATCCGCAGACATTCCTCTTAACCATAAGTTTGCTACTGATTGTATCAGTTCTCACTGTCCTCTGGGATGGTCGTTTATACATCGACATATTCCATAGAGCAGATCTTGCTTTACATCTGCAGAACAATTGCCGAGGTGAGTACGGAACACATTATTACTGGTTCAGATTGTTTATTTTACAATCTGAACAGAGCCGTGCTAAAGTAAGAGTGCAGCTTTTTCTCTACAAACGATTCACTAAAAAGGAAAAATGTACTGGATTATTCTTGCCGGGTAAAAAGTTTATTTGTGCAATTGAAATTGTTTTCAGATATATCGGTTTTTAACACGACCGTAAGACATTTTCCCGCCAAGCACGAATCACAGAGTAAGTTGTAACACAAGAAGTGAGCTATCACTAATAAAACAGGATTTATATTTAAACTTAATTCACAAAGGATAATGGTAAATGCCTTAATAACGACAAAGTGTCCATCGCGATATCAATATAGTCATGTAGTTGTGGGAACAGAATATAAATGTCAGTCTTGAATTGAAATTATTATTTTCAGGCATCTAAAATAAAATTTACGGTCCGTATGTTTATGACATATGCACTGAACCTATCATTGATGGTCACTTGTTGGAAGACTGACTGGCTGACAGTCTAAGTGGTTGGTTAGCTAATGAATAGAGTGTGTGACTAGTTTACTGGCTGGCAGGTTGAGAGGATCAGTGGATAACCTGCCTCAGTACAGGCTAGAATACTAAATGAGGGTCCAGCTGAAAGGCTGGCATACTTCACGAAGGATTGGCTAATTAGAGAGACAGATCCACTGATTAAACGATTGCCTGAAATACTGGCTGACTGGTTAAACAAAACAAGATGATTGCGACAATTCGATCAATCTCTGAGCATTTTAAACTCACGTATTTAACTAAGCCATTCTGTGGGATGTGGATTCTTAACTCTGTGTAGTGGGTACTTCCTTCTATGGTGAAGTTCAATTTGATAGGTAGAGTCTGGCTTTCCAAAACGCCATATTATCACCAGGATCCATAACTACGTGGATTATTTTGCGTGTTATGCACCTGAAACAGCTGTCTTGAATAATGTTGTGAATACTTATAAGCCTACACGATTCAGTATCATGTTGATCTTATATAACACAGGAACATAATACAATGCCCAGTAATACCTTAGACGATGAGTGTACTATTTTTAATACAAAACTCCACAGAACCGAAAATGTTCTTAACATCGAGTCTTCTGCTGGGTCATTCCCTAGTTAAAAATCCCACATCGAAATTTGCAGTATTGCACCAATTCGCTCCATATTCCACGACGATATTGATGAAGAAACCTGGACATCTCAAGATCTGGAAAATGCAAGCATCGACTATGAGAGCCACCCATCGACCTGTATTTAGACCTACTGCTATTCTCCCTGACACGCTCGGTAAGAACGTCAATTGTAGAATATGTCGTTAAATCTGTCGCTGTCGCAGACATCATTCAGAAAGTCAAATGCTTAGCGAGAAGAGAAGAAGTCGCTGTTTTAAGAGAATGCATCCTACAAAAACCAGCAACTGAAGATAGGATGAAAACAAACACCTTGGACTAGATACGAACCATTGAATGCGTTCTACCTCATTACTCTCCATACGCAACACTGTCATGGAAGATATCCACTGAGCTACCAAGCTACAGGCTAGCCTATCACATCACATCCAACTTTATGTGTCTTTCTATTTCATAAAATAAATACAACAAGATTATGAATTCAGATAACAGTATTAGCCATGAAACTTAATTAATAGTAGTAGTAGTAGTAGTAGTAGTATCAGCATTATTATATAATTTAACTAACGGTAGTATATCATAATGTGGTAAGAAAGCATCGTTGTTATTTCAGATGTAACACAAATGTTGGAAAACATCAGACTCTGCAATCAAACAGAAAGAATTGCTCACATGAAGAAAATCTGTGAGGGACGTTATGATGCAACTAAAGCTTATCTTTTAAAACCTTCACCGAGGTCGCTGGTCGACCATAAGCATAAGTTAACTTTCTGTTGGATGTCTAAAGCTGGAGGTGAGTCCCATTTTGCAAATAAACAACCAAGAAATAACTTCTGCCAGTGAATAGTAATTACTCTAGACGTATGCAGCTAAACACATAACCTCTCCTTTAAAATAGTACAATCTGTATTTTTTTCTGGAAGGAAGATTCCTTCTAGTTTCAACAGAGTGGAGATTTTTGGAACTTTTATTTTATCTTGGCAATAGAAAAATAGAGAATTTTCAAATATTGATTTATGCTATGCCCCATAGAACGAAAGTGATATGTTTAATGATCAAGAAGGCACCACTTAGCTTATTTGGCTAAAATGAAAGCAGGTAAATATATCTTCATACACACATCTTGTATACGAGAGCGAAATGCTTTTGATGTCGTTAGAATCATCATAACATTTATTATATCGTTTCTCATGAAAATACAAGTTTTTAAATAATCAAAGAGGACTAATTTCATATAGATATCATTTCGATATATTATTTTCACCTTGACCTAAACTGCAAAACACGCTTCATGTACTTATAACTGTTTTGTTTGTTTTGTATTTGTAATTTTATTCCTTTGTTTTGCACTTTAGCAAAAGGTTTATCTATTTTAATATCACGTACTATTTATTTTTTGCTAATATTATATATAGCTTACTACGTATAATGCGCCCATCATTTACGATAGTTACTGGTGTACGAGGCAAGTTTGGAAATACCTTCAAACATATTTTTAGGATGACCACTGGATAACAGGAGAAACTATTTACCGTCTTACCTAAAATGTGTCACCTGCATGACCCAATTATAGTTAGTCAACTGAAAGCTCCCAAAATATCATTTATATTATTGTTAATGTCTTTATCACTAAATGTCCATAACCCAAATTCGCAATTTTAGAATTGTTTCTCGGATAATATTTGAATCCTTATATTGTTTATACTATTTTATGTATGTCTGTTCATCTGTCCGTCTGTTCGTCTGTCTGTCTGTTCATTTATACACCACACACACACACACGCACGCACACACACACACACACACACACAATATATATATATATATATATATATATATATATTCCAGGTACGTCGCTGAAAGCCTTCATTTTGGAAGCTAATGGACTTGACCTCAGTACATATCATGGTCAGGGCAACAGTCTTAACTTAGTACATTTTGTAGCAACGCTCAACAATTATGGCGTAGACCAGATGTACCAATTTAATGATACCAAGGCGAAGTTCGTTTCAGAACATTACTTCAATGTGATGGCCATTAGGCATCCCTTTGACCGACTGGTAGCTTATTATCGAGATAAGATTGTGGATAATGACAGGTAATAGTGATTTATGACATATTCGACCATATTTCACTTGACAGAATTTTCTCATAGATGGAATCTTTTTGTCAATGTTTCAGAATTTTCACATTTTGCTGAACATCTTCTGTAGGTCATCTAATCATCCAAACAGAGCTGCTGATATACTCAGAGAATTCCGTCCAGAACTTTTTGTCAACAACAAAACATTATCGAACATGAAATGGCCACAAGAAGCAATTGGACTGCCAACGTTTAACGAAGTGATGACTTGGGTTTATCGGCACAAAGTTATGGACGAACATTGGAACTTTATCTTTGAGACTTGTCATCCGTGCGCACACGACTGGGGCGCCATCTTACGAGTAGAAACCATGGAAACCGATGGACAACGTTTGGCTAAACTAGTAAATTCGACCCGTTCTCGGATTCCAGTTAGACACAGTCATGAAAACAAAACGAACTACCTACAATTTGGTAAGACACTGAATCAGTTTGCTGATCTTTCCGATGAACTCGTTGATTACTTCCTGGAATTTTACAGAACCGATATGAAGATGTTTGGTTATAGATGGGACAGGAGAACACATACTGCATACTGCGCCATAGAGACACCAAATGGATGGTGCTGCTAGTAACATTTGATTGATAGTATCTCCATGTCTTTCTCTATTGGATGGTCAAACACGTCAGGTTAAATACTTGTGTTAATATTTCTCTGCTATCTTCTAATGATTAATACCACGAACCACATGTGACGAAGTAAATATACATGAATATTAATTTCAGCCTGCCCTTAATAGACACATAATTTATATTATATTCAAAGCCGTTCAACTTTTACTAAAATGTATTATGCTGACATTCATTTAGTGCAAAAAAAACCACATAAAACTGATAATTAACACATTTCTAGTAATTACCCAGTTGATAAACTCATTAATGCAGTAATCAAGGAATTGAAAATGTTCGAATTAGTAATCTGAAATGACGACTTTGTCCATTAGAGTATGCCGTCTCCCGTAATGAATGAAAGCACAGGTAGTCTGTCGTAACGAGCAACGCCATCTAGATGGTAGATTCGAATGGCTTAATTTTACTCGAAGTACGATCTAACTCGAAATGTAAATTCTTCGATCACACTCTACTCCTTCGGGTAATTAATAAGCCTGGATAAACATTATGTATATCATATTATAAACATCACATAACAGTAAATGTAACACAATAATATATAATGCCAAGAGAATGTAATCGACGAATCGACGAGTATTTATTAAAGCGTATATGTGGACTAGGTGCCGCTGTAGATGAGTCGTAAACTCGCTGCGTTACCGATCTTCGTGTCGGCGTTCGAATCCCTCTATTACTTGTTTCTGTGGGTTGTTACATTAGATCATAATATTTCCTTGTAACTTCAATTAAAACAACCCAATCAAGTGTTCTATTGTTTTGTTTTTCGGGAAGAATCCCCAGGCAGTCGCTGGTTTGGTTTTGGTTTTGTTGTTCGGGGAGAATCCCCAGGCTGTCGCTTAATCAGCACAGCCTCTATGTTGGAGTGGTTGAGAAACCTCCTCCCCCACCACTCACAGGGGAGCAGTACGGAAAGATGGAGCCGAAATACCCTGAGGGTGGTCACTGCCAGAGTGTTTTACGTCCGCAGTACGGAAAATGGAGCCGAAATACCCGTTTTTAACGTCCCCCTTTATTTTAAATAATTCAGTGGAGACGGCAGCGCCATTTAACGTGGTCAGCCACCCACGATGTAGTGAGCCGAGAAATTAATCCCTGGAAAAGTTTCGACCTCTTACGGGGTTCGAACCTGCGACCGTTGGCACCAAGTGCCGAGTGCTTAACCGCTAGGCCACCGGAGCTCACTCCAGGCAGTCGCTTATTCGGCACAGCCTATATGTTGGAGTGGTTAAGAAACCTCCCCCCCACCACTCACAGGGGAGCAGTACGGAAAGATGGAGCCGAAATACCCTGAGGGTGGTCACTTCCAGAGTGTTTTACGTTCTCAGGGGGGTGTTAACTTCCCTCTTTATTTTAAATATTTCAGTGGAGACGGCAGCGCCATTTAACGTGGTCAGCCACCCACGCTGTTGTGAGCCAAGAAATTAATCTCTGGAAATGTTTCGACCTCTTACGGGGTTCGTACCTGTGGCCGTTGGTACCAAGTGCCTGGTGCTTAACCGTTAGGCCACCGGAGCTCACTAAAGTATTCTATTGCATATGGCTTCACTATATATGGGAGAAATACAGTAATCATTCAGCAAATAATGTGACGACACAAACAGTTTTTATCTTAAGTGCACTTGAATACGAGTCCAAGTACAGAGTACTGTAAATTAACCATTTCCTTTATTTAAACAAAATTTTGTTCTAAAATAGATTTACCCCTATGAAGACAGTGTCACCTATGATGATATTGTTTTAATATAATTTTGATGTTGTTGTTATTGTGAAGACACAAAGTTTTGAAGGCAAACCATCGAAATAAATATAGTATACACTAAATTCTGCGCTATTTAATTCACTGTATGTAACCAAACATATTGATGGTCTCTAATTTAAAAATTAAGTTATATTTTAAAATATTAGTTTACAATATTTTGTTATCGAATTAAGATCAATCTTTGCTGTAAGAATTCAGGGACACCTTTTCATCTACATATTAATGCGTGTGCGTATGCGTGTACGTGTGTGTTAGGATATATATATATATATATATATATATATATATAGTGGTACTGGCTCAGACCAACAACATTTCTAAACATCCTTGGAGACCTCTACCTCCATAACTCATGGATAAATAAAACTGTACATCTATTAATTTAAATATAAAATGGTCTACACCGCCATATATCTATACATATATGCATGTGTTTGGGCTACTCATCAGCCTGTGGCGACCAGGTAATTCGCTTTTCGTACGTGACAAATATGTCACGCCTGTACAGTAAAGCGGCTGCATGCAGGCTACGTACAAAAGCGGAAGCACGTACAAACATAACATTTGATATCACAGCTCACATTAAAGAACACATCTGTGTAGTTCAGTGGTGAGTTAGTACATACAAAAGATAACTATTTTGAAACCAAAGTTTACATTCATCAGTAACGTGCGTGTTGGAATTGGAGTTATTTGGATTTAATCCTATAATTGCCTGTATCAGTGTGATGTTTTTTTTTCTCTACGCATATCATTAAAAAACATCAGTCCGATCATACACACGCACACACACGCACACACACACACACACACATATATATATATATATATATATATATATATATATAATCAGCTGTTTCAGTTATTTAAACTTCATTAAGATGAGTGATGATAACGAATGCTTCCTCTGTCTGTATCTTTATATAAAAGGAAACATCCAGTTTCAACTGATATACCTATTTCTTAGTAAACGTACGTTGATATTTCAAAGTAATATGGATCGATTCATCCTCACATTTTACATCCTGTTAATTCGCATTATGGTGTCAGCCTGTAAACCTTGAAATTCACTTATCTAACAAAGTCATAGATAACTTACACATGCCGAATGTTATGCTTGGCCCGTTAAGACAGTTGACAATAACATGTTTACCCTTTCACCTAGACTACACGTTGGTAAGTTTCTGAATCACGGGTCAGTGTGAAATATTTTGGAATCTGGGAAGCTTTAGCCACTTCATTTGAAAAGTTTTCTTGCTTATATATATATATATATATATATATATATATATATATATATCCATAATTAAGTTTCATTCATTTAAAATTAAGGTCTGATACATTGATACAATCTTTTAGAACCCTGTATTAATTTTTGTTTTGTTTTATGGGTGGGTAGTTATAGTTTTTAGATGACTGGCGTATTGACTGTCCTGATGCTTGGTGTAGTCTATAAGATTTGACATAGTATTGTCAAGTCAGTCAAGATGTAGCACTAGTTAGTGAACATTTTCCTCGGCTCAGCTGTACGTAAGTATCTTTAATTGAAGCAATACGTCTCCAGGACGATCTATGGACTCTAGTATAATGCACGTTGTATCTACATATCTACTGTAGGTACAAATGGACATTGCAAAGTACTTATGTTGATTTCATTTCATTTTATTTGGTGAAAAAGTATACATGATATATGGATGATAAATTACATATATACAAACACATAAGAGGACACTACCATTGATGACATTATACATGCTACCAGGGCTGGGGCCAATTACATCTGAAAGTACTCTAGTACATAGTTTTATAAGTACAAGTACGAGAACTTATTTTATCAATGCACTCAAGTACAAATATGAGTACATTTAAAAATACTCTAATATGAGTACAAACCATAGAGCACTAGAAACGATCCAATTATGTTATCAAGCCACACTTGTACCAGGTTTTATGATCCAAAAACTGCGCTATGTAAAATATCATTTGGTAGATTTAATATTCTAATGACGAGATGCTCCCGGGTGAAATATTTGCTCTGAGCTACGTGACCTAATCCCACGTGTTCAAGCGGCCGGTCAACTTTTTTGTGAAAATGACCAAACGTCAAACGAGAATTATGATTAAATAAACAGCAAGAAACATTTTATCTATGTCTGAAATGGCTAGGACTGGCCTGATTTATCCAGAACATGTGTATGTCATTATTCAAATTAAGACACGGCCTTCGATGTCATGATCTTGTTCCCGGGCATATAAAATAATTTGTTCTCGGTGTAATGACATACTAGACATAATTAATTTGTTCAGTGCATTCTATTGATTAACTTGTGTACTTACATGAATCGTGACGAATTGATTTGAATGGGAACTAAGAAAGTTTTGTCAAGCTCTGATTTTATCGCAGTGGCAGCTTATGGGAGATTGTTTGTTTGTTTGTTTTTGTTGTTCGGGGAAAATCCCCAGGCTGTCGCTTATTCAGCACAGCCTCAATGTTGGAATGGTTGAGAAAACACCTCTCCCACCTCTCAGGGGGGGGGGAGCAGTACGGAAAGATGGAGCCGAAATACCCTGAGGGTGGTCCCTGCCAGAGTTTACGTCCTCGGGGTTAACGTCCCCCTTTATTTTAAATAATTCAGTGGAGACGGCAGCGCCATTTAACGTGGTCAGCCACCCACAATATTGTGAGCCAGAAATTAATCCCTGGAAAAGTTTCGACCTTTGCGGGGTTCGAACCTGTGACCGTTGGCACCAAGTGCCGGGTGGTTAACCGCTAGGTCAACGGAACTCACTGTATGGGCGATCATCAGCGGCTGCTTGTTTATACACCCCGGATATCGCTAAAACGGTTCTTCCACCTGCTCACCAAGTGGTTAAACACGATCTGTTATTACTCCAAGGATGTAGATCGGTTCCTGCTCACTGTCATATCAAACAAAGCAGACCACCCAAGTCCACGTCCACTAATAACCCAGAAAGCCTGAAATCTACAAGATCTACCTCAATGTGTTGTCATCGTTATTGATGTGACCACTTTTTGTCTGCAAGATGGACCCAAAAATATTGAGCCATGAAGAGAGAAATATATTCTCTATACTAATTATCTAATGAAGTATTAGGTTTTCTCTTATGGAAGTAATATTGTGTCAGTAAGATATAAGAACATTTACACAAATTAAATGTTTAAATCCTACACATAATTAAAAAAATGCAATTTTTGTATGGAATTATATAACTGTTCAATTTGTCAACATAGAGAATTAAAGCTAAATACATTAATGGCAATATGTAAAATTTAAGACTTCATGTTGACCATTATTAACTTGAAGCAAATTTATCTTTTATCATCATGATTATATAGTAGATATCTCTGGTTTCGTAAAAGTGGGGTACGTTGAACAGCTGAAGCATATATAAGATGGGGGCGAGTTATTATTTCCAATTGTTTAGATTGAAGTATTCAACTTTTGGTGATTTTTCACAGCAAATCCGTGGAAAATATTTCTTAATCATTTGTCATAACCTAAAATATTACCAACGGTTACAAATTATGCAGGCAAGGTGTCGCTTTGGTTCATTTAAGCTAGAGAAGTGAATATTTATTTGGGACTTAATTGCATGTTCCTTCGGGATGGATTTATCTTTTTGTGGGGCATTAATAATTAACCCCAATCGCCATCATTCATCATACCTGGCTCTAGCCATAAATCATTCTGATTTCTTCTATCTCAATTCACAGCTGTTATCTGTCCGTTGTTAGTTACATGTAAACAAAAGACTGCCACAATCATTTCCAGTAATATCACCAATCAAATGCAGGAATGAACATCCAACAGGATTTTAGGTTTTAGTTTATTTCCACATAAAACATCTAATACATTGCCAACATCAAGTGTAAATAAAATATCAAATTGTCTCATTATTGGATATACTGTCAGTTCAATATCAAATACATAATGTACTTAATTGGTGATGCATTTCTAAAATTAGTATTCCTAATGTATTAGACAACATTGTCAGTTCATTCAAATCTAATATAGATAAAGATTACCATTTGACTATTTTGATGGGCAGACATTCATCATCAGTACAAAAGCAAGAGGTTATAAAATTAAACATTAATGTGTTTTATTTAATATTGATTTTAGCATTGTTCATTAAATACAGAAAGTATCAAAACACTCTAGAAACAGTAACTAAGATTTTGTTTCAATCATAATACATGTGCATAGATATAGTCAATGGTTTCTCTTTAAGTGAAACAATTATAACATGCAATAAAATATTAATCATATTATTTAAATGCACCAAAATATTTAACAAATAGCTTAATTACAACCATACTTATTACACTAAATAGAATATTCATTAACTAAATCAATTAATAACGTACTTCAGCAAAAACAATTTTTTTTATCTAACTGGATGGTTCGTAAACAGCTTATTTCAAAAATAATAAATCAACCTGTAAAATAAATCAACCTGTAACTGGTAAATTTTCTTAAAGTATTCATATCTGAAGAAAGACCTTTCTATGAAATCTATAAACAATTATAACAAGGTTTATTTTATAAACATATGTTATGTGCGGACACTGTTTACAGCTTCATAGATATCCTTCATACAAACCTTAATTAATGTTTCAGGTTAGATCAATTGTAATGGCTATATCACATAATTACTGCATATCCACAGTTCCTTGAGAGATTGTCTTCACAGTAAGACCAGTAAACAAAGTAGCCATAAAATGCTACACATAATACCTAATATATCTTTTGTTTTAATATATATATATATATATATATATATATATATATATATACTACATCTTGGGCTTTTTTTCTTCCTGTAATGCCCCTAGATATTGAAAAGTTGAGTCCCTGAAGTTTAAGTGTTTAATCTTATTACCTTAATTTTATTCTACAATTCTCTTAAAAAATATAATTCATAACAGTAATATAGAAGTGCTTAGAGCAAACTTTTTAATATTTAATTGCACTCACTTAGTAAGAAAGCTAACAAAATCCTGATATTTCAAAAATATATAATCATAGCAATTACAATTCATTTATATTAGTCATATAACGTATTAACTCATCACATCTCCTTATTGATGGCTATTCTTAACTTATGCTACAGACTGCTGTACTGTTGATGTTCCAGACTGGTTTATCGAAGTGGAAGTACTGCATGCCCCAAGTCTGGGCAGCTAGAGTCAGCACAAATACTGTCAACTTTAAGACGAGTCCACCTTTAACCTAATGGTAAATGATAAAATTAAATAATAACATAATAATACAGTGTACCGGGAATTTATCTACCCATCTATTAAATCATCATCCAGATGTTATTACTACTATCACTCGCAGTCATAGAATATAAATCTAACAAACATTAAAATTAAATTCTGACATTTTCCTGTACTTCATTCATGCACAATTAACTTGATATATTTCACGTTCTCACTTCATGAACATTGTTTCCATATAATAATGCTATGAGTGAATGAATGTTCGATGTTTAGTGTTTAATTAGCCTAAAAGGGTCATTTAGTAGTGTGCTATTTAGTTACTGAGCCTCTGTCATTTAACTGGTAGCGCGGTTGGCCACAGATCATAACCACCCGAGTTTAAATCTATGTGCGGGCATGTCTTAAGGGTGTTTCATCATTGACTCTACCTCATTATTTTGACCCATTTAGACTACTTTGTTTTAATGTTTTATGGCCACTTTTATGCGCAAACATTAGTTACTTCTCTCAATATGCTGAATGATATGACGTAGTCCGTTAGCTATCCCTAGAGTTAAAATGGTGAACCTATGAATTATCAATATTATAAGGTTTTTTGGGGGTTATTTGTCATCAAATTTGGTAACTGACAATATCCAGTTGAGTTGTCATCTGGATAAAACTGAATAACATTTGTCATATGTGAGTTAGTGCGAGCATTGTTAAAAACCCTGTTGAAATTGTACATGATAATTTTACCAAATATTGTCCAGACCCACGTTTTCATGATCAATAATTACAAGAAATACCATTAGAAAGTTGTGACATGTATTTATATAATGTCAAAATACAAATTATCCCAAATAAATCATTGCCTCCTTATTTTCACCCTGCAGTGGCATATCTTTGCCCACTTATCACTGATTTTTAAACACAGATAGACGAGAAGAAAAGACGAAAGTATATCATTAACTTTATAACCTAATCGCTTAACCTGAACAGTGTCTCGGAGCACACTGAATAGTGCGGTGCATAAGTAATGTATAACATTAAAAAATCCCTTCGATAGAACACCACATACCATATCTAAAACAGTAATCCTTCCAAATCCAAAAGCAACTGCATTTGGTGGTGTTGCTACAGGAAATAGGAATGTGTACGAAGTGGCCAAGACACTAGGATACATCAGGTAAAGTGGGTTTACATTCATATTCTCAGCCTGAAAATATTCCAAAATATCACGAATAATATAAATTACTGGGAGTATACAGCTGCTTCTATGCAGCGTCTGGATGAGTATTTCACTACATTATAAATGACAAAGTATATGTTATCACTGTAACTTACCATATTTGCAACGATGGGCATTACGAGTGCGCAAGCTGCTGGGTTAGTTGTAAGTTCAGTCAGAAGCGAGATGATGAAAACTATCACTGATATCATAAGCCAGTCAGGCAGACTAGTGACTATTTCGAGTGCTTTTCCAATCACTTTCGACAATCCAGATGCCTTAAAAAAAAAAATTTAACATAAGCAATTCATAAACACTTTGTAATTGTGGCAATTACTTGTGCATGAAGTGTATGACATTGCAGTAACTTAATCCAAGTGAAATAAATGTTTATTAGGTAAATGATATAATATAAGGAGAACGTACAACATGCATAATAATAACACTGTTATATGCTTAAAAAGTAAAGTGCTCACCAAACATGCCTCAGACAATGCAAAACCGCCTCCAATTAAAAATATAATACCCCAAGGATACTTTTCATGGATTGTCTTCCAGTTGAGCAAGGTTTCAACTTTACCTGAAAATATTGTTAATTAAAACCGAAATATATATGTATCAGGCCACACAAAGCTTTAATGTTGATACTTAACCGAGTATTTACAGAGAATAATTCCTAAACAAAGCAATGTCAATGATTTCCATAGAACAGGATTGATAACTAATAATAATAATTCGTAACTAATTACCTCTCTGCTTTTGTGATCCTAAATTAATGGGATCCTTTGGGATAATGAAGAGAGCCACTGTGCACAAAATGGACACCATTGAATCATTGATATAACTGCAAATAAATTTGTAGATCTTACATTTCTCTCTCTCTCTCACACACACACACACACACACACACACACATAGAGAGAGAGAGAGAGAGAGAGAGGGAGAGAGAGGGACAGGATGGTTTCTGTTGGTTTTTCACTTACAGAGGTCTGATTATATCAGCCCATCCCTTCATAAATCCAGGACTACGGAAAAACCAGAGAAGTATCATGGTAATGAGGACAAAGAGCACCAGCCATTCTGTGTAACTGTAGGATAAATATGAAATATTATTATTATCTGCAGCATCAGTAGAGGTGCATGATGTTGGCAGTATTAATAGTAGAAGTGTCAGTTAGAGTAGTAACACTACCAAGTAGTTGAGGTATTATTATTATTATGTCTATTATTATTAATTGCAGATGCTAGTGATCTCTCGGTATTCCATTAAAAACACAAGTGCTGGTGACACACATCATTATTCTATTTTAGTTTACAATACCCAGTAACCACATTTTGCATTAATCACAAGAAGTTAGGTATAGTGATGAGTGTTCTATTTGATGTTTGACTGTGAATAGATTTGGACAAATGAGGGCCAGAAAAAATTGTTCCATTTATAGGCGCTTATAATTAATAACACAAATGCATTTCTTGTTCAACCTTACATTTTCTGTTGTAAATTTTCTTCTGCGTAGATAGATAGCGCTACGAAGTGACATTCAAATTGTTGAACTTCACGCTTAGAAACAGACATGAATTATTTCTCCATAATAGAACACAAATCGTGTCTAGCAGATGAACAATGTATCACGTGATAACTGACAGCCTATGATCATTATCTTATGAGCTATATACGTCAACTACGTCACCAAAATATTCTACTGATAGCAAACATGTTCACAAACAGCATAACAATTATAAAGTCAGGATTATATTAACTTTCTAATACATAAAATGATGCATTTACAATAATAATCATATGATTATTATTATTACCTCTAATAGACTTAAAGGTAGTGGTATTAGTAGATGTAGTACTATTAATAGCAGTAGTAGCAGAACCAACAGTATCATTATCATCATCATCAAATACAAAAGTAGTAGTAGTGGTGACAGTAATGGTAGTGATCATGTAATAAAATACGATTATATTATAATTTCAATTGTTCAAGGTGAAAATGGTCCTTTTCAACCTTTCAAAATTCTTTTATGTCAATTCCAGTAGAAAGGGGATGGAAAACCCTAAAAAATTATATCTCATTTGTAAAGATACAGCAAATAGAAGCCGAGACATAGCATTTTCAAAACACAACTTCGGGTGCCTTTTGTTTAATTGAATTACCATTACAATAGAATAAAAAACTGTAAAATAAGTCACCTCTTTAGGGCTAGGGCATAGTGTTCACCTAAATAGCTTTTTCTCCATTCATATGAAAGATATTAGCATGAACTCATATGTATGCTGTAAAAAACAATCAGCCATAATGTGCCCTTCTAACAACTGCAAGCTATCTTTGTAGGATGAAACAAGAGTTGACCCAATACAGAACAATATTCCCAGAAAGCGAATCCAATTTATTATATTTTCCTGGAGAATTAGCACCATTGTTGCATTGCACCGTGATATTTGGTGAGGTGAGACCCAGACATTTGAAATTGAATAATCACAAGACAAACTGACAACTGTATGAATGTGATTGATCAAATGAAATCTATATAATGGTTTTCCTATTATTTTGTATAGGATACCTTCAGCTTAGAACCACTATTGACCAAAGAAATACTTATTTCAGTGTGTTTCATACACATATGCTACATATACCAAAAATATACTTCTATAATTCTCTCTTATGCATATTTGATTATAGCATAATCAGATATAATGATATCACCCCAGTTCCTCATAAACTACTTTTGCTTTTCCACACGAGAGAACCTATCAATTTCAGGACTGTGCTAATAACAAATAAATACATCATCGATGGAACACCCGATTATCTGAGTGGCATATTGTCCATGAGAAACTTATTGAGGAATTTCAGGTCATCCAGTGAAACATGCCCTCAAGTCATGTGATGTTTGTGCATTTGGTATTAGCTGTTCTGAATTTTGTTGCAGGAGGACTTTACAGGTACATCATTTCTTAGAATCTTTTGGTCTGTTTTTAAGACTTACCTTTTTTTATATGATATTGAACCTTCATCGTTTCAAAATTTTTGGGTGGTACCTCATATACAAGGTTTCACTGTGCTGTGCCTTTCAGTGATTCCTGTTAGTAAGGGGCAGTGCTTTATTATATCTAAACTATTTTATTAGTAGTAGTAGTAGTAGTAGTAGTAGTAGTAGTAGAATTAGTAGTAGAATATTTAACAGTAGTAGTATCTTGATAAACAGATAAAACAAGATATAGAATAATCTTCTCAATAAAATTAATACTTTCTAACTTGGTACATATAGATGTTTAAAAAACATAAATTTTACTTTTAACTCCAAACAAATATATAATGCCAATGTTTTATGAATACTTGCTTTACGGAAAATTTGCCTCCAGAAAATTAGGGTCGGTCAGTCAGGAAAGTAAATAAAAAATTCTATGAAAAGATGGGGTCAGTGGTTTGAAAAAAACAACAACACAACAATCTTTTGTATAACATATATCCTCCGGTAGTTGGAATTTGACAATCTCTTTAATAGCTTTGCTTTTTATCGGCCATTATTATTTTCTTTTTATTGTTAATCGTCAGTGAAGAGTAAACAATAGACATGTCACTATCAGCACCGGCATGATCATGATGATGAATCACCATCTTTCCAATGGATTCTTATATCGTCGTTGTTTGGTTGACGCTAGCACCGTCCCAAATTGATCAGCGTATTTTAATCAGCTTACAGTGGATATTCCATATATATATATTGTAATGTTGTCAATCCATAACAGTCCACAATTAATTATATCGAGGACTTAATGTTGGTATTTAGAATTGTAACGGACCGGAAACAGTTTAGAGAATAAACCAGATGGTCAAGATTGTATCTGTGATTTATTAATAATATACTTGATGACAATCTACAAACATCACATTGGCGACGAGGTTATTCGAACTCTATCTGTGTGTACATGATGGCAAGTGCATTGCCAATATTTCCAACGTTTGAGTGTGAGGACTTAAATAATGCCGGTCCACGTTGGACGAAGTGGTTGAGTCGTTTTGAAGTGTTGTTATCCGCCATGGACGTTCGTGATACGGAACCAGAGAAGAAAAGAAAGAAAAAAGCTTTGCTATTGCACTATATGGGTGCAGAGTGCTATGACATTTATGAAACTTTGAAGAACGAAGAAGACGATTACAGTGCTGTCAAAACGAAAATGAATGAAGTAAAAACGCAAATGATTCATGGCTGTACGTCCAAAAGCTTGAGAAAAAAGGGCTTGTCAAAACCTATGGACTTGAAAACACTGCTAGATCATGGTAAATCGATGGAGCTAGTGCTTTCTCAGTCTCATGCAATAGAGGGTGGAATGACAGCCGAAACGTCAAATCGTGTGCATAAACAAACTGGTGTCAAGAGAGGTGCAAAACGCAAATATTTGCTGAAAAAACAGTCTGAAAAATCATTTGACAGATTTTCTAGTGACTCAACTGTGGTGGTCAGTAACCACATGAAGATGAGTGTCCAGCAAATTTTGTAAGCGAAATTTTCGAGAACAAAACAACATGATAAGTGGCACAAGAAGTCTCCAGAACGAACAAACAAGGTTTCTATCAGCAACATCGCAGGTAATTGTGATAGTGGTTCTAATTATTCACTGGCAGTGCGAAAATTCCGGCAATTAACATTCAACTAGCTGGGGTAGATGTTATGATATTCATAGACAGTGGAACTAGTGTAAACACTGTGGATATGAAAACTCATAAAACACTGTGTGAACATTCTAAAGAATTTTGTGAGTTATCAAAATCAGACACGAAATTATTCCCTTACACATCCACAAAAGCATTAGACTTGAAAGGAACATTCAGTGCAACAATTACATCGCCTAAGACTGGAGTAAAATTTGATGATGAATTCTATATTGTGTGTGATGCTAAAAGCTGTTTACTGTCTTATGACACTGCAAAGCGGCTGAAATTAATCTCAATCATCAATGCTATAGAAGATTCAAGATCAAATGTGACAAATAAAATTGTACATGATTTTGATTCAATATTCCAGGGGCTAGGAAAACTGAAGGATTTCCAGCTACAACTGAATATTGATCATACAGTGGAACCTGTGCATCAAAAACACAGACGAGTTCCTTTTTCAGCAAGACCACAAGTTGAAGCGGCAATAAAGCAGCTATATGAGGATGACATATGTGAAGATCCTCAAAATACGCCGAAGAGTCAAACATCCAATGCTAACTGTTCATGAGTTGATACATGATCTGAATGGTTGTTGTGTATTTACAAAATTGGACCTCAATCACGGCTACCACCAGATGGAGCTGCATCCTGACAGCCAATACATCAGTATGTTTAGTTCACATCTAGGACTGCACCGTTACAAGCATTTAAAATTTCAACAAATCATCGGGCAAGTGCTACATGGGCTTGATGGAGTAAAGAACATTTCTGACAACATCATCATTGCCAGTCGGAATGATGTAGAACATGAGAAACACGTCCGTGCCTGTATCAACTATGGTGAAGCTGTCCTACAGCCAATATAGTATTTAGCACATCAGGACGACCGTACAAGCTGAAAATTTCAACAGTCATGGCAATTACATGGGCTTGCATGGAGTAAAGAACATCTGACAAATATCGTGCCAGGAATGGTAAACAGAAAACCCCTGTATCAACTATGTGTGTGAAACGGCATGTCCCAAAGCATTGTCACATATAGAAGTAATTCAAGCGACACAACAGGACCCTATGCTGCAAAATGTGATCAAATGTCAACAAACTGGGCTATGGCATGAATTTAAAAACTGTGAAGAAATGTCAATATACGGAAAACTGTCCAGTGAACTTAGTGTTACAGAGAATGGAATTCTGTTACGAGGACACCGGATTGTTATTCCTGTGACGATGAGGCGTAAAGTTGTACAAATAGCTCATGAAGGTCATCAGGGATTGGTAAAAACAAAGTCCCTGTTGAGAGCTAAGGTGTGGTTTCCCTACATGGATAAGCTCACCGAAGACATAGTGAAAAACTGTGCTACATGTGCTGTCGTCACTAAAGATGAACGTCTACAACCATTACAAATGTTGCAGCTACCTGATAAAGCTTGTCAGTCTCTGTGTGCTGATTTTTGTGGGCCATATCCTAGCGGAGATTATTGTCTAGTAGTTCTTGACGAATATTCACGATTTCTTGTGGTGGAGCTGGTGAGATCCACATCAGCCAGAAGTGTAATCCCTGTATTTGACAAACTATTTGCAACACACAGAATGCCAGAAACATTGACAACTGACCGCCATTTCAAGGATTTGAATTCCGAAAATTCATGCAATATTGTGGTATACGTCATCGTCGGATTACACCACTGTGGCGAAGATCTAACACGCAAACAGAAAACTTTATGAAACCTTTGAACAAGGCAATTAAAAGTGCTACTGTGGAAGGGAAGTCATGGAGACAGGAAATGTACAAATTCCTATGAAATTACCGCGCAATTCCACATGTGACAACAGGTAGACCACCTGCAGAACTCTTGTTTGGTTCGAACATGCTATTATCCAAACTATTCATTCGAGTTGAAGATAAAGAACTGCGAACTCAAGATGCAGAGCAAAAACAGTATGCAGATGCCAGAAATTGTGTACGACTGAACATTCCTCTCCATGTTGGGGATACAGTGTTAATGAAACAAACGAAAACGGACAAATTGTGTCCAGCATATAATCCAGCACCAATGTCTGTGGTGCAAGTGAAAGGGAGCATGATAACAGCAAATAGTTCTGTTCTTGGCAGCAAAACAAGAAATTCATCACATTTCAGGAAAGTGACTGACCATGATGTTACACCTGAGTCAACAATCGAAAACAGCGATTATTCGCAAGACATGCCAGAAATAATAACAGTGAACAATGATGAACTTAATCAAGACAGTAGTCATAATTCAAATGTGATAGATGTCTCAGCAGGTCGTCCAAAGCGATGCACCAGAATGCCAACAAGATATAAAGACTGTATTTCTAAGTGATATATATATATATATATATATATATATATATATATATACTATAGTTTTATACAACTATATGTGTAAAAATGAAGCTCAATGGAGTGAATGTAATTATGATGTAAAATGAAGTATATTGTTCTGTAAGATTTTATAATTTGTTTTATCAGTTAGTTTCAAAAATATATTAATATAGCATATCAATTGGCTTGAGATAAATCATTATCTAGGTGTAAAATTCAGTGTTATCGTCGGATATTCAAAATTTGAATTTAAGATTGTTCGAAATTTACCTATTACAAATACTTGTTTAACTTGAGTGAAACATATATGAAATGATACATTTTCAGTAAAGGTGGGGGGGGGGGTTAATGTTGTCAATCCATCATAACCTTCTGGATTCAACTGTCTGATTTGAGTATCCAGGCAGGCTTTCCCAAGAAAAATATCTCGGAAGGTGAGAAGGGTGTCCGAAACACATGGATAGCGCAGGCTTGGGTTGGACCCACTTAATAATGTCCCACTCCATGAGGCTGTTTAGTGCATGGGTCAAGGAAGACAAAATGGGCGCCTTGTTGAGTGACACCTGAAGAAAGCTTTTTTCATGTATGCCACAAGCAAAACCATTGTGCTAATACCTAATTATAGGTGGTATTTTGTAGTGTTTTGATTCGTTGTTGTTTCAAAAAGACATAGGAGAAGTAGGGAGGTTTGACCAGGCAGGGAGAATCGACCGCAACATTAAATCCCTATTCGTTATTTATTACACTTAATAGTTTTAAGCTGGAACATACTATATCACAGAACAATTGTTTTGTGTTTATTTTGAAGCAATTTGCAACAATACACCACCAAAAACAATTAGCAACTGAAAGTGGTTGTATCAAAATTCAAACTTTTGTCCATAGGTGTCAACATTTCAAAAGTCTACACTAGGCCACAGCCAGGAGTTTCTACACCAAATTTCAACAAAACAAGCCCTGCACTGTGGTCGAATGAAAGAGTGTAATATATATATTACACTCTTTGGTCAAACTTCCACTCCCACCACTTTACTTATATAAACAACTTTTACAACATTGAATTGGGTCACAAATCATGTGATCAATGCCTTATTAGGAACATTAAACATTGAGGGACCCGTAGAAAAGTATTCCTTGCTGATTGCTGTATTGTATATAATAAGATCGGACCATTGAAGTGTAAGGTGGTCGAACCTCCACACTTCTTCCCTAAATTAATTGAGTTATTTTAGGTTAGTGGCTACTGAGGAAAATCTCCCTTTTTATTTTTAAATTTGTCATAATGTTTTTATTGTGAAAGGTTTAGGGGGGATGCACCGTATAACTAATGCTTCAAGCATCTTTTCAACATTCTGTATGCATTTGCTTTCATTAAAATGATGTATTTTTAATGTGGAAATAAACAATTTGAAAGAAAAAAACAAGGTTAGCTGCAGGCAGGTTGAAAAATAACAGGCGGGTCGGCAAAATAAGTTTCAGCTGTGATTGGCAGGTTTGTAAAACAAGTATTAAAAAACAATGGCCTAAGTTATATATATAACTCTAGCTGATGTCTTAACTCATTCATATATGTCATCCCATATATATGTCATTCTTAAGCCATTAAAAATAATAAATGAATAACAGCATTTTCACCTGGTATATTAAAAGTGGATAATAAATTGAAATCATCAAACCTGATTTTTCCAAGTTCTTTCAGCTCTCTCTTGATCTCTGCTTTTATAGCGTTTTTATTGCTATTATTGCTTTCCCTCTTAAAACAACTTCGGAATGCTCTACATAATAACAACAAAAAAACAGCAAAATTCTAGAGACGAATGCCAAATATCTACTGGGTCAACCACACACACACACGCTCACTTCAACAATACATTAAATTACTTAATATAAGCTTTAGACATGACCAATCACACAACTACTCACAAACCTCGGTCTTAGATAGAATAGTGCCAGCCATAACCAAATGAAGAAAGCTGTAATTAATGCTGATGGAACACTAAACAACATCCATGAAGGAAAGTTTACTGGAGAAACTGTGCATATACGCTTCTTCCATAAGCTGCATAAATAGATGAATGTGGTTTTATGGGATAATGGTCATTTTGTGCCAATAAATAGATGTGTCATGTATATAGTTATGTGGATATATATATGTGTGTGTGTGTGTGTGTGTCATTTTGATCTTACAAAATTAAATTTAAAAAAAAGAGTCATCATTAATTCTTCTATATTTGTTTATTAGATGAATGAATTGCATTCTCATTTAAAAAAGAAATATTAGTCCTGATAGTAGTCTGATACATTATGATACTGCGGATCTTACTTGTCTGCAAAATTCTTCATCACTACATTAGGGGCAGCACCAGTCATGGTAGCAGACCCTCCAATATTAGCAGCATATACGGTGGCCAATGTCATGCCTTTGCTAAACCTGATGAACTCCTCATCTATAGCATCATCCTGAAAAAAGGTGTCTGAAGTGATAGTGACCTATAGTCTGTGTATATAAGAGTACAAGTTTTATTTAATAGCAAGGTGTTTTTATTATAGTTTTGTTGTTGTTTGTGCCATCAATGTGCTGTTGTTATTCAGCCGTGTTCATGATATATGACTCCTTATCAAATGTGGTTTTGACTCTGGAAATGTGGTATTTAGTTGAAGTTTTATGTATGCCACAGGTTATTACATCAGTTAGAATGGCTAATCTGAAGCTACCGTGATTCATTGCTTCTAAAGAGCAATACACAACAGAAGAAACTTATTGAACACTATACATTATATATGAAAAACATCATTTGTTATAATTATAATTCATTGGTGATAATTAAAGGATGCTGGAAACATTATTACATAAGAGGTGAATCTTGGAAGAAATTATACCCCCCCCCCCCCCCCAAGTATTATAACAAATACACAAAAACAACACAGTTACCCAGACATCTGATCACTTAATCAAATTACTCTGGATTATAAACTGGTCCTATAATATTCCCCTTCATCAAAGATTAACTACATACATATGAGTGTGAGTGATACTAGGCAAGAAATGTTGCTGTAATTATTGTACACTTAAATTTAACACATAAGCACATCCTGAAATATAATTAGACAGTGTTAGCTTATTAACATATTATTTCACAAATTATAGTATAGCAGAATATGTAAAACAAAATAACAATGTTTCTTGAACACATATTAAGCTCATTAACCGGTTCATGACGAACACATTTATGCAGAACAGGACATTATCTAATGAACTAAAACCAAAAGCATTCCTGATGTCATGCTACAGAATCCAACGTGTTCACCTTGCTTGGATTACCTTAAAACTGATGATTACCCTGAATTTGATATGGCAATTTTAATTTAGGAAATTTTAAAATGACATTTAAGCAGAAATACATTTCTCTTCATTGTAATTCAGAACACAGAGAATTACTAAACACCACTGTTTAAGAGTATGATCCACATATAAATCTGATCTCACTTAACAAATAATTAATTTATCATAATTATTTCATGATCATAATATAGAATAAATATTCCCAGATATGAACAATATTTAGCACTTCTACTGTTTTGACGTCAATAGACAAATAGGCTTATTGATCGATCCAACATGTAAAAATAATAGCTAGAATTTAGGGCAGTTAGGTCTACGTCATTACCTGCTGAGGACAGTCTTGTTCCATATTATTTTCAGTTGTCACAATATCCAATGAATTGCTGTCATTCTCTTTTACCACTAAGCCATCATCATCACTGACCACTCTAGTAAACAGATAATATAAAATGTCTTACATAGGCACCAATCTTCCAAATTATTTATATTTCTACCTGCTAACGATATACTTCCAATTGATAGTCTGCTTGGTTTGTCTAGCAATAGCCAGGTGATTAAACATTAGAGAACTCTTTCAAATAATGTTATCTTAATATTCAACTTTTAAAACTAACATCAACTCAAGTTATAGTAATATTTCTTAATCCAAAGAACAGAAACTTTAGATAAAAATAAGACACTTACTGTATTTTCCCAGATGGGTAATTAGTAACACCCATGACCCTTACACATGTCATATCGTAATCAGTGCCAGCCTCTGTATTTCCACCTACTTTTTTATTTTCAGAAACTGAAATATATATATATATATATATATATATATATATATATATATATATCAAATTACCTTTTATATAACATTGTTAATCAAGGGAAATTTTTACTAAATTTTAAGCTGACATACGTTTCTGCTCCTTCCTGGTTTCATTAACTTTCAGCAGGACAGCTTCAAGTATCGTAAGCATCATCAACGTCGTAGCAGCATTACATATCCACATCGATAAAAACCAAGTTGATGCTATGAATCCGAACATTAACCTGTCGTGTGATGCAGTTAGAACCGAATAACCAAAATAGGTTCTATGAAAAGGTTTCAGGGTTAGCTTCAAATAATGGCTGTATATTAAACTGACAGTTATTTGTAGAGCGCTCTCTAAGGTTTTCTATCTATAAAATTAAAAAGGTTTCCGTACCAAATTGGTTGCACGCCCATCACAGAGAGGACTGATAATGCTACCCTTTTATGTAGGCCACATCGCTGGAAAGCTAGTGCCACCATTAATCCACCCATAAACATCATGGAAGATTCCTGTATGAAATAACAAATATACGTTTGAAGAGCATTCCATAAATTCCATATATATATATATATATATATATATATATATATATATATATATATATATATGATGATGATGGTGGTGACGATGATGATTGGTGTCTTACACCCTTTTGTGCACATGGTAGGCTAAATGGGTTGAAATATATATATATATATATATATATATATATATATATATATATATATATAATGTAGCATATTATAGTTAGACTATTATATTGTTTATATGATATTGTACAATGATGTATTTGTAACATGTTTAGCCCAGATATTCAACAACATAAGTTCACTCTATTGGAGACAACACTTGTTTTGGTGATAGATGTATATATGTATAATGGTACATTTATTGCCTCTAACAATAAACACATTTCTAGTCTTCTTTAATACAAAAGGTATATATTTGGAGAGGGGGGGAGGTTCATGGTAAAATAAAGATAGAAAGAGCATTAAATAGCATGGGTATTTTATAATCCATTAATCTTGAAGTGTGTCTATTTAACAAGTTCACTTTGCATTAAATATATTCCCAAAACACAAGTAATTTGAGCTAATATCCAATGCTAAGAACACCATTGAATACATATTTAAGAAAGAAGTTGGTAACAGATATGACCATTGCATGCCGTTTAATGGATGTTGTTCGGTATGGTCAAGTCAGTCCATGGTCAGGTTTAATATACGGAAATGTAAATTCTTACAAAAATACAACAAGCGTTAAAAAGGTGTATTACCTTCATATAAAGCTGAACTACATCATCACTTTTAATTAGTCCAAGCAATGGCATCAAAAATATAGGAATCATTCCAGTAACTGGGAGTGGCAGAGCTTCAGTACACCAGTAGATGGCCATAAGTAGCATAACAAAACCACACATTGATGGCTGCAATGATAGAAAGCTAATTATATATATATATATATATATATATATATATATGTATATATGAGAGAGAGAGAGAGATGCATATATTATTTTACATATATGTTAATGATGTAATAAATAATAAAAAAGGCTGATATTATGTTAATGAGAGTATTATTGTTACATACTTTTCCCGGTACTAGCAGGGGAAGAGGAAGCAATACTAATGGCGTTATCACTATAATCAAAAGATTGTTGTATCGCCACAGCGTAGCTCCGAATGTTCTTAAGCTAGCCATGTTATGACACTTGTAATAGACAGTTTGATGATACAAGGAAAGAATAAATCCAGGTATGTGCAATTATCTATTCTTCTTTGCCCAATGGTGACTACTACAGCATCTGTAATGATACCAATGATATATGAACAAACAAAGATTAATTATTTTCGTTACATTATATATGTATACACAATGCAGTACACAATACAGTATATGTATACCCAAAATGTGTAAAAGGATTTATACAATTTGTATATATATAAATATTTGTACGCACAAAACGTGTATTTTTTAATACAATTTGTATACACAAAATGTGTAAAAAGATTTTTAATATTCTATATATAATGTATGTGTGTATATGGTACACCTGTTGTTTTATTAAGATATTTAGATGATTGGTTGAGCCTTAATAGGCATAATTGTTTTTAATAAAGTCATTTCTCTCCAGATGTAAATAATTAGTTTTAATTAAAGTGAAAAGAAGCAACTCAATCAAACTATTTATATAAATTTAATGCGGACTTGGATAGATAGCATATACTAGCTTCACATGCTGCTTCAGTTACCTTAACTATAAGCTGCTTTAAATTTATCACTTTTCCAGTGAATCTAAATGACAATTTATTCAAATACATTTAGGTAGAAAATGGTTTGAGTAACCTGAGTCAGGGATAAAAACTAAAAATGTTAAAATATGAAAGAAGTTATGAATAAAATCATAATTAGTTCTATATTTCCTGTGGTCAAATTTGTGGCTGTTATTTCAAGACTCGCTTATCGTTCCTAAGTTTTCTTTCCACCTGATCAATGTTGATGAACATTGCATCATACCCAGACTACGAGTTTGCCCAACCCCTCCACTAGGTGCGCCACTGAGCTTGATTCATATCAAGGATATTGGCGCTATTGAAGTTTTGTATTAATTATTATTTGATTTCAATAATGGATTTAGCTCGTGGCATCAATTTAAAACAATATGCCATTTGAAATTTCAGATTGAATAAAAGAGATCTAAAATACACCCCAATATCACACAGAAATAAAATTAAAACTATGCATAAATAAATTGAAATTACAATGCTATGATTGAGTTGATCTTTATACTGCAGTATTTTGAAGAATTTAGTTAACATTCAACCTCCAACATAATACTCTCAGTATACGAATGATACAGAACAAGATAGCATCATATAATCATAATTACAATATAAAGCTACTTAGTTCTCCCCCAAGGTTGGTTTTGGTTTTGTTGTTCGGGGAGAATCCCAAAGCTGTCGCTTAATCAGCACAGTCTCTATGTTGGAGTGGTTGAGAAACCTCTTCCCCCACCACTCACAGGGGAGCAGTACGGAAAGATGGAACCGAAATACCATGAGGTGGTCACTGCCAGAGTGTTTTACCTCCTCAGGGTTTTTTAACGTCCCTCTTTATTTTAAATAATTCAGTGGAGATGGCAACGTCATTTAACGCGGTCAGCAACCCATGATGTTGTGAGCCGAGAAATTAATCTCTGAAAGGTTTCGACCTCTTAAGAGGTTCGAACCTGTGACTGTTGGCACCAAGTGCGAGCAAACATCTTAAATTAAAGTCATTATATGATACCAAATCCAACATCCAACTGAAATTCTAAAATATTAACTTAACCAAACTCGGAGTCATCTACACAGTACAAAGTAATACTAAATAGCGATTCCAAAATACACTTCAAAAATAGCGATTTCCAAATATTAAATCAGTTAAATCATTAGATATTGGTATAGTTCAGGCACAGAGTAGCTCTTACCAAGAACAAAAAAGGGATGACTATTTGTAATGGGAGGTGCTGTACCTTTTCTTGTACAGTGGGCCCCGTCATAACGTGGTTGTTGGGGTCCGCAACCTGTATTACCTCAATGTTTGTGTGAGAAAATAGAATGTTTCTGCAAAATTGCACAAAAAGTAACAGCCCTGAAATAGCGAATGTTTTTCAGATGAAGGTAGTAAATATGTTGACCAATTAATGAAAGTTCATAGTCCATGGCATAGGTGCATGTTTAACTCTTGTAGTACACTCACATTTCTCTTTAATAGTGTATGATTTTCGTTTCGCCATTTTTATGTAGTGTTGTGCACGAAGTATGCTGAATGTTTTCGGGCTTCCTTGATTTGTTTTTAAAACAGTATATAATTTTAAAAAGTAAAATAATAATCAACGAATAAATCAGTAATATAAGTACATAATATAGACATATTTATGAATACAGGTATATCACAATACAGCATATTTATTATAATAAAAGAATTATCATACATATTTATATCATGTACAGAAACTGAGGACATTTACTAAGACAACCTGTTTCCTCACTGGTTTATTTTATATGAAGCTAACTAAGTTTGAATGAGCAGTGAGACTGTTATGCCCAGAAAGAAAACACTGAACAATTTAGACAAAAAGTAAAAAGATATATGTAGAAAATCAAATAGTTCTGCAATTTACATGGACAAATAAATATGCCGCATGAACGTCTATCTCTGATAGAGTTGTTGTTTTGTTTGACATGATTTATTAGCACAAGTTTATAGCTAGTAAAATTTGTATGCACGACAACAAACAAATATATATATATATATATACATATATATATATATATATATATATATATATATATATATATATATATATATATATACATATATATCATACACATATATATACATTGATTTTTTTTGGGCGTTATTAATAAAGTAGCACGTTGATATTTAAAACATTATGTTCATAAACATTTGTGTGCACTGTGTATGAAAATATAATTGTATTTTGAGTTGTTTATTATCCTTATCGTCTTATTTAGTTTTATTTAGAGATATGTTCTTTATTTGAAGATCCCCACAATAAGAGACTATGATTGAGATAAGAATGTAGTATAGGGTTTTTAATTGTTCTTTGGTTAGTAAGTGTTTTGACGAGTTTATTGCTCGACATTTTATTACAACAATAGTTAATATATTCTCGCCAGGTTAATTTTTCATCGATAATCATTCCCAAACATTTGACTTTGTTTACTTTATTGATTATTTCATTATTGATTTTCAATGAGAAGTTTTCATATTTAGTCGGTTGTCATGGGAACATCATATAATTTATTTCGCTAATATTTAATTATAATTTATTAGCCTTAAAACAATCTTCAAGTGAATTTAGATCATTGTTAATTTTGTGGAAAATGTTTGTAATATATTTGGAAGAATAGTAAACTGTAGTATCGTCTGCAAAAAGAATACACTTAGATTCAATTAAGGCGTTGGACAGATCATTTGTATAAATAATATAAAGCAAGGGTCCCAGTACTGACCCTTGGGGTACCCCACATGTTATGTCCGTGATTGACGAATCAGTTTCTTTGTATGATACATATCGTTTTCGGTTAGTTAAGTAGCTCCTGAACCACTCCAAGGCTATACCACGTACACTATAATGTTGAAGTTTTTTAGCAGTGTGCCGTGATTAATGGTGTCAAAAGCCTTGGAGAGGTCCAGGAATACACCTGCTGTGTGTTCTTTTTTGTCACGTGATGAAAGTACATTCGAGATGAACTCAGTAATTGCATCAATAGTGGAGTGTTTCGGCCGAAATCCATACGGACTGGGAAAGAAATATATTTTGCATGTGCATAAAGGAATCTTTTATGCACAACTTTTCCCAATAATTTGGAGATAACTGGTAGCAGAGAGATAGGTCTATAATTAGCACATTGCTGGGAATCTTTGGATTTATAAATGGGAATAACTTTTGCAATTTTCAGGATATCAGGAACTATGCCAGTCACTAAGGATTGTTTATAATAATTGCTATTCCTTCCGACACTTAAACTTTGATGGCTTTTAAAAATTGGGAAATTTGTTTTTCATGGACGTTATGATTCGCTCAATTTGAATGTGGTCACTTGGATTGAAATAAAATGTTTTATCATAACTTTTGCGTTTTAAATAATGGTCAAAATTATTAATAAATGGGGGTATTCCGGATGCAAATTGTTCACCAACTTCACCATTTGAAGTGTGATTTTTGTTACTTGTGTGTTTATTATTGATAATGAATGTATCTGTAGGCATAGATTTAACTTTGTTCCTACCGATTATTAAATTTAGGTTAGCCCATGTACGTCTTACATCATTTCGATAATGATTAAATAGTTCTGAATAATAATTATGTTTATTTTTGTGCTTTAATTTCTGATACATTTGCCTAAACTCAATATATTTGAAATGGGAAATATCAGTAATTGGCTTGTCAATTTGTTTCCTGTACAGTTTATCGAAGGTTTTAGATGACTTCATTAGTCCTTTGGTCATCCAGGAATTTAAAAAATTTGTTGCCTAGGTCGTAGCTTTTTTAATGTGATTGGGGCAGTTGTATTCAGTACTTCTAGTATTTTATTGGCGAGTTCCTCACAAGCTTTATTTGTATCTAGAGGCAATAAGTAGAACCAGCTTACCGAGTATAAACTCCTGTTGATTTGGTATATTTTCTTTTCGTCTAATAATCTTGTTTTTATAAATATAGGAATATTCTTAGGTTTGGGCTGTTTTCCATAAAACCTGAAGACTGGAAAATGATCCGAAATATCATTGGATAATACACCAGTTAAAAGTTGATATATGTTATTTTCCCTTTTATATACCTGTTTGGATGTGTGGGAGGAGGTTTTAGTAGGGGATTGTCCTCGACTTAGTCAAGTCAGCGGTGATTGGACCAATGTGACCATGTGGGGTCTACAGGACAACAACGCTGACGGTGCTGAGGGGACAATTCCCTATTTTTTTTTGAGTGAGCTCCGTTGGTCTAGCGGTAAGCACACGTCACTTGGTGCCAACGGTCACAGGTTCGATCCCCGTAAGAAGTCGAAACTTTTCCAGGGATTAATTTCTCGGCTCACTACATCGTGGGTGGCTGACCACGTTAAATGGCGCTGCCGTCTCCACTGAATTATTTAAAATAAAGGGAAACGTTAAGAGCCCCTGAGGACGTAAAACACTCTGGCAGGACGACCCTCAGAGTATTTCGGCTCCATCTTTCGGTGCTGCTCCCCTGTGAGTGATGGGGGATGTGTTTCCTCAACCACTCCAACATAGAAGCTGTGCTGATTAAGCGACAGCCTGGGGATTCTCCCCGAACAACAAAACAAACATTTATTTTGGAGTTGTTCTCGTGCTGGAGTGGAGAGTTTCGAGGAGTGTATAGTTTTTGTACAGTTTCGAGTGGAGTTTGTAGAGTAGAATTTATAGGAATAAAGTAGATTCGAGACTACATGAGTTCTGAGTTTTGAAAGAGAGAGCTTAGCTAAAGCCGATATCCGGGACGGACGAACGGCCGCGTCCCGGATCTCGGTACTTTTCAATATGATCACAGAATAGTATACTATGTCAATTATTAGTGCAATATAATAAGTCGTACCAGAATGGACTAAGATTGATACTTAACTCAACATCACAGTAAGTGAACTATGCTAGATTATATATATATATATATATATATATATATATATATTATCATGATATATGGCGCTGTAGTACCCACAAGGAATGTTATGAACATAGTATACTTTGTCACGTAGGTCACGTTAACCTGTGTGACAATTTTTTTTCATAAATCACTGTATCAAGAATTGTTCATCCTCACAAATGTATATATGCCTCAGACCCGTGATATATTGGGGGACACACACACACACACACACACACACACACACACGAACAACATACGGGCTTGGACTTTAATATAACAACCCAGACTTAGTAATGTGAATATACACCTCAGGGCAGGTTGTCAAATATGATGTTTACGAACCAAGTCTTGTATATGGAGGACACTAGTTTAGAGCCAGGGTATGGGATGGACTCAACAGAAACGGAGCAGAGATAAAATTAGAACAGTCAGTTTCCTGGTTCAGTGAATATGTGCCGGCAATATCAATATTCAAGGGGTTTGTTAAAGTTTCTTGACAACGTGTCAGTTTCGTTATATAGGATATATATATATATATATATATATATATATATATATATATAGAGAGAGAGAGAGAGAGAGAGAGAGATAGACGATGTTTAGACAGTGAACATCAAGGGCTGAGACCAAAACTACAATGATAAATCGTCGTGTAGACGAGTCTCAACAAACACGTAAACCAATATCAGATACCGAGTGTGCCATATATAACCTTGTTACTCTGGCAGTGAGACTGATTGTTAACCTATCCTATAATATTTTTGTTTTAAATTAACTGCTCTTTATTACAACAACAACACACACAGTTATATATATATATATATATATATATTGGGCGGAGAGAGAGAGAGAGAGAGAGAGAAGGCTGTGCCAAACAAGCGATAGGGATACTGTCCGAACTACAAGCAAGCAAGAGAGAGAGAGAGAGAGAGAGAGAGGACACACACACAGAGAGAGAGAGAGAGAGAGAGAGAGAGAGAAACGGGAGGGGGGGAGCTTGACAGACTGGATTAAGCTGAGATTCCATATACACGGTATGCGGCCTGCGGCTACGGCAAAAATGGAACAGCATGTAAACAGACGTGCTCGATTCCATATGTCCGGATGCGGCATGCCGTTTGTCCTGCGGCTGCGTACCGATGCGGATACAGCAAACTGAATCGTTCGATGTAGCGATTCGTACGACAAAAAATAAAAGCCGGATGGGGGAATCCAGAATATGACATCAGAGGCAGGTGTTTCCCGAATAATTTGGCCTGATTTTAGATTATCTGGTCAACCTGAAGTATTGTTCGAATTTCTCCACATCAAATTGGTAGTTCAAAACTTCGGCATATTGCTGAATAAGTATTGTAAGGCTGTAACGACCGGAAATTGTTTTAATAATAATGTTATAAGTATTTTGTTTTAAATTTAGATCTATAATGTGTAAAATCTGTTTTGGGGGAGTAACTGACCCCCCCCCCCTCTACACAAACACACACCTGTTTTGTTTTTGCTATCTGTATTTCTGTTGTATTGCCATATTTTTAGCATGACAGACTGAAAACGTATGGGAACGCACGTACATATGGAATCGCACAAATCGCATCCCGGATACCGCATGCCGGATACCGCATCACGCATGCCGCATACCGCGTATATGGAATATAAGCCTTAGGAAAGTGGTGAAGATAATAGTCTAAACGGGACATGCGTTAAAAGAATTGATGCCGTTTTAGTATCATTCTGTTAGTTTCTGTTTAATTTGTTAAAAAATGTTGATAAATCACAAAATGTTAGACTACATTGTCACAGGAAAAAACAGAAATTCTCCATTCTGCGGCACTTTCTCGCTGCTGTCATCTTACACAATGTCGATGGAATGGTGGTGGATTGTTATCTCTGTAATTATAAATAAAAGCGAATGCGTTCGCAACTAATACGATCGCCAGGTGGAAACACTTGATGGTGGGGGTTGTTATTTTACGTGGCTGCGTGGCTACCTCATAACGAGGGAGACGCAGATAGGGTCTGTAATTTACAGCTTCCCCACGGGAACTAATTCTTTATAAACCAACCTCCTCCAACTATAGTGCCGCGGCCGAGATTCGAAATTCCAACCTCCCGCACAGCATCATCACAGTCCGACGTTCTACCCATGAGACCAGAGGCAAGTTTGAGTTTTTATGATTCGGTTTTGTTGTTGGGGGAGAATCCCCAGGCTGTCGCTTAATCAGCACAGCCTCTATGTTGGAGTGGTTGAGAAACCCCCTCCCCCACCACTCACAGGGAAGCAGTACGGAAAGATGGACCGAAATACCCTGAGGGTGGTCACTGCCAGAGTGTTTTACGTCCTCAGGGGTTTTTTAACGTCCCCCTTTATTTTAAATAATTCAGTGGAGACGGCAGCGCCATTTAACGTGGTCAGCCACCCACGATGTTGTGAGCCGAGAAATTAATCCCTGGAAAGTTTCGACCTCTTACGGGGTTCGAACCTGCGACCGTTGGCACCAAGTGCCGAGTGCTTAACCGCTAGGCCACCGGAGCTCACTTTATGAACACGCACGCCCCATATATATATATATATATATATATATATATGTGTGTGTGTGTGTGTGTGTGCGTGTGTGTGTGCCCGCGCCCGTGTGTTCGCAAAACATATCTAACAAAAGGGTCGTAAACGGCGGTGATTATGACATTGGTTGGGGCTATTCACTCGTTAATGTTATTATTAATCCAAACCCTTATAGTTATACGGGCCGAATGGGCAAGTAGCCCTAGCAGGAAGAAGCACTGAAGTCAACTTTTAAAGTTTCTATAGCATAATATATTCGGCTAAAATGCTAGATTGATACAAAACGTGTGCAGCACCTAAAGGTTTAAATTGGCTCCCAACCCTTCGAAATGCCAGGATTTGGAGACGAAACAAGAAATAGGACACCCGGGGTGTCTCGGGTTGGGAATAGGCGGAAAGATGATGATGATTGATGTTTTACGGCCACTTTTGTGCACAAGGTAGGCTAAATGGGTCGAGCGACCTTCAAAGGTAATGAAGCGAAGTCAAAGATGAAACAACCTTCAGATATGCCCACGCCGAGATTCGAACACGGGTGGTAGTGATCTGTGGTCCGACACGCTACCGCTAGACCACGGGGCGCCTTCAGCGACTGGGTGAGATTACGTTGTTAGGTCAATAAGATGCTTGTCTGATTAAAAATAGACGATCAGCTGAAGATTGGAACCCGCTCGATACAAGTAAGAAACAATGATCCAATTCAATCAGGTTCCTGATTGTATTTAGCCATTTCAAAGGAAGTGACGGTTTTTAAAATGCTCCGAACTGGTGACTGTTCTTTTTGGGTCCGTTCGTTTCCAGCATTGCTAATTGAAGAATGAACCAACTAAACAGGAGATGCCTATATATTTACTGATAACTGCAGGACTTGCGGTCTCAATGCTTAAATAAATGGTTACATCGCAACCAAGCCGCCTCAAATAAATAGTGTTATTATGTCCACATAAATGTATGGCTGGTGTGTGCGTGCGCGTGTGTGTGTGTGCGGTGTGTGTGTGTGTGTGTGTGTGTGAGTGTAAACCAATGTACGAAACGATCAGCTGGCATACATTAAACAGTATAACAAAATTATAGCCTAATAAAACGCTTAATAACGTGCCATGATTACGTTATGATTGAAGATCACGTTATGAAGTATACAAACAATCCGTGGATTACGTTAAGAAGGCCGTACTTATTAGAAACGTCGCTATAGTGCTATGATATCTAACAGTATGTTCTAAGTCCACTAACACAGACCATAATTAGACCTCACCATGGTCGCTCATTTCCTCGCATCAGATTTGTTGAATAAAACCTTTGCTTATGAAAACGTGAAGATCATACTGCGTCATACTATTTCCCACAACGTAGAATCACCGTTTTGGGGGTTTAAATGAATACATTCAATAAAGTACTTACCGCATCACATATGCATTCCTCCGATACATGAAATCAACAGATGAGTTGAAATTTCTCATGTTTAATTTAAAAATCTGATGCAATACTGGAACCACCTCAAGCGTGACCACGACATCAAGCGGCGACCTTCACCCAACCAACTCAACATCCGGCTGTGCCAAACAAGCGACAGCTTGGTAATACTCCTCGAACTACAAGCAAGCAACCCGAAGCGTTATTCTGCAGAAGTTCCCGATTACCGACCGGGATTCATTCATACGAGCAATACTCGGAACTGCTGTATTAAGTAAAAGTTGACTTAGCTTCAGTGTTGAATTCATTTTTTTTTTATAAAACTGCCACCGTATCCTCGCATTGGAAAATGGGGTCAAAAAAAGGACGAGGTGAGGTGGTACTAAAGTTTGTTTATTTAGCTAAGTTCGATTGTTCTACACCAATTACCAGACATAACAGTAGAACAATAACCTCATCGATTTATATCTTGTATAATACATTTTATTGTACCTGGATCATCAATATTATGCACTGTCAATGTGCACACAATCGAAGATTCTGGTGAATGAGAGAACTAGTAAATCAGTCAGTCAGTCAGTCAATCAAATAAGTATATCGTATCGATACCCGGTGTGGGAGCTAATACTTTGGGGCGCCTCCTTGGTCTAGCGGTAGCGTGTTGGACCACAGATCACTACCACCCGTGTAAATCTCGGCGTGGGCATATCTGAAGGTTGTTTCGTCTTTGACTTCGCTTCATTACCTTTGGAGGTCGCTCGGCCCATTTAGCATACCATGTGTACAGAAGTGGCCGTAAAACATCAATCATCATCATCGTATTGATACAATATATAATGGGTTAAGATTTGACTAATATCATACCCAGTGTCAAGAATGTTCTACATGATGACTATATTATGCGAAAGAATGTAAACACTTGTTTGGACCGGTGGGAGGGGTGGCCGTATTAAGGGATACGTACAAATTAACAGGTAAACACGTTAACTTGGAGGTAAAAGGGCTTTGTTCCGGATTACGTTTGGTTTCACTTCAATTATAAGGAGATCATTTCTAGAAATAATCTATATGGTAACCTAAACGTGAAGCTCTCTATAGCAAGGCTTAAGATTACCCCATCAATTATAAAACAATCAAAAGGCTCGAATTTGAACAAACAGTGTCACAAAATAGCAATTATAATTATTTAAATGATGAACGCTAAAGACAAAGATCCGTTACGTAAAAATATATTCAAAAGAACAAACGGTGGGTCCTTGGAACGAACTAGTGGGAACCTTGGTACGAATTATTATGACTTCAGTACGAACTAGTATGACTTCGGTACTAACTAGTAGGGTACGTATCGGTTTTGGGCGTTTACGGGTATGAAGGTGTAATGACCTATATAGATCAAGTGGCCTAACTAGGTCGTGTAAAAATGGAGGCCACTAAAATTGGGCCAACTATCTACGCTAGGCTTTGGCCAGCTATCTGTAGGTAAAGATGAATTTTAAACTTTAATTTATCGATCAATTAATAATAATACAATTAATGTAATATTAATATAATTAACATAATAATAATAATAATTACAGGTAAATTATAATAGAAACAAAATGGCTCTATTGAGTAAAGATTGAAGCGTGAGGCTGAAAACTTACAGGTTAAGGTTCGAATCAGATCTGGTTACCAGTATTTGTGATATGTTTCCATGTGGATTAGTCCCTCGACCATTGATTAAATCAATCACTTTCTCCTTGACTTATAAAGGTTGACATTTTTTATTGTCTAACCGTGCACGTAACTATTAGCTTGAAATACCTATATAGCGTTACATCTCACAATATCACAGCGTACGAGGTAACTAGTTCGTTTTCCATATACAGGTACAATGGGCGTTAGCTTTGTTGTTCTGGGAGAATCCCCAGGCTGTCGCTTATTCGGCACAGCCTCTATGTTGGAGTGGTTGAGAAGGCTCCTCCCCCACCACTCACGGGGGAGCAGTACGGAAATATGGAGCCGAAATACCCCGAGGGTGGTCACTGCCAGAGTGTTTTACGTCCTCAGGGTTTTTTAACGTCCCTCTTTATTTTAAGTAATTCAGTGGAGACGGCAACGCCATTTAACGTGGTCATCCACCCACGATGTTGTGAGCCGAGAAATTAATCTCTGGAAAAGTTTCGACCTCTTACGGGGTTCGAACCTGTGACCGTTGGCACCAAGTGCGAGCAAACATCTTAAATTAAAGTCATTATATGATACCAAATCCAACATCCAACTGAAAGTCTAAAATATTAACTTAACTAAACTCAGAGTCATCTACACAGTACAAAGTAATACTAAATAGCGATTCCAAAATACACTTCAAAAATAGCGATTTCCAAATATTAAATCAGTTAAATCATTAGATAATGGTATAGTTCAGGCACAGAGTAGCTCTAACTAACAGAGTTAGCGTATGTAGGATATGAGTAGATTTATTTCAACTAGTTACAGCCAACACCAGTCAGGACTAAACATTTGAGGGAAACTAGTCCAGTTTCTCGCGACTCGGTTTCTTGACATTTCCCGTTTAATTGGTGGTTTTTTATGATCGGGTGTGATACGGTTACGATTAGGAAATTGTCTGGTACAATGTTTATGCCCGAGAAAACGCCGATTCGAAGAACAACCGATAATCTAGAATCTTCCACGGCCTTTTACCAAGCTTGTTCGCTGTAGATTATGAACGCATGTAAACAGAAGCCCGATATCGACGCAGCTTCTTATGAAACCCGACAGACTCGTCGGAATTATACACCGGGTTAGATATACATGTAGGCGGCTTTTCCTCTGGCGAATCTAGCAGCATTAGACTATCGTATGACGGATAGTGTTCGGTTCGTGGAATTTAGCCGCGACGAGTGTGTATTCCGAGCCAGTGCGCGGAATCGGTGCGATGAGGTTTTTCCCGTGAAGTAGGTAAAAGTGGAATCAGTTCAGCGACGATGATATTTCCAGTGTATAATTCGATCAATCTATACACTGATCCGTATAGGGAGGGATAGGATACAAGCTCGCCGTCTGTCTGATCGGATTGGATTTCGTCACATAAAGGCAGCGATAACTCGCGAAGGCGTCAGTACTTATTTTCCGACTGATCCCCTTTGCACACTGAACGGGCACATAACTCTTCATTCCATTAACGGGTTAGAAGTGCGCAAGTATCGAGTTGAAAATGTCCGAGGGCGGATCCTAACAGAATATGAGAGATGCTCGGAAATTATTCAACTTTCCAGTTTTATTTCATTGATACACCATGCACCGCCATTTATCCGGGCCACCCTTCCACGATGTTGCCAGTTCAGAAGCTGATTTATGGAAAGGTTTCGGTCCTTTTTTTCCGAGATTCGATTCACTTTCGCTTCTGGGCCCCGGAAAGGGAAGCAGGTTTAACCGGTAGCCTTTAAAGGTGCAAGAGATGAGAGAGGAACAACTGCCGGCATGACGTGGCACACTTCCGGTAAATTACTGCAGGAAGTTAGCAGCCGAATGGACGATACTGAAGTACAAATTTTGGTATGTTGTCTGGTTAAACTACCTAATTTTGTCAATTAGATGTTTATTTTAGCACATTTAGCAACGTTGTAGGTTACGTCTGGTATATCACTACAAGGTCTCTATGACCTCATTGGTAAGAGTATGGGGCTTCTTTGCTCATGTTCATGCTGTGCGGAGGTCGGAGTGTCGAATTACGGCCGTGGCACCATAGTAAGAGGACTTTTTCATCAAAACAGGAAACTGGTTAGGTTTAGTCCGCCGAATAAGCCATCCATTGTAAAATCTAAATCTATTTAAAATTAGTCCTCTTGGTGAAGCAGTAGATTACAGACTATATGGGTCACCCTCATTTGAGATAGCCAAGCCACTTAAAATAACTGCCATTTCGGCCATTATTATTATTATTATTATTATTATTATTATTATTATCATTACTATTGTTATTTTTATAGTATCACCAACTATTAGATAATAAATCCCAATAAAAGGCTATGCTCTCTTTATACGCCAACCGGTTCTATAGCCCTACTTTCCTGTGTATGTATATGTGCTCGTTTGTAAAATACGAAGTAAATATGTCGGACAACAACACTCCATTGACAAATCATTATTACACAGTATTAGATCTACTGTTAGGAGTTCTAAATCCAATGTAATCTTCCGATGATGGTCGTAATAGCCCATTCTCTACTTATTAACCAATTACTGAAGTACCGAAATGAAGACAGACCACTGACCACAAGTCTCAGATACTTATCAACGTGAAGAACAAGGCAGGTTACGCCGAGCCAACCACTCTCAATAAAATAGGAGTAAAAAATGTCGAGAACGACCCAACTAAAGAATCTAACTAAAGAAAACTAAACAATACAATTTCTTTAGAAACACACACGCACACACACACACACACACATATATATATATATATATATATATATATATATAATAGTCGCGTCGTGACGCCTGCCCGTTTTAAATCTGATCTTTGAAGACAGTGACAATTGAAAGAAAAATACAGCCATTGAAAAATAGCTATAAATAGGGCTGCTTAGATATTTAGATTTTGCGGACTGGTGAGACATTACACATGTCTCAGCAAGAAAAGTCGCCACTCAGGATTCAGTCTCGTGAAGAAACGTCCAGAGTTTGAATTTACGGTTCGAGATTCTCTGTACCTGTGCCTTATCATACACAGCTAAAACACACATTGCCCGTGCCAGAGATTGAGGTTCGTGTTTTCTTTTTACCAATTTTGTTTTATTTGATATAAAGGGTTAGTGACGAGTAGGTCATAGCATTTATTGGATTTGTATGCTCATGAGATATTTGACCTTCCAGCAAATATCACAAAGCATATTATCCTGCGGTTGAGATGTTCCTTTTTCTGTGGGTGGAGACTGTATGTTTAAGGTCCACGCGTTCTAAGAAAAGCTGTATATTCCGTGCACTATTTGCGTCTTTGGAGGCACGCCGTTTAGATGTTTGGCCTGGTTATCCAGCATTTAAATGACTGTAGCAGACACAGTACGCTCTTAAAGCATTATATGTACTCCTAACTCAAGAATAGAAACACTGCATCGCATCTCAAACACACACACACAAAAAACACACACACACACACACACACACAGGGACTGGTGAGACATTACACATGCCTCAGCAAGAAAAGTCGCCACTCTGGATTCAGTCCCCTGAAGAAACGTCCAGAGTTTGAATTCACGGTTCGAGATTCTCTGTGCCTGTGCCTTATTATAGACTAAATTATTAATATCATATTCTGTCCATCCGCGACTCTTCAGCCATAGTTTCTGGAAATACATTACGACATAGACATAATGTATTTCAAATATTAAGAGTAAGTTCGAATTCTCCAACATAAAATTTATAGGAGACTTTTAATCACGTTAAATTATAAATTATTTAGAATCCGATATCACAATATCACTAATTATTCAATTGCAATAATTAGTCTACATGGTTCATATAGGTAGGATTTATTCAGTTATTCGAACCCAGAATAAAGCTGAGGTCAGCATCTGAGGTGTCGAAATGCTTTATATACAGGTTTCTTTTGGACCACAGAAAATTACTGTTGAATGTAAACTGTGGTGTCAAAATAGTGTATGATATGTATGTAGCAAGTCACCATTGAACCACACGCACGTTTTTTACGTGCTTCCGCTTTTTGTACGTAGCCTGCATGTAGCCGCTTTCCTGTGGGCGTGACATATTTGTCGCGTACGAAAAGCGAATTAGCTGGTTCCCACAGGCTGATGAGTAGACCAGACACATGCTTAGGTATACGCACATATCTATCAATATGTGGAGGTATGGAACATTTTATTTTTAGATTAATGTATGTATAGTTGTATTTGTATTTAGATTTATGGAGGTAGGTCTCGAAGGATGTTGATGCTCTGTGCCTGTTGCCTCTTACTATGTACCCTAAAACGCACATTGCCCGTGCCAGACATCTTATCTATTTCCATCCAGATTCCTTATTACACCAATGTAAGAAAGTTATGTCGTTGTTGCAACATGTTTGAGTTTATTAGCTTTGTTATGTATAATGTAGAATCTATATTGTTGTCCTCTTATGTGGTCTGGCGAAACGACCTATTAATTCATACAATGCTGCTTGATGGATTTATACTCCTGGAGTCGTTTGTTACTCCGGTAGGCTTCTGCATGGGTATTAAGCTGCGGACAGAGTTTTTTCCCATATTATGAGTAATTAGATTACACTGATATAGGAAATTTGTTAAATGTATAGCTATTATAATCCCGACGTGTCATTCGCAGTATCGGAGATCTGCCTGAAATCCGCTGTTCTCGACCATGGGTCAAATAGATTAAGTGGATAGGCGCTTTAATTTAGATCCCACCACACCTAACTGCATATACTTAGGGACGCTAAATTAAGCGTGAATGAACGTTCCTTAGTGATGAACGGAAACGTATGAGGGTTAGCTGTTAGGTTCGAGTAAATCGTAGTATTTACTCAGGTTTGAGACGATATTTCGTTCTAGTCCAGTAATAATCCATTGTGCGGTATTGCTACTTTGTTTTTATTTTAGTTTAATCGCTTTAGTGAGTCCATACTGTGTTAGTGTACATTCTCTTTGTTATGAACAAACTGTAATGTTGTTAACACGCTGAGGCTATATATAGGGCTTGAATTTTCACTTAGGTTAGAGAAGAACTTCGACGCCAGACCAGTCGGACGTGTATTGATACATGGTTCATATAGGTAGGATTTATTCAGTTATTCGAACCCAGAATAGAGCTGAGGTCAGCATCTGAGGTGTCGAAATGCTATATATACAGGTTTCTCACACGCACACGCACACAAAATTCATGTATATATATATATATATATATATATATATATATATATATATATAATATATAAATGAATCATGATATGTGTATGTCTGAATGGATTTGAGACATATAATATTTATCTTCAGTACAAGTTTTGTGGTTGTCTCGATTGCGTATCTTAAGTTAGCTACTTTTTAAGTGGGTTAGAATAATTTATTATAGCAATAATGCTGTTAACATCCACAATAAGAATAGTAACGAGGTTTTCTGTAAATGCACCACTTCATCAAATATGTCTACAAATGCTAAAATACGTGTATATACTATTAATTGGTCTTTCGTAATATTGTCAAAAACTTGGAAGATTAATCTTCTTATTTCAGGATATGTCAGCCATTATTAACTAAACGTATATTTCATATTAGTTCGTCTTGATCATTGTATATTCGCCATAATCAGCGAAAGACGGCCGCTATTTGCATTAAATAAATCTTATGGAACAAACACAGTCCGTATGGTAGTATACATAAATAGTTAAATGGTACAGTATCACCCATTTTGTCCCCAAATTAGCGCATCCAAATTTAAATATTTTACTCTAATATCCTGCTTGATAACAGATACCACCATATTTTCACCTATTTCATACAGGGTCCTAAAACGTGCCACTTTACACAATTGGTCTTCTTATAATAATAATAATAATAACGGTGTTAATCTTATGATAGGTTCTTGGTTGATCGTTGCCGAGTTATTGTTCAGATAGATAAATAAATGTTATTACTATTTTGTGGCCACTTTTATGTACGCGGTACGCAATTTGGATCAAACACTCTTCAAGAGAAATGAAAGAATGAACCTGAAATAGACTAGAGTTCGATCATCGATTGTCGATATTCCCAAAATCGTCTGCTTGGCTCACCTCAATCGCTGCTTCTATGCAAATCGCTCTTGACCGTTGAATGCAAATGACTGAATATATATATATATATATATATATATATATATATATATATATATATTTTATTTATACCGTGTCACCTACCTCCCGAACGAAACATTTTGGTTTAGTGGAGTAGCAAAAGATTATTGTTGGTGCAAATTACCAACTTTCAAAATATAAAACTCACCGCCGTTGAACTGGATCCCGCTGACAGAGTAAGGCCACAGATGACCTGAAACCGCTCACTCTTTGTTTTATAAAGCTGATGCAATACGTAAATCATCCCGAGCGTGACAACAAACTCAATCGACGACCTTCACCCAGGCCCTACATTTTGAAAGCACGTTATATGTATCTAGGACTAGAAAATCCATGAACTGTTTACTGAATGCCATGAACGTGTTTTATTATACAGTTGCTTACTTCGCTTTGGTATGGAGGTTCGGTTGAACCACTCTCCACACAATGTTTAAAACGGTGCGGAATTAATTTAAATGGATTAAACTACATTCTGGATGTTACATCGAACATTTCCATAACCCCCAATTGTGTTCCCGGCCCATCGGAGTCCCGTTTTGGGGTAATCTATTTTACTCTCGTCAAGCATAACTACCTCCAACAGAGACAAAGCTGTAACTACTTGTCATAAAACAAAACAAACTTACAAGAAAACGTTTATGTGTATGACGAATTATGACATAATAAACATATGAGTTAGGTATTCAGTGTAGTAAGCTTAAGTTGAATGAAATGGAGCTTCTATAGGCTAGTCTTAGAAATCGAAAAAAACCAACATATATTTCCAACAACGGTGTTAACTTACATTTTAAATGTTATTGTTTTTTTTTTCTAAACAAAAAATAAAAATATTATTTGTAATAAATCATTTCACTAAAATAGACATTGGGTGTGAAAATGGACCCTATGGCTCCTAAGTGCGGCCCTGCTATCATTAACCTAACATAGCCACTAATGCATCTGTTTTCTTTCGGTGGAATTGAGAGCTAGTGTTGTTAAGCCAGAGAGCTGGCTGTAAACATGGTAGGGTCAGGAGTTCATGTCCCAGTTATATGTCAAACTGCGTGCCAACTGTCAGAATCTGAGTGAATGACTGAATAATTGAGTGAGTGAGTAAGTAACTGAGTGAGCGAGCGAACCAAAAACCTAATTCGGTAGCCGTCAGACAGAGTAGGAGATTTGTATGTATAAAGATTTGGAGGTATAGATTCTTATGGGTGTGTTTTGATGCTCTGCTGTTTATATATTATATATATATATATATATATATATATATATATGTGTGTGTGTGTGTGTGTTTTTTGTGTGTGTGTGTGTGTGTATGTATTATATATATATATATATATATATATATATATATATATATCGTCGAGGTCGAACTATAACATTCATACAGGTAACTCAGAGACTGTTGACATTAGGTCTTTTATTAAGCCTGGTAGTGAGGATTGACTAACAACAAACAAAATAGATAAATTATAACAATTAAGAAATAATATTGTGCAATAAATATACACGTATTCATAACAATCTAGAAAATGGACTATGCTGTGTACAATGACCCTCTCATTTTCACTCAAACGGCAATTACATACGGCTCACACAAACAAAGTATTATCCACTTTAACGTATAAGTACATTCCCTACGGGCACAATAATGGCGGAATTCTGACCAGCAAACATCCATTATCATCACCCAAAACAATAAACAGAAACATACCATAATATTAGCCTTTGAATCGGACTCTTACCTGTGTGTTGTAGGATTCATTTCTCTTGGCAGATGCTCCTCGGCTAAAGACACTCAAATCATCTGAAGATCATTTCTGTGTTCGTTTACGTGGTGATGATGATGGTGATGATTGATGTTACCTTTGTGCACAGGCTAGGCTAAATGGGCCGAGTGACCTCCAAAGTTAATGAAGGGAAGTCAAAGATGAAACAACCTTCAGATGTCCACGCCGAGATTCGAACTCTGGTGGTAATTATCTGTGTTCCAACCCGCTAGCGCTAGACCATAGAAGCGCCCTGTACGCTTACGTGGTAAAAGCTCCAATAATATAACTTTAACAATTTCCCACTTATTGTTTATTGTTTCATCTAACACCTAAGCACACACGTTGTTTGTTACGTAAACAAATAATCAACTATCATCATACAATACCTTGAGGCAACCTCATGTTTATACTATTACTACTACTAATAATAATAATAACATGTGACATTTATATTGCGCCCTATCTAACTAAATAACTTTCTAGGGAACTTTACAGTATTATTATCCACGACTCGGATCTGTTTCAATCCAGCACACGCCTCAACCCCCAAGGGAATATAAAACGCATACTGCCATTATGGACGCAAAGTATTAACACACCACGCGCACGCACGCACATACATCACGTTATGTCAGGTACTTCACTTCTGGTCGAGTGAACCAATCGCCCCCCGACAGCATTGCAGCTCCTGGTTCTCGAACCCGCGACGCTTCAGTTACGAGTCCGATGCTCTAACTAACAGCGCCATCATGACTAGACAATATACAGTTTCGATGTCAATAAAGTCAGTGATGAACAATCAAAAAGGTTCAGACAGATCGATAAGGGGAGAGAGCCATATACGTTATTATTATCAAGCGAGTATTGAAAGCTATGACTTCTAACTAAAACCGCCAGATATTAGGTTAAACAAAAAGGCTCGAAACAAATTCATAATTGATCAGCATCATCAGATTTACTTGGTCAAATGCTCCCGGGCCTGTAATTCTATTTACGACGTTCTTTGGCTTTTCTTCAATATTGGAGGGACTTATGCTTGTTTCAGTTCACTTGTAAATGCAGCTTTTCTTTTTGACTTGTTAGCAATTGATTTGATTTGCCCAGATAGATATGCAGCCCCAGATTTTATCAGTTTCGGGAGAACTTGATCATAACCAGTATCAACATTAATCAACGGTGTCTTTAAAACAAGACCTTCATTTATTTCATTAAAACGTTTAATTATAGTACGAATTCATTTAATGCAATCTTAATCCTAAGTGTGCGCAATAATGCTATGAAAATCATCATATTCACGGAAATAATTAGTTCTCAGTGTTATAATTAATGAGAAAAGTTATGTAGATCTAGAATAAAACATTTCATTCAGACGGAACCGTGAAGACATTTCTAGGATGTTAAAACGGCGATGGATAACATCACATTGATAACACCGGATTAATAACATCAGATTGATAACAGCAGATTGATAACATATCTTCTACTTGTATGTATTTCCCCTCCGAAGTATGACATAGGTTTGTTCTAGATTCAGTTCAGTCTTAGAATCCATAAATACGTTACAATCGTTTCAAGATTATGTGAAGTCATCAATCTGATCAGGCGATGTCAAAGACTTTAGCCAAATAAATACTAATCCGCAAACAATGATACATAAAAACGGATACTGTAATCTTTAACGGATTATTTCGTTTATGCAAGAAATAAAAAATATTTTACTTCAGATATTTCGATATATATATATATATATACACGCACACGCACACACACATACACACACATTTTGTACGTAACCATTCATCACAGATTTACTGCCAGGTAATTCCCAAAAGCATACGCATATATTTAGATAGTTATCATTTAATTAATTGAATCAATATCATTTGGTAATGACACATATTGCATAATGCAGTATACGCTTGCAACTAAACTCTACTGGATGGCATATTTATATTTTTTGGGTATATCTGGATTATATTTAAGGCTTGTGTATGAAAGTTTAGCATTAGTTCCCAAGTATATATGCAAACTGTGATGTTATGTAGGACTTTGGGCTATATTTACTTACATAAGATTACATAAGTGCGATGATGATGATGATTGATGTTTTACGGCCACTAAATGGCCCGAGCGAGCTCCAAAGGTAATGAAGCGAACCTTCATATATGCCCACGCTGAGATTCGAACACGGGCGATAGTGATTTGTGGTCCAACACGCTACCGCTAGACTATATTATCGGTATAAACTAAACTGTCCTTGTTTAATTTGAAAGGATGCATGCAAAGGGGGGCATTGCCTGATTATGTATTCCGCTCTTGACTGGTACATATACACTATTTACAATATTTGCCTAGCTCTCATGACAAATTGTATTGCTGTGGACTTAACATGGACTTAAAACTGTTTATTGACCTCAGCTGGGAGCGAGTTCCTTCCAATCGTTCACAATTCCTTGACTGAAACCTGGCTGCCGACTTCCCAATCTGGCGTGTTTTTTTATTATCTTCTGGTTGTGACCTCAAGTGACTGATGCAGCACTTAGTTAAAAGAAGATAGTACTATCTATTCTATCGATTCCATTTAATATTTTGTAAGTCTGAATCATGTCCCCTCTTCTCCTACGGTGTTGTAATAATGGCAATTTTAGGGCTCTTAGTCGCTTATCATATGTTAGACGGCTTATCTCTAAAATGGGTTTGGTGGCCTGTCTCTGAACCAGATTAGATTCCCATATTCTAAATGTGGTCGGACCATATTTGTGAAGATTCTAGGCATGGTGACATTATCAAGACATGTGAAAGTGGCTCTTATTTATATTTGTATATGCAGGCCCACCTATATTTGTCAGTAACGGACGCATTAATTTCTAGCGACAATACTGGAATCTAGTACTGAAGAACTAAAGATAAATTGGGCAGTTTCGGTTGTTTTGAAGACGTCAAATCAGGTTACAAGTACAGAATCCGTTGACATGTTATATCTTAAATCCGTTAAATTCTTTGAATCTGAAGCTAATTGTATAAGTTACAAATAATCGCGTATTAATTTCAGATACGCAGTTTTACTTTGCTGTAGATACCACTCCCACTGGAATAGGAGGAATGTTGATGCCAGTTTATTCACTAAAATGGGTTTGTAAAACTCTTGATACCTTTACAGAATTAGCAATGCCAGTCCGAAATATTTAGTTTTTGCTTTTTAAATTTTGAATAATAGACTTTACTGTTATTATATCTGATGTCATTTAAATTTGATTTTAAAGAGGGATATAAACAATGAAAATCCGTTTAAATTAACTGGGCAGTCAGTATTAACAAAGCTTAGAAACTTGTATACAATGTTATGGCTACTTTCAGTCGATTTTGTTCTGTAATGTGTAATACACACATAATACAGAGCAACCTTTATGATAGTTCACAGTTTTACACATTAATTCGCCATCAAAGTTCAAACCATCTGTAATGTATACTGGTGAGGTTGCTGTCCTTTGCCAAATATTTTAAACGCCTCGTCACTGATATATAAAGAAGTTTTGGTGTCCATGGTGAAGTGATAATGTCATTGGGCTAGAAATGAATACCTCATTCTGGATTGCTGGTCTGTTACTGGTAGCAGACTAAACAGCATGCTTCGACGGAGCTGATGTTTAAACCAAATTTTACAGTTCTAAGTGCAAAGTACCAACAACAGAAGACGTTGTCTTGAACTCAAACTATATCATGACTGAATGAATTATTTATTTAATTAATATTATGTACATTTCTCTAGTACATTTCCTAGTACATAATTACCTAAAATGACCTCATTTTTGCTCACATAATTACCGAAGATGACCTCATTTTCGCTGATATATTAACCGAAGATTTTCAAGAATGTTCTTCCCACATATAATGTGAGTGACGCCTTATGTGCGATGAATGGCATTTTGAACCTTAATCAATAATAATACTTAGCACAACACAGCAAATAATATATCGTTTAAAGTTAACTTTTGATCAGCAGTTGAGAAGCCCAGTTATTTAAATGGGCTCTTTGCGATAGTAATCCGTTAGACTACGCATGGAGGTTTGAAAATGTGCATATTTAAAGTGCTTAAGGCAAATTATGCTAAATTGTGGCATATAAGCTTTTTAGTGGTATTGAGGGGTGGTGAACTCAAATATGTTGTATGCCCAGCTAAAAAATGCCCGATATTGCCAGAAAATTGAGAAATCTACGATGGCCGCCACCGCCGTGCTGAAATGTGTTTATATACATATCATTTTGACTAAGCAAGGTAGAAACTTTAATGAAATGTGCTTTTGTAAGTTTTCGTATATGGGAAATCCAATGCCGTATTTAGGTTTGAGATCAAATGTCAAGAAACTGATTGAAACATATTTATGTCAAAAATAGTCGTTTTTAACGTTGAATAATTCGTTGACTAGAAATGATCCACAAGCCCCATCCGCCTCGCTCCCAACTAGGAACACAAACCGCCCATGTTTTTAAAGCCCAGTAATACACTACTTATGATTTAAATGTTGGCAGGAAATATATTGCATTAGTTGATCATAGCTCATGTCAAGCATTATTATACACTCCCTTAATTTTATGTACAAACATAAACTTATTCCTGGTCGTTGTGAGTGTTCTGGCAGTTGTTGCCAAGGTTTCTCCAGGTGCACGAATCGATGCATTCAATGCTGAGTATCCTACAGCTGCAGTTTTGTCTGCGGCACCCGTTCGTACAACCAGATTTCGGGATAGATGGCAGAGAGAGAGATAGAGAGAGAGAGAGAGAGAGAGTAGTCGTCGCACTAACTGACCGTTCAGGTGCATCCATTCCATTTCGGTCACTTGGGGAAGATTAGAATATGGGGAGTGTGCTTAGTGCAAGACACTTTCTTGATAATGTGAACGCATTATGCGAAACTCGACCGCATCTGAGGTTGGTGGCAGAGTCTCTTGAAGAAGACTGATACGAAACAATTTGACTCATGCTTTGTTCATGTATCAACCTCGGCCATATATCTTAAAGGTGAATTTATATGCTAATATAGCTATATTTTCGGTGAGAGTACCCTTGCCAAGGCCAATCAGATCAGTGTGATGTTGCTGGAACACCGTCCAGTTTTTTTTTATCATGACCACTGAACTGAGACACACAACCATAGCCGGTTATGGCATGGAAGGCAAGTAGTATAATCACTTGATCAGCAGATAGCAACATGCGAACTTCATGTACTGGGAAATACTTTGGAGCCTTTGACATCCAATCTTTCATATAGAGATGTGTATATATCATGCTGTCATAGTGTGTTATAAGTCGAAGAAACTGATTTGTTGATCAATTTTAGCAGACAACAGATATATAAGGTCCCAAATACAAATGCAATCATAAAACCCTTTATTAATGTCCGTAAGGGTCTCTGTCCTGTGGCTGTGCTGTCCGTGTGGTCTTTAAAAGCCAACCCCATTGACACAACTATCGTTTTCATATGAACATGGATGCAGTGCAAAATCACCCAGGTATCAGCTTCTTTCGTGTTCAGCCATCAGAGAGGAGACATCGAATATGTCCATCTACTGAGTACGGATACTATTCTTATAATACCTACCAAGGCCATACTATTCTTTCCTGTAGCGTGTAGCCATTCCGTACTTTTATCTGCCGAAACTTGATTGAAGCGACGATATGGTTGCTTTACTACGAAGTTGCCTTCCTGGAACTCAAGAAGGACTTCTGGTGGGAGAACCGAAATATCAGCCAGGTACATAGTACCCCATCTGGCGTGGTTAACATGAATCTAACTGAAGTGGAATGGCAGTACACGTTTGAACGCATATAGGTGGATATCCCATGATCCATCATGTCGTGTTCTTGTGAAGCAGAGTAGTATCCTGACCATAGTCATATAGTTCCACCAGAATTCATCATGCGGCTGATCAACAGCTAGAGCTGGAGAGAATACTATCATGGGCTGTTGAAATCTGTCGGTATTCAGTTTGTCAACCGTCTTTGCAATGTGATCGTCGTCTATGGATGTGCAGATATCTGAGAATTTTGCTCTGAGTGTAACATCAACTCCATCCAGGTAAGTATAGAAGCATGGAAGGAGTATTTGCCAAAGAGCCTGTAGGATAAACATGTACGTCCTGATGGCACTGCATATATATAAACAAATCTGGGGTTATTTTTGACCAATGTATTAACATGCACGAACATGTCACATCAGTATGCCGAGCTTCCCACTACCATCTTAAGAACATCCACTGTTTAAAAGCATTCTTGACACAAGAATCACTTGTAACTGTAGTTCATGCCTTTGTTACATCTCGTATAGACTATTGTAACTCCCTGTTATATGGCATATCTGATTATAACATTAATCGCCTTCAGCGAATTCAGAATAGTGCAGCTCGCATTGTAACAAATACTAGAAAATATGATCATATCACCCCAATTCTTCAAAAACTACATTGGCTACCTGTTAGATAGAGTATCCATTTCAAGATTCTGTTAATAACTTACAAATTTATTAATGATATGGCGCCAGAATACCTGTGTGAACTGGTTTCCATTAGAAAGTGATCCCGAAAACTCCGATCATCCAGTGAGATACTATTGCAGGTGCCAGTGTCTGCGAATTGTTTGCAATAAATATATGTTTCAAACAGTTTTTTGTCTTTTGATCTAAAAGTAATTGAATATGGCATTGCATTTCAAATACAGGAAAACCTACAAAAGCACATTTCATTAAAACTTCTACTTTGCTTAATCAAAATGATATGTACATAATACATTTCAGCCCGACTGTGGGGACCATCTTGCATTTCTCGATGTTGTGGCATTATCATGTTTTTTTCAGCTTAGCATACAGCAGATTTGAGTTCAGCACCTCTCAATATCACTAAACAACTTGTATGCCTTAAATTAACACCATTTGCCTTCGTTTGGTGCCAGTAGAATTCTATATATTTCTTAAAACTAATAACTGTATTTTATATAGTTTCTGTATGCGTCCGTTTTAAGAAGTGGTTTTAATTACATCTGTAATCTATTCCTGCAGATTATATTTTACATAACCTGCTTAGTGGCTTCTTCATTAGTTGTGAATGTGGCGTTTTATATGTTCCAACAAGATGAAGCGGAAACACAGCCGAGAAGGACGCTCACCAGTAAGAATGATTTTGCATATATAAGAATTGGGTACTGCATGATCTAGTAATTAGGAGCCGGGTAATCATTACCATATCTCTTATCTTAATTTATCCAGTATATGTATATCTAGCATAGCTGTTTGGGCGCCTCCGTGGTCTAGCGGTAGCGTGCTGGACCACAGATCACTACCACCCGTGTTGGAATCCCGGCGTGGGCATATCTGAAGGTTGTTTCTTCTTTCACTTCGTCTCATTACCTTTGGAAGTCGCTCGGCCCATTTAGCCTACCTTGTGCACAAAAGTGGCCGTAAAACATCAATCATCAACCAATCTAGCATAGCTGTTGGGCGCCTCCATGGTCTAACTGGTAGCGCGTTGGGTACAGATCACGACCACTCGAGTTCAAATCTTGGCGTGGGTATATCTGATGGGCGTTTCATCTTTGACTTTATTTCCATTGTGCACAGAGGCGTCCGTAAAACAGCAATTATCATCATCATCATCACCATCTAGCTTAACAGTTACTGAAATATATTAATGTGGGTTGGGTACTTCTCGCCTGTCATTTTATCTGTACAGATTTATGCATTGGATTAAAATAAACGTCTGATTTAGACAGCGGTTGATGTAATAAATTATTCGCAGTTAAATATTCTTCTACTTACGTGAGCGACCTGTTGTTATTGGTTGTATTTATTAGACTTAACGAAGATTATGAGTGGAATAAGACTCTGTACTCGTACGGAAAGAGTCACTCACATGAAACACGTATGCGAACAACGATACGACGTATCTCAGGCCGCATTTCTAAAGCCTGCAAGAAGATCCATTGTCGATCATAGGCATAACCTCACCTTATGCTGGATGTCTAAATCGGCGTGTAAGTAATACTGGTGTATACACTAATAGGTAAGAGTGTGGGACGTTCTTATTCATGGTCATGCTGTGCTGTTAGAATCCCGGCCCTGGCACTATTGTAGGAAGAGTTTTCCATCCAACCGGGCAACTGGTAAGGTTTTCTCCTCCGAATATGCCATATATTTTAAATTCTAAATTAATTAGAATTAGTCTTCGTGGTGAACCAGTAAATTACAGACCATGTGGGTCTTACTCATTTGAGCTAACACCTTTCACTAGATAGTCAGATCTTTTCTGGACATAATAGTAACTGGTAGCGCGTTGTATAACAGATAACTACAACTTGAGTTCTAATCTTGGCGTGGGCATATCTGAGGGGTGTTTCATCTTTGACTTCGCTTCATTATCATCGGCCCATTTAGTACAAAAGTGGGCGTAAAACATCAATCATCATCAATCAATGATCTGTCTTTAGTGTAATGTTTTTCTCACGTTAATGCGGTAGATGATATAACGATACGTGAACACCTAATCGTTATGCTGCAACTATTCAGATTAGGTTCCATTGTAAAATATCTCATTTGGAACCAATACACGAAAACCATTTATGGATCATTTGAAACAGATAGACGTATGCACTAGTATGCGATATGATTTACACTAATATGGTGACATCAGTGAAGCTTCATGAAAACATAAACGTCTGTATTAGTTGTGGTCGTTTTTAAGTTCTATGAAAATTTCCAAATCTGAAAACATAATTTATATTTCTAGAATTAATCCGGCGCGTTGTCTGAATAACAAAATACGGGAAATTATATTTTATATTTCTAAGCTTTAGCTTGGTGAGAAAATGAAACCAAGTAGAGATTAAATGCTGTTTTACTGTATTATCATCGCAAGATTGTGATATTGCATACACTTTTAATTACTTCAACAGTAAGACGCTCAATTTTTATATTGCAAGGAATCCGCTCTGCGAATCTCACTATAAGCTGCATGATATATTGACGAATAACTGGTGTTGTTTAACATCTATTTTCAGGTACGTCCTTAAAGGCTTTCATTTTGGAAGCCAACGGTCTGAATTTGAGCAAATATCGTGACCAGAAATACAGCCTCAACTTGGTACACGAACATGCACGTATCTTGAAACGCTATGGCTTAAAACAAATGTATGAACTGAGCGATAAGGTGGCGAAGGACGTAGCCAAACGTTATTTCAACGTCATGGCCATACGGCATCCATTTGACCGACTGGTAGCCTACTATCGTGATAAAATGGTCGATACCGACAAGTATGGTGATAATTTGTGTAATCTTAAACCAAATTTGGTCGTAAACATAATTGTCTAACCTTGCGTAGTTTTTGTTTGTTGCTGGTCAGTTTATGTCTACAAATACGTTGCAGGTCTTCTAACCACCCAAAAATAGCCGCTGCAATCCTCAGACAATTGCGTCCACAACTGTTCGTCAACAACAAAACATTATCAAAGATGAATTATCCACAAGAGGCTGTTGGTGCTCCTACGTTTAAAGAATTCATGACTTGGATCTATAAAAATAAAGTTATGAACGAACATTGGAACTTTATCTTTGAGACTTGTCATCCGTGCGCACACGACTGGGGCGCCATCTTACGAGTAGAAACCATGGAGATGGATGGACAACTGTTTGCTAAACTAGTAAATTCGTCCCATTCTCGGATTCCAGTTAGACATAGTCATGAAAACAAAACGAATTACCTACAATTTGGGAAGACGCTGAATCAATTTGCTGATCTTTCCGATGAACTCGTTGATTACTTCCTGGAATTTTACAGAGTTGATATGAAGATGTTTGGTTATAGATGGGACAGGATAACACATACTGCATACTGCGCCATAGAGACACCAAATGGATGGTGCTGCTAGTAACATTTGATTGATAGTATCTCCATGTCTTTCTCTATTGGATGGTCAAACACGTCAGGTTAAATACTTAAATATACATGAATATTAATATTTTGAAATCATTGCACTCCGAGTGTGATTTCATAACTTATATGAATACTTTTAATTATATATAGAGACACCAACTGTGTGCTGCTGCGAGCAAAACTCATATATATGTATATATATATATATATATATATATATATTGTGTGTGTGTATGTGTGATTATGTGTGTGTGTGTGTGTGTGTGTGTGTGTGTGTGTGTGTGTGTGTGTGTTTTAGCTATGTATAATAAGGCACAGGCACAGAGAATCTCGAACCGTGAATTCAAACTCTGGACGTTTCTTCAGGGGACTGAATCCAGAGTGGCGACTTTTCTTGCTGAGACATGTGTATTGTCTCACCAGTGTGTGTGTGTGTGTGTGTGTGTGTGTGTGTGTGTGTGTGTGTGTTCAGTTACTTTGTAAAATCAGGCAATCAGACAAAAGCAATATCAATTTTAAAGTAATATGTGTATTATCTAAAAGCGAATTAGCTGGTTCCCACAGGCTGATGAGTTGTCCAGACACATGCATAAGTATACATCTATCAATATGTGGAGGTATGGAACATTTTAATTTTAGATTAATGTATGTATAGTTGTATTTGTATTTAGATTTATGGAGGTAGGTCTCGAAGGATGTTTATATATGTTGACGCTCTGTGCCTGTTGCCTCTTTATATGTACTCTAAAACACACACAGAGTAGACGTTAGCTTTGACACACCAGAAAGACATTGCAACGAAAGTGTTCATGAGATGTTCTCTGAAAATACCCTATAATAATTGGTTGGATGCTAAAATGAATATAAAATATCTAATATATTATGTTTTTCAGAAAATACTGTCTGTGCAATTTTCGTAAATGTTTTTGTCAGGTAATAGAAAACTAACAAGAAAGATTCGGCTCAAGATACTCTGTTTATAATGTTTCATGGGGCTAGGTCTCGGGAAAATAGTTTATACATATATATAAATGTATAGCGGGTGTCTATATGGTCTAAATTGTAGGGTCGGTTGAAGACAGGCTTCTAGTACTGGAGATCAAAACCTAACCTAATCTATTAATGGAGGTGAAAACCTAACCAAATCATGTATGAAGCACGTTTGATCTTTCACTTAGCAGCACTCTAATGTTTCTGATATATGTACGTAGTTGTTATTTTGTTAATGAAATAAGGGGGGGGGCTAGATTGTACGTGTATGTGTGTTTTGATTTTTGTCCTGAACATGCGATATCTATGTTTTCACGTATTATCAGTTTAATTATAAAGGGGAGAATGTTTCATTTATTGTTAGCTAATAACATTTGTTCAAATAGATTTAGCCGATTTGTTTTAGCTGATGCTCTTATTAATAATGTTCAATATTAGACAAGATAACTAATATTGAATATTTCACCCACGGAAGCGAAACAATTGGATGGCTTTAAATAGGTTCTCATTCGACGTTCATAAGTGTAAAGGCAATCTACACCGTCTGGACGCGAATTAACACCGTATCATCGACCGTCTACTGCGGTGTTAGTATTATCAATGGAAACTTACATAAGTTATGATACCATTGTCTATTTGAGTGACACTGTAGTGTGTGACGCGGGGAGTTGTTATAAGGCGCGGTGTACATTGTCTAAGTGCATTGTGTCAATTTGTCGGTGAGAACATCGTCGTTTGAATACCTGTACGAATATAGGGATCAATAAACGGCAGATGACGCTAGATTGATTAGTAATCACGACTTACGCTGACTATCTGTTTCTTGTTACGTCAGTTTTAGTGATACGTGAAACAATTGAAAACAAATGAGATGAAAAATGGAAGGATATCTGTGCGATTCTTTGTTGCAAACTTGCATCCTTAAAGACACCGTGTTTGTTAACAAAACGAGGTTCGTAGTTAATTAACTTTATTGTGACTGTTCAAAACAACTTCCTTGAATGTTCTTTAAGTAGTAAACAAGAACATAGCACTAGTCCTCTAGTCAGTGTCCAATTTATAAATAAGACGAGGAAATTAATATTTTACAAAACAATGCGCCATCTTCACATCAAAATCTCGGCCCAGTTAGCCTACCTTGTGCACAAAGTTGGCCGTAAAACACCAATCATCATCATCATCATCACATCAAAATCTCTGCAAGAGTCTAGCGGTTGACCTTTGTTTATATATTATTCTCTCATAAAGAATATATATATATATATATATATATATATATATTCAGCTCATTGCTCACTAGCCATTCACTATATTAAGCTTCAGTCATGTTTCCCTTATGGCTTTCAGGTTTCTGATGAACATCTTGGTATTAATCGCGAAATTGTTTGGCATTGTTGGTATATCAACTATGAGTTTGTAGATTTCTTTTCGGTATGACATTATATCGGTGACGGCGATGAACCCGGAAATTATCGCCAATAAGATGATTAAAGGTATGGCAATTTGGGCTGCTTTCTCGGACTCGACAACAGGTATTACCATATCTTCCACTTCTGAAAATCAATGGAACTCGTTAGCACTGAGGATGACCGTACAGCTAACGGTCATTTCAATTATAAAACAAAGAGTTTCTAAGGCTTTGTCCATATGGTCTACGGCAAAGGATTTTCCTCATACGGTATCAAAATACTGAAGCGCTCAAAATATTAATACGACACTTTGTCAGACATAATACATCATAGTTTGAGTTTGTGAAACATAATTTGTTCGTCATACTCACTCCAACATGTAGTCGGCTTCGGAATCCAGTCGCCAAGACTGACACATTTCGTGTACATTTGAGTTAGACCGTTTTCCATCTTGTAGCCGTCGGGACAGGACATGTTAAGGACGCTGCCTATTGTCCGATTAATGGGTAATGGGTCTATTATATAGTCTTGCCAATCTCCCAAAGTTGGACAAGTAATTACTACGGAGTGAAAGGGATAGCATTGTACACAACAACATCAAGAACAAAACAACAGCATTCCGTAAAATAGTACACAGGACCGTGGTACATTAGGCAAGCTGTGGAATTGCATAACACCATAAGGTGTTAAATAAGTTAGTTGCACGTTCGCGCGTAATGGAATTGAACAAAAGCTGTGATTTTCTCTACTTTAATTCACGCGTTCGGAACGACGACTGTATTACGCATCAATTCTCGCCTCCCTACTCACGTTCACATCCTACGAGAATCTCCCAGGTTCCATTGGCTAGACAATGTATTGCCTTCCAAGTCGTTCGATCCGGAAAACGATAGTTTTCAGCGCACTGATAGCCGATCTCCGATCCCCCGTATAAGGGAAGTTCAATCCGATCCGGTAAAGCGTATGGTACCCTCGGTGTGTCTGAGCACTGAACAGCTGAACAATAAATGGATTTGGTTAATGATGAACAGAGAAGTGCGCGATATTTTAAAAGCCTATTGGCTACAATGATTTTATATATATATATATATATATATATATATATATATATATATATATATATATTTGACTACAACTATGGTTGCACCCCCCCCCCAATTTGTGGAATAGATTGCCGGCAGATATTAGAAATGCATCGTCCCTTGAATATTTTAAAACCGCTCTAAAAGCACCTATTTAATCGTCTCTTAAAGTTTAAGTCTTTTATAGGGTTTTTACGGACATATTATTTCAGGTATTGTCATATTACATATTATATGTACAGCGCATTTGAATATATATATATATATATATATATATATATATATATATATATATATATATAATTTGGTGCGTGTGTGTGTGTGTATGTATGTGTGCGTGCGTGCGTGTGCGTGCGTGCATGTGTGTGTGTGCGGGGGAGTCGGATGTTTGGGTGTGTGTGGGTGGGTGTGAGTGCGCACGAACCTGTTGTGTTTATTTCTGTGAAATCAATGTTCCACAGTCCAGTAGACAAACAGGTGACGTTGTGAATCGTGAATTTGTCCTCCAGATAGTAACTACTGTTGGAGGTCACAGTAAACATGTAATACCGGGTTGTAGCAACATTTACTTTAGATAAGAAAATAGTTTCGTTGCTATCTTTAATCATTTGCTTTCCGAGAGGTAAAGGTCCGCAAGCAATAGCTGAACGTAAAAACAAGACAAAAATAATTTGAATATTATCAAACGACGATATATATATATATATATATATATATATATATATATATATTATAAACACACACACACGGACAAACGCATATACACAAATACGTACGTACCAATGTAAATACAAAATTATGCAGAATTAAATGGTCCCAGACAGTGGGCAACTTAGATACGTACGACTGCAGTTGGCTAAGATGGGAGACCATCGCTGTGTTGGGAGACAGGAAATAATAGTATGGTTATCTTTCGATGCTAAAGTGTAGCCAACTTCACAGACAAGAGTCGAATAGGTTCCTACATCGACGCTGATATTGATATATTCCATATGAAGGTATGCGGGAGGTGATGGACATCTATTCTCTGTAAGAACAATATATATATATATATATATATATATATATATATATATATATATATCGCAATCGTCAGGATTACATCAGGATGTTAATGGTGTGTTAACTCATCACCAATGCTACAATGCGGCGGCTGGCAAATCGTACCATTTAATAGTCGTGAAATCGTGGAAATGAATCAACGATTGTTCACATCTTAAACGGATTAAGTAAGCTTTTACTTTCCGATAACTGAAATGGCCGAAATTACAGTTATCTTACGTGGCTTAGCTACTTCAAATGAGGGGATTGTATATGGTCTGTAGTTTACTGCTTCACCAAGAGGACTAAATCAAAATAAATTTAGAATTCACACTAGATGGCATATTTGGCATAGAAGACCTAGCCAGTTGCCTGGTTGGATGAACCCCCCTACTATAGTGCCATGGCCGGGATTCGAACCTCCGACCTCTCGCACAGCATCACCATGAGTAAGAAAGTCCAACACTCTTACCCACTGTGGTATCTTACCTTCACAAGAGCTGTTTAACTTCGACCACTGCATATCCGTGCCACAGCGAACTACCTTCGATGTACTGCCATCGTCAAACCTGTATCTTTGGTGACAAGAATAGATAGCTAAGTTGTGCCACCGCGTGCCGTTATAGGACAAATTAGAATGTGCTACTTCATCGGGTATCGGACAGTTTATTTCTGAAGAAAGGAAAAAAGGGGAAACGGTGTAACGACCTAATTCCGATCATTTCTAACGGATGTCTACAAAAGGCAGTTTTTTATCATAACGTAGAATAATAATAAAGTGAGTCTAGGTATCATTATAGTGAATGTTGCATTATTAGAAACATCGTAATGGTGTTTCAAGATGTCACAAACATACACTCGCGACATTATATGCAACCTGATAAAGACTTGAATAGGTCGAAACCGGTCGTTGCTATTGTGTTGAGTCGTGTTATATCGCTGCTATTAGTATTAATCTGAATTTATTCTGATTTATGCTTGTATTATTCATACACTATTCATACTGTGTATTAATATTTAATTTTTCCATTTTAGGTTTAATCTTTCTTGGTCGTAGTGTTCGGCACAAAGCCTGGTTTTGTTTCAATGATAGTTTCTTTTTTTATATTTAGATTTTCCTCTTCTGGATTATTTTAGAAATTTGTTTTTCTTTCATTTTTCTCTAATTATAACGGTAATTAATTATACATGCAATTAATTTTAAAAAAATCAGTTTGGAGTTATAATTATTGTTTGAATGAAAGTATAACATTAGGTCTGATTTGAAAATGTTAATATATAGAAGGGCAATTCCGCCATAACGGTCTGCTAAAGCGCCGATATAAATTGTTATAATAGTGACGAGTAGGTCATAGTATTTATTGGATTTGTATGTTTATGAGGTATTTGACCCTCCAGCAAATATCACAAGGCATATTATGCTGCGGTTGAGAAAGTTCCGTTTTCTATGCGTTCAAGGAAAGTTGATCTGGAGCTGTATATTCCATGTACTATTTGCGTCTTTGGAGGCACGCCGTTTAGGTGTCTGGCCTGGTTATCCAGCATTTAAATGACTGTAGCAGGCACAGTACGCTCTTAAAGCATTATAAGTACTCCTGACTCAGGAATAGAAACACTGCATCGCATCTCGAGCGGTGGCATTGGACACAGTTCGGTTTTGGTGTTCGGGGAGAATCCCCAGGCTGTCGCTTAATCAGCACAGCCTCTATGCTGGAGTGGTTGAGAAACCTCCTCCCCCACCACTCACAGGGGAGCAGTACGGAAAGATGGAGCCGAAATACCCTGAGGGTGGTCACTGCCAGAGTGTTTTACGTCCTCAGGGTTTTTTAACGTCCCCCTTTATTTTAATGGACACAGTTCGCGCGGTTGGTGTGTTTTATATAACAAGTTTATCTGTATATATAATTCACCTTGGTTGTATGTGGGAATAGAATTATCTTTCCTAGGTCCAGTTATGTCCAGTTTATGCTATGACATTCAAGATTAGCTCTAATCTGCTTGTCATAAATAATATTTAAGAACGACAATAGTTAGACTAGCATAAATTAGGTCAGGTTTGAAAATGATAACATAGTTCAAACAGTATCGAAGATATGACGCGCTAATACGGTCTGCTTCAGCGCAGATGTCAGTCTTTTAATAGCAATTAAGCTAAATAGTTTTAATAGTAGTCGCTTCGTGACGCCTGCCCGTTGTAAAAACTGATCTTTGAAGACAGTGATAATTGGGTTATATAGTTTTTATAGTATTGCTTTGAAGAAAGATACAGCAATTAAAAAATAGCTATAAATAGGGCTGCTTAGATAATTAAGCTAAATATTCTCACTACTGCCGTGATCTGACTTGGGTGTTTTACACCCAAACTCCACGGCTGTAGGTGATTCGTATTTTGATTTTGCTTGGCGGCTTAAAAAGGGACTGGTGAGACATTACACATGTCTCAGCAAGAAAAGTCGCCACTCTGGATTAGTCCCCTGAAGAAACGTCCAGAGGTTTAATTTACGGTTCGAGATTCTCTGTGCCTGTGCCTTATTATACAGAGCTAAACACACACACACACACACACAGACAGAGAGAGAGAGAGAGTTAGACGCACACACACATACGCAGAGAGAGAGAGAGAGAGAGAGAGAGAGAGAGAGAGAGCGATATATATAATATATATATATAGAGAGAGAGAGAGAGAGAGAGAGAGAGAGAGAGAGAGAGAGAGATCAGATTCGTCAATGTTATCATAAGGTATCATTTTAATTGTCCTTAGCTATATTCCACATCCACGATTACATTGATAAAACACTATTATGACATAATCAATTGTTCTAGTAATAAGTCGATGGTAATCGAGGATACTAAAATATAGTATATTGATCGAATTGAAACGTATGTGATATGTTATCAAACCTTCGCAGTGATCCAGAGATGTATTCCAATATCCTGTGACGAGACATTCCACGCGCTGCTGCCTCTCGTAGGAAGATATACTGCCCACTCTATAACCAGGAAGACATGTAACCGTCACTATAGTGCCCCATGTGGTAATGGCCGTGTCCAGATCAGCATTCATCGCATTGTCTATCCGAGAGCAATTTACCACTGCAATTAGAGGCTCGTTGTCATACTCCTGGCATTGTTTATGGCTCGGACATAAGACAAATGACAGCAACAAAAACTAGAATGACTCGAGCAGCTTTAGTAGCAGCAGCAACAACAACAACAACAACAATAATAATACAAACAACTATCTTCATCTCCTACCAAGAGGGGATCGGTTTAGATCAACATCGTCCTTAATGGATCATAATACGTCGAACACGACGCTTCATTCATTTAACACCCGGTGGCATATCCCTTACCCGAGTCTCGGTAAACACAACTCACTACCGCCTAAAGTCATAAACTTACTGAGACATGTTTTCAAGTCGTCAAAGTTCCATCCCTGTTCATCGCCGTTACAGGTTACGGTATTCTCCGTGACACCACTCTCTATTCTGTAACCAGCGTCACAGCGGAAAGTGACCACTGTGTGGGTAGCGTTCCTCAGCGTTACCGTGAAAGATGCGTGATCCACGTAAGGAACTGGGTCACACGATGATTCTAGGACAGGGAAGAAGTTGAAAACTAGTTTCAGTCATAACAATAAAATAATCTTTGTTTGTGATTCTTTGTGAGAACAGACATGCTAGTCTGTTCAAATATATTAATACCATCAGTAGAGTAAGCAAGAGGGCGACTCCATGGACTAACTGGTCGCGCGGTTGGCCACAGATCTATAGCACCTGGTTTCAAACACCGGCAAGGCTATGTCATATGGTTCATATTTCACTTCGCCGCATTACCTTTGGAAGTCACTCGGCCCATTTAGCATACCGTGTGCACAAATGTGGCCGTAAAACATCAAAATTTAGAAGAAACAGTGGATAATCTAGGCTGTGCTCAAAATGACATCGAGTTATCGTCTTCGGAAATAAAATGCATGAATATTATCGATTCATGCACATATACATTAATAATAAATAGAAGGGAACATTTATCCGACATCAGATAAACTCTGTGGAATATAAATTGGAATATATGTTTAAGAGATATTAACTTATACACGAAGACTCCGGCTGCCATTTCCCATCTACGCCACACGAGGCCAACATAGTTCGTCTACCGTCAGTCATTCTATGATCATCGCCACAGCACAAATGTTTTACATCACCGTGGACACTAGGACGAGGTTTCATCTGATTTGATTCACCGCAGATGTGATGATCATCAGAAACCGGACATGTTATGGCTGTACAGAAAGAGAGTATTGTTTCTTAATAATATATTTAAAAGATGGCTGCTTCAGAATACACACACACACACACACACACATACGTATATATATAATTTATATATATATATATATATATATATATATATATAGAGAAGAAAGAAGAGAAGAGAGAGATGAAAAGTTCAGTAATTAGGTTGAAGTATTGAACATTAAAGTAAAAGCTATACTTACGAACACATACAGGTTGGATTGTGTGCCATCGATGTTCTAAACAGATCAACGTACGACGAGTTGAACCATCTTGAAACCGGTAGCCAATATCACAATAATACGTTATGACGTCACCAAAATTATGTGATATATATATATATATATATAGAGAGAGAGAGAGAGAGAGAGAGAGAGAGAGAGAATGTTCAGTAATCTAGCCGTGTGGAAGTATTGAACATTAAAGTAAAAGCTATACTTACGAACACATACAGGTTGGATTGTGTGCCATCGATGTTCTAAACAGATCAACGTACGACGAGTTGAACCATCTTGAAACCGGTAGCCAATATCACAATAATACGTTATGACGTCACCAAAATTATGTGATTCACTGTCTCTGCGTGTTCCGGTTGTCAATTCCAGTTTGGGACAAGTATTTTCTGTAAGAAATAAACAATCATATAATCATTTAATGTATCACCGCTAACTAATGCGTATACAAGTTTCTTGTAGTTTTGATAATGCGTACTTTCCTACACATTTGTCAATGTCATTTGTGTGCATGGATGTCGGCAATTCACCTTGGTATATGTAGGTATTTGTGTGTATGTGTGTGCGTGTGTGCATGCAAGCGTGTGTGCGTGCGTGTGCGCGTATATGTATGTGTGCGTGCAATCATGAATGCATCCGTGCGTGGGTGTTTATCTATTTCTCTACGAACATCGTCTACACGATACCTATGCATCGTAAGTAATCCAGTTCGGTGTAGCCGTTACGCCAGACACCGTACTTGTCGCAGCTGATTCTTTGACTCCTCATATCACCACTGAACGTATAACCCTCATCACATGAGTAGGTGATGAAATATCTATCATCGTCTTCGGCATAGTCAATTGGCATGGCCATGTTTGACTGTAGTAAGAGGCAAATTTCTGAAAGGATCAGGGACTCGTCATGTTATCTAATAGTGCTGTCAATCGCGTTATCTGAAGTTATTGGTTTGATCGTGAGTTAGCAAACATGGCATCACTGAATGCTAATCGCTCTCTTTTCAAATAATGTTTTCACACTCTGTGTCTGTATTATGTCTTGACGCCTACCTGGTAAGCCTTTTTCGCGTAACCATAACACCTGATTTTTGTAGATATGTAGATCAAGATTAGTTTTGGTTGTTCCCAGTCCATCATCTGCAAATACGATACGTCGCGTTTAAAAGATGCTGCTGTTTAATGTGTACTCATATGTTGTATTTATTATCCACTTTCTTGCTATATAATATCACGAAATGATACGCCATCTACCTGACAATTTACAGAATATGTCTGTAATATTGCTCGACCAGGTCCCGTCTTCTTGGCACCGAACAGAAAATACATCCGGATCCGAAAGAACGTATCCATATTGGCAGACTATATTAGCCACGGTATTGTAGGTGGTAACATCCGTATCTGGATACCATGCTTCATTATTAAGAATCGGGGGACAAGTCACCACTGGAAGCAGCGAACGAATGTCATTAGCGTAATTATGTCTTATTTGGCTAGCACACGATACGGATACAATGGTCGGTAAATGTGAATTTTCAACTATCAATTAAGAGCATAAGTTCAGCCGAAAGCAAGTAAACAATTCGCAGTATCTTTGTATGCAACGTAACACATGAAGATACTCACTAATACAATTAATTGCTGATGTGTTTTTATCCCAGGTGCCATCTTCAGTACAACTCAGTCTGTTGAGTTGTGGTGAGCTTAAAGCATATCCAACCAGGCACTGGACTTCTACTAGAGTAGAATACGTTCTCTGGATTGTACTCCAATTGATGTTCTCGATTGTAGGAAGTTCTGGACATTTCTTGACTGTGTAGAGAAAATGTACATCGGTTAAAAATGTTGATGTTTTGCGGCCACTTTTGTGCACCAGGTAGTTTAATTGGACCCCGTGATCTCCAAAGGTAATCAGCCAAAGTGAAAGATGAAACATCCTTCTGACATAGACCGGCCGGGGTTTGAACCCACTATAGATCTGTGGCCAACCACGATACTAGTTAGGCCAATGGGGCACCCTATACAACGCACACACGCATGCACGCGCGTATATACAAACACACACACAACACACACAGAGGCGGATTTATAGTTTTAACATGTCAAAACCAAAGACATATACTAAGTTGTGTCGTATTTATTATATATTTTCAAGTTATATCTTTATTCTGGGCGTATGGATGATTTTTGTTTCAGAACTCTTCTTTTGCAAAACAAAGAATAGAATACAAGTTTAATTCTGTACTTAATGTTTAGCAGCTGAAAGCGACTCTTTCGTATCAGAGCAATTACTTATGCTTGAAACCAAATACTATTTCAAAACTCCGGGTTCTGAGGGCGTTTTGCAAAAGGTAATCAGTCACGCTAGTCACTTAACAGTCGATAAATAGTACTTAAAAGAGGTACACACTTCGAGTCCAAAGTTTGACCTTGTAGCTTCCCCCATTTGATGAGAATCCCTTGAATTTGAATTGATTTCATCCAAATAACTTTATGTGTTTAACAAGTATTAGCAACTGTACAGATAGTATACGTGCTTATGTAGAAAGAGGGGGGATATCAAAGTATTGCATAACGAACCTAAGCCGAAGTGAGTGGTGTCTTAACGCTGAATGCAAGATATGCTACAACTTGTGGGATTGGTTAATTTTTCTGACCAATCAACGAGTGGCAAAATCGTAGTGTGGCTCCGAATTCATCAAATTTCCGGGAAAATGTCAAAGCATTTCGCTCACAAATTACTGGAAACTTTAAGAATCCTCTACTAATCTATGACGTGTTGAGCCAAATAGATCAGCTGGCTGAAACGTTTTGCTGATACACCGCGTGTATTAGCCTTAAGATGTTCGGCCATCAATCATTCCGCTATGCAGCACTGATATTGTAGAAATAGCTCTCAGACCAACTGATGTACAGTAGCTGTATAAATCTGGTTTAAATCTAATGTTAGGACTCACCTTTATTACGTTGCATATTTTAGAAATCTATAATATTGTTTATGTAAATCATTCCAGAACAACATCGTTGAATATGGTGCTATAGCAATTATTATTATTATTATTATTAGTTATTATTATTATTATTATAATTTATTATTATTATTATTAAATTCATCTATAAACACCCAATCAGGAAATTTGATATATTACCTGTACACGTTATGTTATTGATTTCCACCGACCAATTACCATATTCTGTACAGGTGAGTACATCAAAGCCAATATCTGATATATTATATCCAGTATTACACAGCGGCCATACTTCCGCTAGAACTGTTCTATTCTCCGTATTCCAGTTACCATTATGAATCATCGGTAAGTCAGGACAGCTTATTACTGGAAAAATATATGTAAACACAGTGTAAACCACTATTAGTACTACATGAAGATTGCGACAATCAATGATATGTCTTCATATAGAAACGTTCTAGAAGCCGTTATAGATCAAGTGATATAATTAGGGTGATTATAATAAGAAATGTGTACACTTCTAGTTTTAACTCCGCCCATGAAATCGAGCATCCAGTAATGTCTAGCTATCGACGGGAGAAATCGTATTATCCAGTAACAGATGGAAATGTAAATTTGTTTTTTTTTAAGGCCACATTTGTGCACAAGATAGGCTAAACGGGCCGAGTGACCTGCTAAGCTAATAAAGCCAAGTGAAAGACGAAACACCTTTCTTACATATCCCGACGGGGGTTTGACCCCACGTGCTATAGATCTGTGGCGAGCCGCCCTACCAGTTAGATCACGGAGGCGCCCCACCACGCAATGGAACATAATGATTGCTAAATAATGTTTAATAGATTTTTATTGGCACAATCATTATGTAAACATAATACCACTTCGACCAAATTCCAATATGGATTATATATGCCATATAGTTTAATACTTCTTCCCAGATACTCACTGTTACATTGAATTTCCTGATTTATTTCAGATGTATTGTTCCATTGTTCGTCTAGAGTACAGTAGAGGCTGTAGGTAGAATCTGAAGTCTTGTACAGGTGGTCACAACTTGGATATACTGTTGTGTTATATAACGTCTCATTGGTACTCCAGTGTAGATTTGGTAGGACTGGCAGCACGGGACAACGCTTCACTAGGTGATGAAATAACAACATGCTAATGACCTCACATCAATTTTCCATCCGCATATGAGTTTATACGTCTACTACGGATAATCTGTAGAGTCAGGAACATGTAATATCTATATTACCTAAAATTTTGATTCTGATGATACAGATTAAGTGTATTATTATATTTCTTATTATTTGTACGAGGCCTATTACATATACCTTATTGTTATAAATATTATCATAAATATTTGTAATATTAATATTATTATTATTATTATTAAACTATGAAAATACACTCGCAAGGTTATTGCACAATGTCAAAGTTTTGCTCATATGGGCCTTTGATATGCTTAGAGACCGTCATTTGAACATGTCAGATTCCAGATAACTAGTCAGTTGGTACGAATGGTGGTTAAACGCAAAGATACAATTAATCTGAAGACAAAATGCTTTTTACTGATCTTGTGCCATTCGTGGCCTAAATAGGTGAAATGGTATCCAGAGATACTTAGACGCTGAAAGTAGGTCGAATCATAGCAAGACCTATCCTCATCTCATCCCTCGAAATCGAGATTTTCAATATGCCAAGTAACCACATCATCCCGTACTCGTAATATAACAGCCTTGTCCTCCGTCCAGCCGCTGATCAAACTTCAAGTATTAAGTCCAAGTAGCAACAAGTATGCGTACCAACTACGCGCGCGACTAACCCGCTCCTCACCGATCTTTATACTATACGATCCTTCCGGTTTATCATTGTTGATGTCGTAATTATCAAGACATTACGGATTACTTACGGATACAAGAAATGCTCTCTCCTATCGATCTAGAAATATTCCAATGTTCGTTCGAGAGACAGGTCAGAGAGAAACCTTTGTTTGATAAAGTACGATACTCGCTACATGTTGGATGAACGATCGTCTTGTAGAGGGTTACGTTCGTGTCCCATCTAAGATGAGGTAATGTTGGTAATGGTGGACACGTCAGAACTAAATAAACCAAACGTACACAGTGTAATCAATAATTAATGAATATTATATTGTAAATATCAGCGAAATGTTTGTGTGTTTAGTTGATGTTCGTGCATGCATATGGATATAATCAGATATATAAATGAAGAGATTAATAGATAGATAGATAGACAGACAGACAGATAGATAGATAGATAGATAGATAGATAGATAGATAGATAGTGAATGTATAATAATTGAGCATATATGTATTTATATTTATATATATATATATATATATATATATATATATATATATATATATATATATATATATATAAAAAAAAATATATATATATATATGAAAGTGGAGAGAGAAGGGGATAAATACATAATATATTGCTACACACACACACACAAAACACAGATATATATATATGACGATGATTGAATTTAGTGCCACTTTTGTGCACATGGTTGGCTAAATGGGCCGAGTGACCCCCAAAGGTAATGAAGCGAAGTCAAAGATAAAACACCCTTCAGATATGCCCACATCGAAATTCGAACTCAGGTGGTAGTGATCTGTGGTCCAACGCACTACCAATTAGAGCACAGAGGCGCATATATATATATATGAGAGAGAGAGGAGGGGGTGAGAGCAAGAGAGATAACAAGAGAGAGAGAGAGAGGAGCAAGAGAGAGAAAGAGAGAGAGAGAGAGAGAGAGCAAGAGAGAGAGCAAGAGAAAGAGAGAGAAAGTACTTACGTCTACAACCAGCCATGCTGATGTTACGATTCCACTGACCAGTATTTAGACAAGTGAAGTTAGAGTAATTGACATCGATAACTTTGTAATTCTCCAAACATTTAAACTGGACTAGAGAAGTGACGGTATTGTTGCTATTTGGTAACCAAACTCCGTTGTCCACTTCTGGGATATCGGAACAATGGATTACTGAAATACAAATAAGCTTTAGAGTTATGGTTGAAATAGCCGACCGTTGTTATAATACCTCATATTGTGAGTAAGTCACCAAGTGTATAGATACATCGTATAAAACCGACTTTACAAAAGTGAAATGCATAAATAGGGGAAGTGAGTGATAGCGGGTGAGTGACATTTGAACTATTGGCGTTTGATGGCCACTCCTGTGCACATATTAGACTCAATGGGTCTAGTGACTTTCGAAGCTAATGACACCATCTTAACGATGAAACGCCCTTCAGACAGAATACAACCAGGCTTAACAACGATATATTAGATGTCTGTAATCAAATACACTATTAGTTAAGTAAGTTAATGGGACTATAAACGGTATCTATGTTAGATTTTTATTTGGTGCTGTGTGTCTATTACTGAACAACATTTGACATCTAACCATTTACCGGTGGACAATGTTGTAAATAGCTCAAAGCGTTTATATATATATGCAGTAGCAATTAGTAACAAGTTATGTTGATCAATTTCCAAACAGAGAAGGATGCAATTAGGACTAATTAGCCATGTTCTTTGATCTTGGCATGATAGTCTTTGGCATATTCCTGAATAAGCATTATAAGAATGTAACAACAATATATTGTTTTAATAAGTATTATCGGGATTTATTATGTGTAAATCTCTTTTGGGGGATGAACACACACAAAAACACACAAACAAACACGCACGCACACATACATACATACATACATGCATACATGCACACACATACGCACACACATGTACACATACACGCGCGCGCACACACACAAACACACTACACAACATAAACACAAAGACACATGTGTTGTTTTTTGCTATCCATTCTGTATTCTAATTGTTTTGCCATGTTCTCGGCATGAAAGTATTCGGCAAAGGATACTGAAAACCCACGGGAAAGCAAATCGCATGCCGCATTCCGCAACCGCGTATATGGAATCTAAGCTTTAATCCTGATAGATAGATTCCCATTTACAGTGCATTTAAATCTATGCAGATTAATATAACAGACAACGTGTTGGAGAAACATGTCATTTGTTAATGACTAACAAGGAGATTACTCCACTACATTGCATATAAATATATCGCATACATATATTATTAACAATTATGATATCGTTTAAACACAAGACTAAGAATTGTCAAGAAAAACAAAGGATAAGTGGTGGGAGGGGATATTTCTCGGTTACTTGCCGGAGGTTGAATGATGGGGAGAAAGCCACCTGATACTGGATTTAGAACCTGTGATCCAGAGGCTCTCCTGATTGGTCTAACCCTGACAGGGGGCCGCCCACGTGGTAAGAAAGGTACTAATAGTATACAGACGGTGCCGTGATACTCCGCCCATTTATAAACAGTAAAACAATATCTTAACCTGGCATTTATTTCGATACATGACTTCATGTTAGTAAATATTTGACGAATGTCGTTAACGTGAATAACGTCTATTATAAAATACGCCGTTTTCTTTGATTGTGCAAAAAGAGCTGAAACCTCCAGGAATATACATCATGGGGCATTGATGTCATACACAAATCTGGGAAACCACTATGAGTGGGATTTCCAATAAATGGTTTCGTTTGTGTTCGTAGGAGATGATGACTATAAATGCTGATAGCTGAATCTCAACTCTTATCAACACATATCCATTGATAGAGACGAATTACGTTGATGAATTGGCAATGACTTTGGCATGGAAACTTGGGATTATCTGCAGGTCCATTTCAAAATTTTGCGCAAAGAAGAGCTAAATACTCAACTGTTTTGTCATACTTACGGTTGCAGTATATTTCGGAGAGGTTTTTATCCCACTGTTGTGAGTCTAGACATGTCAAGTTGTTGTATTCTGGATCGGGCAGCTTATGGTAAGAATCACAGGTCACTTTAACTGATGTGTTCCACTCTGTGTTTGTGTTGCTCCAGTGAAGGTTAGGACGTGTAGGTAATGACTCACAATGGATAACTGTATGTACACATATAATATTAATGACAATGTAAAATATTATGGGCACGATGATGATAATGGTGAAGACAACGATGACAACAATATTATCAATGATGATGATGATGATGATGATGATGATGATGATGATGATGATGATGATGATGATGATGACGACCACCATGACAGATGATGATGATGATGATGATGATGATGATGATGATGATGATGACGACGACCACCAACACCACCACGACCACGACGATGACGATTATAATGATGATGATGATGATGGTGATGATGATGATGATAAACGCATTTTAAATATGACAATCAGACTAAAAATGCATTTTATACTTTGACAGTCAGGCAGAGAACATCTCCATTCGGCGCTGTCGCAGACGAGAACATCCCATTTGTTGCCACCTGGAAACCTGTATCCTATATCACAGGTATAATTAGCTAGATCGCCATAGTTAGTGCCTTCTATTATGACCGTACTGTGGGGTACCAGTGGCGTTGTGGTGTTACACTCCGGAACTACATCACAATACACAAATATGAAACGTTATCTGGAGTAAAATATACTTATAACATAAACAACTTCGCTTATTTTAATCTATTTCGGAACACTTTTGTGGCGCCTGAAAACTTATTAATTCTATTAAATACCGCGATTTTTGAAGATTTTGACTAAATCATTGTTATTACGACCGAATCCAGAATATTGCTATCGCAACACGTATATATTACAGCTGGATAGAGAGTAACATCACCCGTGTCAGCATTAGCTTTCTTCTCTTGTGTATATAAGTATCATAAGTTAACATAGCTGAGAAGGGTTCGAGCAAAACACGCATCCCAGAAACATCCTTTTCATTATAAAGAAAACACTCACTGAACAATGATCTTTTAATATTAGGAAGTCGAAAATACAATAGATAACTCATCATTCAAACAGTTTCTCACCAGGTACACATGGACCAGCATAGATACTGAGATCATCTATGGCCATATCCGAATCCACTCCCTCCCCGTAGATCCCTTCCAATCGGAATCGGACAGTTGGGCTGGATACGGAGACGTTCAGCTGTACCAAGTCCCAGTCTTCTTTCTGATCTCCGGATAACGACCAGATCGTCGTCAGGCGACCGTTGTCGTTGATACTCCAACTCAGAGTACCGATCGTGGCACCGTGTAGATAGTACCAGAATTGGAGGCAGACGACACTCTGTCCCGATACATTCAGCATCATCGTGTCCAACATGGCTGACTGCCCGTCGCAGTCTGGGCAGCGACCTTTGTACAGGTAGATGTACTTCCCTGCGGATGAATGATGTATCTCTTATTTACGATGTTAATAGTAATCATAGTCGAGTCTTGAATGTATTAACCTGGTCGCGTAAGCCCGGAAATCGCGAGAAATATAAAACTGAATTAGTATATACTGCGTCGAAATTCGGCTTAAATTAACCAAAACGCTATATTTGTCGGAAAAAAAAGTTGTGCAAATGCCTGTCAGATAAGTCAATATCAGTCAATATGGCTGATATATGATTATTTATTTCGTACCATTTGTTTTAGTACATTCAAACGTATGATCAACCCGAGGTCCGGTATCATGTTTTTTCTGCCTAGCGAGCGACTTGCCCTTCGGTCTGTGAAAGTCGCCGGTGTCATTGTGTCTATTTTGATCCAGGAAGCAAAAGTCGAATTCAAATGAACAGTTGAGCGGTAGCGACCTCACCTCTGAAAGTAGAATACGGGTAGTTCTTAATTAGAATGTATTATTTATTAGGTAGAAATACGTGAAACACCTCGCTTTCAACTGATCATCAATATTTCACTATCATCATTGTCATCACTCTTGCTTATTTAGGTATGACAATCGTTTGTTCTTTGGCCTAAATGTTTGGCACAAAAGTGTACTCTCTCACCTCGAAACATTAAAATCCTACCTGGATCAACGCAAGGAGCGCGATATATCGATAAGTCGTCCAATTCTATGTAAGACAGCTTTGACCAGCCGCTGTGTCCTACAAATACGAGACTGCCCTCGAAACTCGGTATCGATCTGTAGAAATGAAGCCATTCGTCGTCTTGATCATACGCTTGATGCCAGACGTACACCCGCCGAGTATCGTTTCCGATATCAGGCGCCCAGAAGAGTTCCAACATGTAGACATCGACACCGTACATGTGGTAGTAAAACTCCACGCAAACGGAAAGCTCGCCCACTCTAAACTTTGGGGTAGATATCGTAGAGTACCATAACGTTCCGTCGGCGTTGTAGCTCTGCAGATGGAGCGAATAACCTGAAATGAAATACGGTGCTTAGTACGTACTCTCTCGATGATAACCGGAAATGCTTCGTCAGGTTTGTGCCACCCGAAGGTTGGAGAACTGTGCCTTTCGTAGTTTAATTGGGACTCATATCGGGCTATTACTCTGTGGATTTAAAGGCGTATTTATTTCTTTGTATTTCGATTTCGCTTCGCTCGCGCAGCTCGTTGCAACTGATCCCGCTCACCAAATCTCGTGCCATTCGTATGATCTTCGTGCGCACCGGTTTCAGCTACATACGTCTGGTAGCTGGCCGATGGCCGTCCTGGTACGTCCTGGTGTCTTCTCCACTCCCACTGATCGTCTACACTTTGTAGCATATCGCAGTAACTCGATTCAAAATCGCAGAAGTAATTCACGTCGCGAAGAAAGTCGCCCACTAAAAAAAAGTGGATTTATATATATTTAGGCGGTGAAGCCTCTTGGTCAATTAGATCCAAACGACGTAAATATATATATACATACATACATACATACATACATACATACATACATACATACATACATACATACATAAATACATACATACATACATACATACATACATAATTACATACATACATACATAAATACATACATACATACATACATACATAATTACATACATACATACATACATAATTACATACATACATACATACATAAATACATACATACATACATACAAACATACATACATACATACATACATAAATACTTAAATGCATGCATATATATAATAGATAGATAGATAGATATAAATATATATATATATATATAATATATATATATATATATATATATATTATATATATATATATAGATAGATAGATAGATAGATATATAGATAGATAGATAGATAGATAGATAGATAGATAGATAGATTGATAGACAGATAGATACGTACATTTATCATAGAAAGGGATTATATAATTTAAACTTTAAATTCAGAGAAACACCAAAATTGAACACACAAAGTTGTACGACATAGAGAAAATCGACCAACCTGCTTCATCACACGACCCTTCCGTAATGAGAATGTCATCTACAGCTAGGTCACCGTTAACACCGTGTCCCCGTACACCCTTGAAGACTATATGGCCAACAAAATTGTTCACCGTCTTGCTGTAGTTATACCACCTGTCCGACTGGCTGTAGGATGTGTGCCAAATATAGTCCATATCATCGTTACCCGTACCGTCCTTTCTATCAATGAGCAGCCAAAGCGAGTCCACCGCGTACCCGTAACAGTAGTACTTGAAGCTGAGACACACTTCTGGGTAACTCGTCGAGTAATTAAACATCGGCGTCTTAAGAAAGGAAAACTCTCCAGCTCGGCGTGTATCCGTTGCATCAAAAAGCGCGTAATGACCTGAAGGAAACGTTGACATGTTTTGGTGAAATGTTTTATTGTTGTTTTTCTTACGAACAAGAATTCCAACACTGATGTATTTAAACGCTGCGTTTGGGATAATCTTTACAGACCAACGCAATACGATACGATGGCGATTAGAGACAGACAACTTAACGCAAATTCTACTGAGGTATAATATATTGATACCCAAATTATTGAAACGAGTGAATATACTTCTTCATACGACGAGGAATATCTCTACTTTCGTAATTTGCTTAATATTCGTTATTGATTTTAGTGAATTCAATAATACGAAGTTATGGTATCACTGGTATTTTAGAATTGATGATGGTACAGGGGAAATAGTAACTAATAAAAGAAAGCTGTCCACTTGATATATTCAGTACATAACATTCACTACGAGGCGAATTAAATAAATTGTCATATTAAAACAATCTTTTAACAAAAATGCAATTATTTGAATCAATTACTATTGCAGTGATCCACTGATATTCAGTAACAAGTGAGCATTAATATGCAATAATAATTGCTTTGGTGTTGGATTTAATGACGACCACGACCATGAGGAGAAAATGTTCGCTGATCCTCGTCATCGTTTCATGATCATGATCATGAATATGACGCACTCACCTGAAGCGTTACTGAAGGTGGCGTCATAACAAGGTCCCGTGTCTTCACCCTCAATTCGGGATCTACTGAGCCCGATCTGCCATCGCCACTCGTCGGCGTCATCCATAAAGTCGTGAACCACATCGCAGAAGTCAACCTCGAAGTCACATGACCAAGGCAGAGGTTGAATAGCGAAACCGGTGTCCAACGAACAAACATCATTTGTTAACACGACGTCATCGATTGCGACATCAGCCAACGGCTTACTTCCGCCATCAACTCTGAAAAGTATTCGGCCCCTCATTTCGTTTATAGTGACTTCCGTCTTCCACCAGACGTCGCCGTGATCGTAGCGTTGATGCCACAGGTAGATTTGTTCCATATCGAGTAGCTCATTGAACACCGTCAGTCTGTTTACGTCATAGCCAAACATGTGATACCGGAAGGACAAGCACACGGTCACATTATCGATGTGCATTATCGGAGTAGCGATGACATAATAATGATTTTTGCCAGTAGGGTGGTCATTTTGGCGGAAATAGATGTAGTAAGCTGAAAAAAAATTACGATTTGTACAGAAAGGGTTAGCAAAAATACAAAATGTAATCATTCGAGAAATGTATTCTCATATTTTCGTCGCGTTTAATATGTATCAATTTCCTAATGTACTGTCATCAAATTCAGGTAAATTCAAGTAAATTGAGTGAGTGAGTGAGTGAGTGAGTGAGTGAGTGAGTGAGTGAGCCACGTCAGTCAGTCAGTCAGTCAGTTGGTTAATTGGTCAGTTGATTAGTCAGTCACTTTGTCTGTCGGCCTTTCAATTGGTCAACTGGTCAGTGAGTCAGTGAGTCAGTCAGTGAGTGAAACAGTCAGTAGGTTAATTGGTCAGTTGATCAATCAGTCACTTTGTCTGTCGGTCATTCAGTTGGTCAACTGGCGAGTGAGTCAGTGAGTCAGTGAGTCGGTGAATCAGTTAGTCCGTAAATCAGTCAGTTAGTCAGTGAGTCAGTTGGTAAACTGGGGAGTTGATCAGTCGGTCACTCTGTCTGTCGGACATTCAGTTGGTCAGTCAGTCAGTTGATTAGTGATTTATAAAATTCGGTGCAAGCCTCACCAGGGACGATGAGATAATCAGACTGAGATTTCATATCTATGAATTAGCATAAATGTTTAGGGATACAGTTTTCATATGAGACCGGTTAATGAAATCACGTGAAAGAGTTGGTAGGAAAAGACAATAAACGTCTTCGGCCTGGTTATCTCACTTAACTACTAAGTAACCCGCGGCATATGTCTCAGATTAGACGCCAAATATTTAATATTACTGTCTAAGTTTCTTATTGCGATATAGGAAATGGATGTCTTTACCTTTCTCGAGATCCACACAGTTTGTGCTGTTCAGGGGCTCCTCATCGGTTAAGTTCATAGAGAAGAGATCTTCGCAGATGGTAAAATTCTGAAAGTTATAGATGTCGACGTCTGCAAACAGCGTCGTATTGTATGTAGCATCAAAGAGCGGACCTGTGGCGAGCCCATCCTTACGAGACATAGAGATTCCTCCCTGCCACCTGAAGTCACCATCGTCTTTCGATTCCGTGCCATCAATGAACTGTTTGAAATTACAAATGGTTTTCTCGAAGTCACAAACAAACGGCAGTGGCCCGCTATAAATATCTGGAAGAGAGCGTAAACATTATAAACATATATATTAGTGCATCCAAGTGTGATATATAGGCTTAAGTTTTTCATGTGTAACACAAATAAATTTTGATGATTTTGATGATAAATACTTTTATTGGGGAAACTGTTGAAAAGGGAAAAAGTAGATTTTGTTCCGAATCATAGCCCTGGCTCATAGTATGGCGCCATCTCTGAGCAGTCAAATGTAATGATTTAAAACTGATACGGTATCGATTACAATACGAACCTAAATTCCTTTCACACGTGCCATTGGTGATCGATATATTATCGACAGCCATATCTCCCTGTGGCGCAAAATCGTAGTAATTGCTGGCGGAGATCCTGACCTTGCCCATAAAGTCTTGGAACGTTCTCATATATGAATACCAGGTGTCTGGAAAGGCGAAACTCGCATGCCAAAGATACACCGCTTGGTATTGTTCAAAGCCATCATTGTCCAGCTGGGGAATTAATTGATCCAGCCTCAGCATTCCAACATCCTTGCCATACATATGATACCAGAAGGAGAGGCATACCGTACTGTTTGGAAGGTTTAACTTAGGCGTTGAAATAGCAGCAACGTCTGATTCCGAAGTGAGGAGACTTGACTGGTAATATGCATAATGACCTGAAAATGTTTGTTTAATGGTTACTTTAATAAATAATAGGCTACCAGCAACATATAACTGCGTTATTATGTGTTACAATATACTTTGCAAAAGGTGAACAAACAAACAAGAGCGTTAGTCACCCAATGTAAGGTTTGGGTATACTTCAGAAACATCGGTGCACTATTTTCCTAATAGCTATGAAAACTAATTTCGGCTGCGAGTATAAGTTCGACGTAATTTTATGAAGAGAAGCCTCTAACACTTTAGTTTTTCATCTTCCTTTGACGAATATGGTAGGCTGATACGGCAAACCGTTCTATCTGCTCACCATTAGGGTCTTCATCGGCGTCTGTCTTGGGGCCTGTGTAAAATCCTTTCGCTCTCGACAGACCAGTGCCATTCAGCCATCGCCAGTCGGCTCGGTCGCCATAAATCTGTTGCATGTTACACCAACCGGCTTCAAAGTCGCAGATGAATGGTAGATAGTCCTGCTCAGCTAAACAATAGAACGACAGCTCTTATAAAATGCCCTTTTCCGACACCTAAAATTTAAACCGCTTTAATCTTATGTAATAGTTTAATTGGGTTAATGGTTCGGTGTTGTCAATCGTTAGCAGGTCTCGGTGGCACGGTTCTCTATTGTTTGGTTTCTGAGAAAAGGTATCAAATCTTGCTTACTTGTTGGCTGCTGGCACTTGCCCTGCGTCAAGGAAACATCATCGATGGCAATATCGGAAACAGCATCACGATCAGACAGGGCTGATATCATGATTGGCAATAGGATGTTGCCTGAGAGTGTAATGTTCTCACTACGCCAGAGGTCACCTTGACTATAGGTCTGGTGCCAGATGTGTTTTCTAGTGTCCGTTAGATACGTGTTGTCGTCGTAAAAGAGCATAAGCTGACTGGTATTATAGCCATGCATGTAATAATGAAACTCCAGGCACAGATCGCCTGTTTCATTGTCAGTAACCGGCATGGGAAGTCTCATACCTACTTTGGAATTGGAATCGGGCAATACCAACGTAGAAAAGTACATCATCTTTCCTGGAAATAAATCGTACGCCTATTACAATAGTTAGGACCGTGACCGGGGCCCAAACACACACACAAACACACACACAGACACACACACACACATACTACCTACTGTAATCAAATTAAGCCATATAAGCAGACTAATTATCCATTAAAAGACATCAAAGACCTTTGTTTACTGTTTGGCTTAAATTCGACGAACAAATCCCACTTTTTTACCCAAACAAATTAGTGGAAGAGCGAATTTAATGCGTCTTGATTAAAACCAACACCATCCATTCGAATGATTGCTCCAAAATATTTTAAGATATCGATGACTTTTGACTTCCTACCAGTCTCGGAGTAACTGGTGTGATCTACGTCAGGTCCCGTCCCTGTAGCTCGTCTATTGGGAATAACGCCGGTCTTCATCCAACCTTGGTTGGAACAATCGAATATGGTTTGCTGTAAGTGACACCAATAATCTTCTTCGTCCTCGAAATCACATGACCACGGCAGCGGGCTCAGGCGTCCTGAAAATCGTTGTATGTGCATATTATGGCGAGTGAAACATCGAGCAAATGCTTTGGTTAAGAGAGAAAACAGTATATTTCTTCAATTCCGAGTAAAATCGTTTTCCCTATAAATTAAATAATATTCATTGCCATTGATTCATTTTTATCTCATATATTTATTGATTTGATTAATACTGACCAAGATCTGTTTCGCAGCGATATGGGACGACTGTGAAGTTTGTCAATGCTAAATCAGAACTGTTCGTGGCTAGAGTGATACCTTCGATGGTGAGAACATAATTAAATGCAGACAGGTCAAAAGATCGGCTGTAATGCCTCCATTCAGGACCCATGTCATAGTTCTGGACGAAGATTTCCCGTACCACCGTCGTTGTACCCTCTTCATGACTCGTATACAGACTCAGTTGTTGTACGGTGCTGCCGCTCATATAATAGTCAAATGCGATACAGACGAACGAAGCTGAGCTCAGCGTGGACAACTGAAGGGTTGCAGTTTTAAATCCACCTGACAGGTCAAGGCCGCCGAGATATAAATAATTCCCTGCAAAAGCAGCATAATGTCAGCATCAAACAACCAATCATCGATGGCTTCTCTGGCAGAGCCGTCATACCCACCAACTGATGCTTCGGGTACCTTTGGCAATTCCCCCCCCCCCCACCAGACCATGGTCAATGTCAGTTCGTGTCTGTTAGCTTAATAAAAATACAGCAAAAGCTATTCTATTCATACGTATCTTTAATTCATTTACACACACACACACACACACACACACACATACACACTTGTGTATTCATTATTTAGTAGGTCATTGTGTAACGAACTGAAGCTATTTACTATCTCTGTTTGGACCGCAATCCTCGGGCGCCTCCATGGCCTAACTGGAAGCGCAGTTGGCCACAAATCTATAGCTCCTGGGTTCAAACCCCGGCCGAGATTTGAATTCAGATTCTAGATGGCTGTGGCCAACTGCGCTACTATTTGGACAATGGATACATTGCTGAAAACTCTTTATGCGGTGTTATTCTTCCCAACGTATGAACGTATACTAGATTAATTGCTCGTACTCAATCTCACAGTTAGGTGTAGCTGAGGGGTATTTTTCATCAGTACTATACCGATTACCGTCGTTTTATTTCAAGCACATAACCGCAGAAAGTAGTTTTCAAAAGATCCACATGGCTTGCTATGAGCTTTGCAAACAAACGAAATGGAATACTTGAATTAAACCGTAATAATCTCCCCAGATATGGCAATACATATTGATTGGATGCACATCCAAATAGTACCAGAGTCTTACAAACATAATATTTTGGCGACAAGAAAGATAGTACTTTTATTTCGCCTCGTCCCTTCCCTTGTTATTTCTCGTTCATCAAATTAAATTGATTTGTAATAGAGCAATCAACTCATAGCGACAGATCCGGATGAATGCGGCACTGGAAAAAAACTGGAATATTGTTCAAGGGATCTTTTCGGCTAGACTTACATGTAGTTTCCGACGTTGGCCCCGTGTCGACACCAAACTCCCGACTTATCGACTGCCCGCTGTGAATCTTCCAATCGGCGTCTCCTTTGCCCTGAACAAAGCCGCAGTAGGTCTCGTGGAAGTCGCACCGATAACTGCCGTCGGTCGCCGAATCTGCAGAAGCGACTTCATGTTATACGTACGAAGTCGGCACGATAAAAGCACAATATGCACAACAGCTGACGCCGCGTCTGACTTACCCGAGTTCTCACCGACGCATTCTCCGGGCGTAACCCATACTTCATCGATCGCTATGTCCATCAGCTCTGTCGACGTGTCACCTCTGATTGCCGTGAATTCCATCTGTCCCACACAGTGACGTCTGAGCGTTATCTTTCCCGTCGTCCAAGAGTCGACGAGGGAATATCGACGTCGGAATAGTACGTCGTCGAGAATGCTCACTTCTAAGCTTCCAGATGTCACATTGTCTCCGTACATATAGTACTTGAAGGCTATGCAACAACTGGTTGACGATACATTAATCAGCGGAGATAACAAAGATACCTTGTCCAGTTCGTTGGTTAATTCTGGTGCGTACATCAACAGGAAGTAATCTGTAGAAAGTAAGATTATAATTATAATAATAATAATAATAATAATAATAATAATTATTATTATTATTACTTTATTATTATTATTTATAGAACTGCCATAGAATAAGAATAAACTAGCTAAAATACTATTCCTAACTGGATGATGATGATTGACGTTTTACGGCCACTATTCCTAACTGGATGATGATGATTGACGTTTTACGGCCACTATTCCTAACTGGATGATGATGATTGACGTTTTACGGCCACTATTCCTAACTGGAGCCCAAGACTTATTGTTTCATTGTAATAAATAAATTATAAATGGCTTTTATTGAACTACTTTTATGTGGGAGTTTATCGGGTTTAATTTAATCATGGAACCCCTTTCTGAAAGATTAATAGACTAATATTAATATTAATTTACCTGTTTTGTTTGCAGTCGTTTCAGTATCAAGAAAGTCTGAAGATAAAAAGTGTTCGAATTGTATTTATCACATAAGGATGCAGTTATAAATAACTAGATAATCTCGTAGCTGCTTTCTCAGAAAACGTGTTGTATATCAGTTTATGGTTCATATATATGTAAAATGGTGTAACGAGACGTTTACGTTTCAGATCTAAAATTATAAATATAATACATATTCGATTAGAAGAGGACGCGTGGCCGGTACGTCCGGGACCGGAACTTTACAAAGTCATTTTCAGATACAGAAACTCTACGGAGAAGGACTCCACCATAGAGGCTGTGCCAAACAAGCGACAGCCTGGGGATACTCCCCGAACTACTAGCAAGCAAGCAAGAGGACGCGCGAATCGAAACACTGACTTCTATCCGGTAACCCGAACCCGGGCTCCATCAGTCTGGATCCAGTTGTTGGTCCAGTCTTTCTCATCTCATTTCGGTACGGATTAGGACTTGCCACTCTCTTCCAGTCACCCTTGTCACGAGAAAGCTGCTGAAACCCACACAATGGGTCTTCTTCTTCAAAACCGCAATAATAAGGCAGCTTCTGTACACCTGTCGAGCAATAAAACAGTTAATTCATGAAAATAACTGACAGCCAGGTTTATGATTATACCCGATCTTACCTCTATATTATGTAGGGACTGGTGAGACAATGGAAGTCTCAGCATGTATATAAGTTTGAGTTACCATGAAGAATGTTTAAGAAGTTCTATTCAGGATTGAGGATAACAGCGGGTAAAGATTTCTCATCCTCATTTGCCCACACCCGCGACGACATTAACGCACCGGCCCCACACCCATATACATAGTTCACGAGTACCCGCCAGCACCTGCATAAACCAGGAGACCACTCGCATCTGCATTCTTACACACTTGCCCATGTTTACCTTGAGTTGCAAGCATAAACGTTCATAAGAAGTTATCATAATAAAAAACATATTACATTAAGTGTTCATCGTAAACCACCGTGCGTGAAGAGAATATCATTCACACAGGAGTCATTGATGCGAGTCCTCATGCAACTGATCACATGCCCAACACAGATCCTAGCTGTATTCATGGCCATAATACACGGTGTACTACGTACTATAATACCCACTGAGGACGTAAAACACTCTGGCAGTGACCACCCTCAGGGTATTTCGGCTCCATCTTTCCGTACTGCTCCCCTGTGAGTGGTGGGGGAGGAGGTTTCTCAACCACTCCAACATAGAGGCTGTGCTGATTAAGCGATAGCCCGGGGATTCTCCCCGAACAACAAAACCAAAACCATTTCCAATGTGGGTACGTGCACCCGCTCCTCCCCTCCCCCAAATATAAAATCATACCAGCACCGGGACTCGCCCGCCATCAACAGAACCTTCTCATGTGGGTACCCGTGGATACCATTGGGAAAGATCGGCTCCTAAACCCGCCCAACATTGATCTATAATAACAGCGCACTGCTAATAATATTCCACTAATTATTCATTCCTGAAGTTCATTTAATTAATATTCACATTTTCACGGCAGCCTACAGAACATAACACAATCATCGTTAAGGATTGGTACACCTTCATTTGGGACCCTTTTAGAGGAAATGGGGGGGGTGGTGTCGACGTCAATAGGCCGGCCGCAAAAACGAAGAGTCTACTGCAGCGTTTATTTGTATTATTCAGGCACGATGCATATTTAATATCGGCACCAAATAAACTGTTTGCGGATGGAGAAAAAAACCCACATCGGTTTTGCTTCCAGCTCCCATTTTCGATTCACGTTTCTACGTCAATAAACGAAGTAAATAACGCGTGTGGTGGTGGGAAAAGGTCTTTGAACAACTAGTCAATTTCTCTATTTTTCCGTCGTCTTTGTTTAATAAGGTTGTTTATTTATGAATAGCAAAAACATTAATTAAGATTGCTTTAAGAAACGCATCAATGGGTTTTAGGCCACATACATTTGATAGGAATATAGAATATTTAATAAATGTAGCGTAATAACAGAAGTAACAATACCATAAGAAACATGTATAAAGACTTAACAAACATGAAAAATAATCACCATGGATGGCAAATCGCAATGAATATGAATTGTATAATACATGATTATGATATTGCATAAGCCACGTGCACGCACCAATGCCTGAATTCTCTTTGACATGTTTTCAGTAAGGCGTTTGCACTTTTCTGGTGTGATAGTGTACCATTTTGTCGACCACAAACCTCCTGAGCTCTTGTATATTTCTTGGTTTACGCTCAGAAACTGTTGCCTTGATGATGATGCGCCACAGATTTTCTATTGGACTCATGTCAGGAGATTGTGCAGGCCAATCCAGAAGTTGGCAGTGTGACATGGAGCATTGTTCTGTTGGAAGATGCAATGCTGAGCAAGTCGGCGATTGAAAAAAACACGAGCTGATTGGAGTATGTGATGTTCTAATGTTTGCCAATAGTTGGGCCAATTCATCGTCCCCTCACAAACGGTTACCTGTACAACACCTCCAGCACTCATACATCCCCAAACCATTATGCTTCCTCCTCCATGTTTCACAGTTGGAACAGTGGAAGCAGGTACATATTCTTCCCAACGCCTTCTTCGTTCGGGTTGGATATAGCTGGAAGCTGGATTCATCTGACCATGTAATATTTGCTCAGTGTACTTGTGTCCACTAACAGTGTTCTTCACCCCACATATGTCTCCATCTTCTTTGTTTCTCTGTTATCAATACATTTCATCTTGCAATAGACTACTTGAAACCATGTTTCAAAAGTCGTCCACGAACAGTTCTGGTTGCACACTGGACCCCTGACTGTTCAGACCACTGTTGCTTCAGTTCTGGAGCTGTTTTCTTCCTGTCGGCTCGACACACGCGAAGTAGAACAGGATCCTCTCTTGCTGTACTGCACTGACTCGTCCACTCCTAGGTGTGTCTTCCAGACTACCCCACTGCTGGAATCTTCTGATTATCATCCTAACCGTGTACCTTCTTCCGCATCTTCTAGCAATCCGCTCTTCATGGGGCACGTGCATTTTCACACGGGTTGAGTATGGTATGTTCCTCGTCTTCATCATTTGTATGTATAATACGAATCATTGTTTTATATTATTCGCTATGTTGATAACCTGAAGCCTAAAAAATGGTGTTTCATAGACATAGTCATCGTTTTATTAATGCCATTCAATATGTCGTCTCTCCAAAATATTGAGTGATTTCAATTTTGTTTTTAATTAATTCTTCACAATATTATGATTTATATAGCTTAGGTAAACAACCCATTAAAATTGCTTTCTAAAATAATACAGGTCGATTTGTTAGGCAAATACTGAAATTATTTAGAAGAAACACCAAATCTAGCCAGTGTTCAAAAACGTTTTTTCCACCATTGCATTTCTAAATACCAACAGAAAAATGTCTTTGCGCATTATGTAAAACAGCTTTATGTATGACTGTAATACCGTTTAGTATTGATAGATTGTATAGGGATACACCAAAGAGAAGTCGGCGATTTATATTTTTACGATTGTCATCCAGAAATTTGTTCCGAGAGCACGCGATAACTCTAAATGCTTAATTTATATAACAGTAGGCACATTTATTATCCGTCTGTCTCATATATGTATTAACAAATGTGTCGAGCCGTGATGGCGCTGTTAATTAGAGCGTATTAGAAGGTTCGGGACTCAGCCAGAAATGAGAACCTGACAGGACGTGATGGGTATGTGTTTGGGCAAATATTCCGCAGCATGCGTTGTATCACTCCTTAGGATTTGAGATTTGTGCTGCACTGGAACAGGTACGAATCAGTAATAATAATATTGTAAAGTGTCTTAGAACAGCTATCTAGCAGAATAGGGCGCTATATATATGTCACTTATTATTATTATTATTATATATCCAGACACATAGTCAGACAAAAATATACGTATATTTATACTAGAGTAGGTGTAATCCTAATCGATAATATTCGAATACACGAGGTAATCATAATTGTCACCTTCAGATGCAATGTAAGCGTAGTTGAAATCGATTACGTTGTAACTGTAATCGTAAACGGCGAATTTGGTAATTTTTCATCATGACCTATCATCAACATTAAGGAGATTGTGTTGATATTTTTTTCGTCCAAACCTTATATTTATACTTCCTTATAAAACTCTCACATAGAACAACTTGTAATCATCGGATAGTATCAGTTTATAAAACTGATAGTATCAGTTTATAAAACCTATGATGATGATTGATGTTTTACGGCCAGTTTTGTGCACATGGTAGGCTTAGTGGGTCGAGCGACCTCCAAATGTAATCAAGCGAAGTCAAAGATGAAACAACCTTCAGATATGCCCACGCCGAGATTCGAACACGGGTGGTAGTGATCTGTGAGCGCCCTATATAAAACCTTTATATATATATATATATATATATATATATATATATATATATATATATATATATATATATATATATATATAGTACAATGTACGTGTATAAAGGTTTTCCTGTGAAGACATTACAAAATATTAGTGTAAAACAGTGAACGTGAAAGTTAATATTACTTAGCAACGCACAAAAAAATGTAAAAGCTCACAGGTGTCGATCATTGGCTAGTCAGCATCCAACATTTAGTCTCTTAGAAGACACAATTCAATTATAGCTGATGAAATACTACAACTTTCTTTATCAACAGTATTTACAGAGTTAATTTTTTTTTTAATTTACTCATTGACTGTTCAAAAATACTTCCATTATTATTCAATTGATAAAGCAGATATTTTCTGTTAGATGCAACAATTGACTTAGAATGTTCACATATCTTAGCACATAATGATACAATCTGATTCTTACTGTGCATTGCACCCTAATTAGAAAATGCTAATGAATTTAGAAGACGTGAATATTTAAATATTTAGACAACCTTATGAATATTCGATTCTGTATTCTCCGTAATTTCAGCTCGGGAAAATAGGGTGCTAACGTAATCAGTGTGTGTGTGTGTGTGTGCATGTGTGCGTGAGTGCGTGTCGGTAGTGTTTTGCTCGCTGTATGTAACGCTGTCGCTCTGCGTGTGCTAGTAGTGGGCCTGTATCCATATTCTGCTCTACAATTAATCATCTTCACGGGGGCCAGCTCAAAGTGATCTACGTAAACAGAAACTTTGATTGATTTAGAAAGCATTTCGGTCGTCGAAGACTCTATTTTAAGACTTTACACCGAAGTTTTTTTATTTGCTAATTATCCTATCTGTTGCTTCAGTGGCTCCCGAGCTCATCATAGTACATCCTGCGTTACGTAACAATCATCCATTGGTTTATCTAATTATCAATTGGTGTGATGTATTGTATGTACGTGGGTGGTAACAATATTGGGTAATTTATACGAAATGTTCATCATAAAATAATTAATGAATGGAACAATAGGATGAAGACACAACAAAGATCTGGGATTAAACGGTTAAGCTTAAGTTAATACAAAGTTAATGCTACATCGACATTGTGTAAGAGATGATGCCTTAGGAAAGATAATCTATAATGGACCCCCCCTCCCCCTAATAATAAATAGATTTCCAGATATATCTTTCATTTAATGACAATAGTATTATCATTATTATGCACGTAAATAGTTCAATAACAATGGTGCCAGATTCATATCTGGGAGATATGTATTGTAACGATGATTGTAATCAAGACTGTAATCATGATTACCTTAGAAAGTAATCGTAATTGTAATCGATTATAATAATTATTTAGGTAATCGTAATTGTTATTGTAATCATTATCCTGTCAAGTAATAGTAATCGGTCCACTGTGAAATCAGTTCTGATACATACATATATATATATATATATATATATATATATATATATATATATATATATATATATATATATATATACATACATATGGATACATATACGTACGTACGTGCGTCTGCCCCAGCGCATTCACATTTTAAATAGCTTTACTCATTCAAGGCTATATCTTTTAACAAACGAACTAACATCGCGATGTCGCATTCTATTCAGATAGTGTATTGTTCAAACAGGTAACAATGATTGACAGAAATAGGAACTACGGCATGAAATTCGTTTACCTCTAATCAATATAGATTGTATTTAAAAAACCCGATAGCAGTTGTCCCGTAAATAGATCGACCAGATATCGATCGACTGAGAGTGTGTTTTGTTGTCGTTTTTGTAATATCTGGAAAAATCTAACGTAATGAAACGGCAGAAAGGCTTTAGATAATTGGGTGTGTCCGAGTGTGTGTATTTCCGTATTTCTCTCGTTGATTATCCGTCTTTGTGATAGAGAATTAAAAAAGTATATTTGTCGAGAAAGCGGAGAAACCAAGGAACTATTTATTCAGCCATTTTGACTGGTTTCTGGTGGATGGGTTCGGTAAATTGAATGGGACATTGTAGTCAATTGAATGCTCCGACAATGACGCGAGACGTCGACGCGAAGTCCTCATCCTTTGACAACCCACGACGACGTTTCCGGTTACAAAGATAGCAACAAAAGAGAAGATGTTATTGATGTTTCATTTATCGACATGACGTTGTCATCACCGTAATGTCCCACTCCACGGATTATCTACTTCACTAAGCTGACCCAATGCTAAATAATGTTGTCTTTTATTAAGGTTATGTTATGGTAAATGTCTCTTACGGGGACCGCATACGTCATGACTGGTTGTCCTCGATGATGTAACGTCGACGAGAAGAATAAATAAAAACAACAACAACAGCAGAAATAACAACACCAACAACAACAAAGATACTATTATTACTATTAGTATCACCACCACCATCATCATCATCATCATCATCACTACTACTACTACTACTACTACTACTACTACTATACTACAAAAAAATAAAAATAATAATAATAATAATATATTGATCACTTTATCTAGCTGCTTTGGTACTGTCACAGAACAGTAATACTGTAGTCCAAATTCTCGCCTAGCTATTTCGTATGAGTATTTTACATTTCACTTCAGTTCATTATATTTAAAGATTAATTAACCCATTTACATCAACGAGCAAAGGCATAAGAGTTGCCTTTTAAAAGCAATATATTTCAGAGTTTTATAAATATTTTATATAAAGTCATCTGCACACTTCATTATGTGCGCTCTTCGTGCCTCATCTAGAAATGCGGGGATAGGAATTAAAATTGTCGCGTGTGGGACGGTGTCTGCGGGTTTGTTGGGTGTTTCATCACGTCGTCTCATTTTCGTAAGAGGTTGGTTGCCCTACGGGTTACACGTTCCATATGTGATCGGTATCGAGTGAAAACAAATCAAGAAAGCATAGCCAGCGGAGGGATGTAATCGATTCGCTTAACTGTAAACGCTCTGGTCCACGGGACGAAACTTACTGTTGACCCCGCGGGTTAGGCTCGAGAGGTTTGGTCGCCGGTCATTCCACGATGCTGCATCCCCATTACGGAATCAGCTCGCAGACAAACTGAGACATTGTTATTGAATTAGGATTTTTAAATCTATCCATAAGACGTATCTGTTTAGTTTTGCATATTATTAAAGTTTGTAATGCCCATATATGTTTTAACGGTTCATCTAGTCAGTTTTATCAAGTATACACACTTTTTATGTAAAGCACCCCAGAACAACACAGTTGAATGTGGTACTATATAAAAACACACAGTATTATTATTATTATTATTATTATTAATATACACATCTCATTAGAATACTTAGTTAAAGAAAGCTTAAATAAAGTTTGGTTTTATTTCTTCCAAATGTTGAAATCTAATTTAGTAGTGAGCATTATACACTAAGATCTTGTAATGCTACCTATATATTATACGTGTAATCAATCTGAAATATTCAAAGTCAGTCTAAAGTTTCTTTTATGTGAACGTTTTTTGGAATAACTTGGACGGGGATCTTTTGTTTCCCTGTCTGGTGCCGTATAGGCCAACATTGTCCTAGTTTAAACGAGCTACCATTAGTTGATCATTCAGCAGCAATTGGTGATGGGTGCGTCTGTGTGTGTGTGCGTGGGGGGTACTGTGCCTGCTACAGTCATTTAAATGCTGGATAACCAGGCCAGACACCTAAACGGCGTCCCTCCAAAGACGCAAATAGTACATGGAATATATAGCTCTAGATCAACTTTTCTTGAATGCAGGGCGGGAAATATAGTCTCCACGCATAGAAAACGGAACACTGCAACAACCGCAGCATATTATGCCTTGTGATATTTGCTGGAGGGTCAAATACCTCATAAACATACAAATCCAATAAATACTATGACCTACTCGTCATATTATAACAATTTATATCGGCGCTTTAGCAGACCGTTATGGCGGAATTGCCGTTCTATATATTAACATTTTCAAATCAGACCTAATGTCTGATATACAAACTATAATTATAATATAGGGTTTTATTAATGACAAGGAGACTAAAGTTAGCCTTGTGTGTTTTAGCTGTGTATAATAATGGACAGGCACAGAGAATCTCGAACCGTGAATTCAAACTCTGGACGTTTCTTCAGGGGACTTTTCTTGCTGAGACATGTCTTAATGTGTGGCGGATTAGAACGGGTCTTACTCAAGGGTAATACTGCAAAGTACCTTAGAGCAGCTATATAGCTGACCAGGGCCCTATATAAATGTCACCTGTTATTATCATTATTGTTATATTATCCACGATCAGAAAAGATCTTATCATATCTATAAATTATTCCCGAATTATGCCACAATCATTTACAAAACTAGTTTTCAACCGCAATGCAAAGGAACAAAGTAAAATACGCCCACAAGATCTATTTCTAAAAGCCTGCCCTACATAGAATACAATGGAAGCGTTCACTCATCCAGCGAATTACAAGGACAACCGTACAATACATAAGGAGTAGACTGTACTCCAATCGTTCGTCCAACAAATATGTTGGTGGTAAACTCGGTAACTGAGATGCTGTTCCGGACAGATCAGCGCGATACCTGCCTCTGTGGCCTCGTCAGTTACAGCATGAGATTGTCTTACTCGTCGATGCTGAACGAGAGGTCGTAGGTTCGAATCCCGGCCGTGTCACTAGAGCAGGAGGAGATTGTCATCCAAGCAGACAACTGGCGAGGTTTTCTCCTTCGAATATTTTAAATTCTAAATTTATTTCGAATTAGTTCCCGTGATGATTCCCGTAAATTGCAGACAGTATGCGATCGGCCTTATTTCAGGTCGCCAATCAACGTAAAAGAACTCATTTCGGCCATTGTTATTAGAATTAACACTGAAGACACAATTGAGTAAGCTTAACATGTCACACACAGGTAACTCCCGTATGATGTCACCAATAATCTAGTTCGCTTTATTTTTCAATATCGTATTTGTTGCTGTTGTTTGTTTGTTTGTTTGTTTGTTTGTTTGTTTGTTTGTTTGTTTGTTTGTTTTACCACAGATCGAAAATACGAGGATAGGAAACATATGCTGACAGTGAGATAGCACCTGCTAACCTATTCCAAACGGAATTGTGTTAGGAATGACAATAAGGCATTGCATATCAATAATAACCTATGACGTATGAGGAGTTGACTCGGTGTGACACCACAATATAACTCTCTATATACACGAGCTAATCATCTGTTGTTATGATCCGTGTAGAATGTTGACATAAAGACCACAACTTCAGAAATAAACTCTCTCTTATACGATACAGGATCGTATATCAATGAGTATGATACCTCGATGGTATAGATATATTTAATAATATCCCATGTCGGGTGTACTGTAAATCTCAGCTCAGAGATGGCATTTAAAAATATAAACCTTGCCAAAAAAGTTAAATATATTTTAAAGTACTTATTGGTGTAAACGACGTGTAAAATAGAATTAGTAAGATTTCGCGGTAATAATCACGCTTCGGCCACATTGTGTACGTGCATGCGTCCGTGCGCGTGAACGTGCGTGTGTTCGTGCGTGTGTGCTTGTATGCGTGTGTGTTGTATATGTGTGTACGTGCGTGTGTGTGTGCGTGTATGTGTGTGTACGTGTGTGTATGCGTGCGTGTATGTGTGTGTACGTGTGTGTATGCGTGTGTGCGTGTGTGCGTGCGTGTGTGTGCTCGTGAGTTCACGCGTGCGTGTATTTCGGACGACATCATTTTCAACGGCAACACTCCACGGCTGAATGCTTAAAGGACGATCTTACTTCCCGTCTGGAGAACTAAATACCATTCCAGTTCGGTTAATTCACCAATCCACTAATATCACTCACCTGGACATTGTTGGGCATAAACGGCAACATCATCCAGAGCCAGGTCGCTCTTCAAGGATGTTCCACATGTTCCCCTGAAGGTGACCTTCGTTCCGCAGTTTTTAAGCATCACCTGAGCCCGATACCATCTGTCATTAAGCGACATCGGAATCCTCCAAATTGCTTTCTCTAATCTATTGCTCGCGCGAAGATGATCCAGACTTATCTCTCCTATATCGGGGCCCCAGACGTGGAAGCTGAATAGGAGACAACACTGGGACAGGTAGGTATCCGGAGGTTGACTACTGAACGTAATATCAACGTTGTATGTGTCGCCGGGTTGTCTACAGTCGACGCTTGGGAAATATGAATAACCTGAAACCGTGTCATCACTGAGGTATTAGACATATTTGTGATTTGTTTTCGAGGGCGAAAACATAAAACGAATGAGCGAACACAAACACGAATTAATGCTAAAACGTCTATAAGCTCACATACTTATTTATCATAGAGGATCAGAAAGACTTGTATCACTATAATTCTCGGCGAAGTACCTTTATTATTGTTAGAGCCCGTTACAGGACCACTTACGGGGCGACCAGCTGCTGGAGCAGTCTCTTGTCTCCAGAAATCAGTTACAGCACCACACAGATCCGTCGAGTAGTCACAGCTGTACAGTAACTGACCGGTCATAGTCTGACCTATGGTAACGTGGATAGGGAGATAAACTTAATTAAAGCCATATCTTAAACGGGCTAAATATCAGGATGCTGATCACCGGAAATGGAATGATCGCCTTTATTCGAAACATCTCACAAACCTGAGTAACAGTGGGATTTGATGCCACGGCCATTGTGGATCTGGCAGTTTGCGATACTAATTGCGCTATATAAAGATCATTTTATGCGTATATATATATATATATATATATATATATATATATGATTGATGTATTACGGCCACTTTTGTGCACATAGTAGGATAAATGGGCCTAGCGACCTCCAAAGGTAATGAAACGAAGTCAAAAATGAAACAGCCTTCAGATATACCCACGCCGGGATTCGAACACGGGTGGTAGTGATCTGTGGTCCAGCACCCTACCGTTAGACCCCGGAGACGCCTCTATTATTACTACATATACCCTTATATATATATATATATATATATATATATATATATATATATATATATAGCGTACCATTGTGTTTTGATCTTTTATCCAAGCAGGTAGTTAGCTTTTCTCTACAATTCATCGATATGCATTCGATTGAGCAGCAAGAGTGACGTCATCGTAGGAGAAATCGAAACGGAAAGACCCCACAGAAATACAATTTGATAGCCATTAATATGGCTACACACGTGCAATTAATATAGTTTTGCACAATTAGCCAGCATCAAATGAACCATTAATAGACTAGCACCAGGGATGCTATCCTTATAAAGTCTTTATGTTAGGACACCCACAACCCTTATTTGATCTTAATTCTCTCAAATATTTGAACGTTTAGTTGTTCGTCTAAAAACGACAACATTCTCGTGTTCTAGCATCGAACATTTATTCTAAATGAATGAGTGGTAATTTATCGTTTTAACAATAACATACAATATCGATATAATTTAATGGTATACAAATGCTCTTCGCTGAAATGGCTGTTTCCGAAATAACCCAATTACTTCCCTTTCTTGGCATTAAAGGTGATGGTTGCTGATTAATCCGCGTGAAACGTTAACTATTATTACCCAGAAAAAAGGATCTACATCGATCTGATCTTTTGTCAAAGTAAAATGACATTAGAAAAAATATCTATTCATGAAACAGTAAAATTTATTAATGATTTATTTACGTTCTCAGGATCAGCGTGTTACTTTTTTATATCTGATGTAAACGTAGTTGGGGATATAATATGTACTAAGCCAGGAACTAGAGTAAATCGATTTCTAACCTGTTACTGTACTAATCCAAAAACTTGCCATAACCGCGACTCGCAGCTGCAAATGAATAAATAACCATATTAAATGATAACATCAAGTTAATAGGTGTTATTATATACGATCGTTCAGTTGTCTCTCTGTTCCAGGACGTGTGAAGGCCATTGCTAAATATGACCTCGGATGTGACAGTCCTTCCTGACTAGGACGTGCTGGTTATGCGTCTGTGTAACACCTTGCGCCTATAATGGCAGCGCGCGCTGTATGCTCCCTTGGAAGTTGAGATGTGACCTGGATTGGAACAGATCTGAGTCACGGATAATAATACTGTGAAGTGCCTCAGAGCAGCTATCCAGCTGAATATGGCGCTATGTATATATCACCTATTATTATTATTATTAGTATTATTATTATTATTATTATTATTCGGTTTTGTTTACGTTGCTAAGATCCGAAATGTAATCTATCGTATTGAACTATTGTTGTGGTTATTGTAATGAATTTATTGTTGTAGTTATTGTTGTTGCTGCTGTTGCTGTTGTAGCTGCTCCTCCTACTGCTGTTGTTGCTATTGTCATAATCGTTGTTGTAAATATCAACAACATTTGCACGAGATACTATATAGTATAATATTTCATCTTCCACATTAACCTTCTTATTGTTATAAGCGTTTGTCTATTTGTCATGTTTCATCTGGACCTCCGCTATTGACGTAATATGGCTTCTTGTCTTCGATTTCGACAATAGAATGTTGATGTTACTATGTGACAGTTGGATCTTAGCCGTTTGTAGATAGTTGACAAGGATCCGGGTTCGGTGTACTGCTGTATCAAAGGTGGGTATTTAATCAATTCAGATAAATATATGTACTAAAGTTGACGTGTTGAGATCCGTAAAGTTTCCGCATTTATCAGAGACAATGTTTTTTTAGGGAATGACATGTATTACACATCTCTCTCTCTCTCTCTCTCTCTCTCTCTCTCTCTCTCTCTCTGTGTGTGTGTGTGTGTTTGTGTGTGTGTCTATCTATCTATCTATCTATATATCTATCTATTTATCTATCTATCTATCATTTCTTTTCTCTTATATATATATATATATATATATATATATATATATATATATATATATATATATACTACTCTTCCTTTTTCATCTGCCTGGCTAGTTAGCAGAAGAATAACCAATCTGTTACTCTACATTTTCTCATGATGTGTATAATACAAGTATAAAAAGATATATATTTATCTGGTTTACCATGTTTAATAGCTAGTATACCTGTCACCATTTAATAACGGACTAATCAATATAACATTACTACTAATGACGTATCCAGCGAAGACGGAAGCGATATTTGTTTGTTGACAATAACATTAATTGCCAATTGTTAAATCGAATGTCTTACTTCAACCATGTCAAATAAATCAATCTCGGTGTCGCTATGTATCATCAGTATAGTAATATTCACATAAAAGAGCCATAAAAAAACAACAATAAACTAATGTTTTCTTTAGTAACAGCAACATGTCTAATTTGTTGGTGGTTTTGTTTTAAAAACAATTATGAGTTACTCTTAAAGCTGGCAATCCTTCCGATGGCATAGTAGCTAGAGTGTTGCGCTACAAACATCCTGGTTATTAGTTCGAATCAGGGCCAAACACGTTTTGCGGGATGTGGTACCGTAGCCGGTAGTTCGACGATCCTATGTCCCAAGTGTGATCAGAACTGAGGCTATACAATTCAACTCGGAACTCGGAACAGTTCAAACTGAACTCTCCAAGTGAACATATGACAACATATCGACAACATATCGACAACATATCGACAACATATCGACAACATATCGACAACATATCGACAACATATCGACAACATATCGACAACATATCGACAACATATCAGAGAATTATTCTCTTAGCTAAAAGATGCCCCCCCCCCCCCCGGTGATTTTTCGTGCCATTGATGTGTGTACAATGGCTAGACTTCTGGGAAGTGGACAACCAGGATTACATTAATCCCAAAATGAACTAAATACGGATTGTTCTTGACACGGTGTAATATTGATTAGAATATTAATAGATAAATATTATAACTTTTATGTTATTGTTTTAATTTCCAGTTGATTTGTTTTAGCTTCTTTATCAAATACGATAACCAATATATACTACATTCCGATATATACTAAAATGACAACAACAACAACAACAACAACAACAACAACAACAACAACAACAACGATGACGACGACGACGACGATATTAAAGGGAGTAGCAGTAACAGCAATAATAACAACAAACAACAACAACAACAATTATTAAATAACATTTCAATAATTTCACATTTCTGAGATACATATTTATCCGGTCACCTTCCCTTATGATTATTAGCTTCGAATACCGATCAGAAAACACACACACAGACAGACACACACACACGCACACACGTAGAGAGAGAGAGAGAGAGAGAGAGAGAGAGACACACACACACATACACAAACACACAACTTATTTAGCCTACCATGTACACATAAATAGGCGTAAATATACAATATTTTCCATTCATATACATGATAGAATCGTTAATCCAAACGTAGAATAACCTGCGTATGAATTAATCAGTAATTTAAAACTACGAGATTCACTAACCTGGATCAGTTTAGAATCTCAAATAAAGTTTTCAATTTGTACATTTAATTATGAAATAATTGAGCTCATTGTAGGTAAATTTATGGCAAAAGGTAAGATCATGTCAGTTTTATTTAAACGTGGAATGTTTAAAAATTATTTATCTTGCTGTTGCCGCTGGTATATTATTGACTGTTTTGTGTGTGTTCGTTTTGCTTTAGTAACATTTATGTACGTCATTGAACTCTACTATTACGTGAATACTTCGTTATTTAAGAAATATTATTACGTATCTAATGTAAACACATACGACCATTGCCTTGGTGAAAGCAAAAGATGTTTAACAACTTTATATCATGTAACATTACTTCTGCGGAAGTAGTGAAATGTTGCCTTGAAAAATAGTCATGAATACAGGTAGAAAATATGCAAGTAATATGAACCATTTGGTGCGACGCTTACCTTTTGTCGATCAGAACATGTCGAGAATAATGTCTACGTAGTTTAATATAATGATGATGATGATGATGATTGGTGATGATTGGTATTTTACGACCACCTTTACGTAGTTTAATATAATTGTATATAAATTCTGCCCAATATACGTTTGTTGTCAATATAAACTACTGCTAAAGCAAATGAACAAACGACAATCACAAAAGCGTTCCGCGGACATCATGATGCAGCATTGTCACCTTCATCGCCGTGGCCTTCCTCATCCCGACATGGATTTGCTTTCGGATTCTGGATTTCATCTCCACTGATCATCGCTTAGGGATGGCCTCATCTTTAATTTACGGATAAATCAGTGTAACTTTCCTATATGTGTGTGCGCGCGTGTGTGAGTGTATGTGCGTACGTGTGCCTATGTTCGTGTGTGAGTCCTTATGTGTGTGTGTGTGTGTGTCGCTGTGTCGCTGTGCATGCGTGCGTGCTTGCGTTCGTGCTCACTCATCACATACTATATTTCACCAGTCAACTATCATGTTAAATACCAGGTTAAGAAACAAAGAGCCAAACATTTACTCTGATTGAAAATCGATGGAGCAGAAAAATGAGGACACACAGAAGCTCACACAAATTGGAGCCAATCCAGAAGAGAGATGGCCAACTAAGACGTTATTATCTCATAATCTGACACGTCATTCACGCTAATTGCTTTTGTCATGAAACGATCCCGACGGCGGAGAACTAACAGCCGTTATTGCCGGTAGGTGGCTCATGTCCGGATTGGGACGTGTTATAATTGAACGAAAGGCGCCCGCCAGTTGATGCGGAGTACGACCGACCCTCGGTCCGAATGGATCGGGTCACGTGACTAGGTCCCCTCAGATCGGAACCGGGGCAATAAATAACGGAATCGGTTGGCCTCGAAACGGAAACCGGACTCCCCGAATACTGCATACTCCTGATTCGACACGGCCGCCACCTGCCATCGCTAATGGCGCGATCTTACGGCGCGCCCTCGATTGGGATCATAATGGCAGAAGGAATCAATCATACGCTAATGACGTCATCTACTCAACAATCGGAGAACAGTGATCCCACTTAGAGCTTTATATTAGTTAAATAATAATAATAATAATAATAATATTTGACATTTATATAGCGTCCTATCCAGCTAGATAGCTGCTCTAATGCGCTTTACAATATTATTATCCCTGACTGAGACCGGTTTCCACCCAGCACACCCCTCAACTCCTAAGGGAGCATACAACGCATGCTGCCATTATAGGCGCAAAGCGTTACTCAAACACATAGGATGAGTGAACCAGTTATCCTTCGACTTATCTCCGTCGACATTCGAGCTTTATGTAATTGGTATCGTTGTCTCTTTAATAAATAGCCAACGCTTCATGTCGTATGAGAAGATTAGTTCGTGTAAACTTATACAACAAAAGCGACGGTAAATAAATGTGTAAAAACCCCGGAGCAATAAGGTTTTTATTGTACGAGAGATTAACTCAAAAAGGTCATCCTCTAAATGCTAGACAATTATATATAAAGCCGGCATGGCCTAAACACTAATAGTAAAGATCAAACGATTTCACCAGAATATAAAATACAACTAGCAATTCAGGAAAACGCCTATACATCGATGATGATGATGATGATTGATGTTTTACGGCCACTTTTGTGCACAAGGTAGGCTAAATTGGCCGAGCGACCTCCAAAGGTGATGAGACGAAGTGAAAGACGAAACAACCTTCAGATATGCCCACGCCGGGATTCGAACACGGGTGGTAGTGATCTGTGGTCCAGCACGCTACCGCTAGACCACGGAGGCGCCCCCTATATATATCGAGTACTATATAAATATTAATATTTAATTTTCGTTTATTATTCTTATTTTTATTTAATCTATGCCCTGCTGACTCCGACACATATTCGCTCTCCGGTCTTCGTTTACACCTAACAAAAATTATCTATTAGTCAGCGATTTATTAAACTAAGGCCATGTCTTACCTGTAACATGAAATCTCGCATCTCGTCCAAATGTTCACTAACGTAGACAAATAAGCGATAATAAGATTTTCGACTTTAATCCAGCTACGATTAAATAATCTTCTGAGCCAGGGAGCCGTCAATTTATCCCAAATAAACTTTCTCCATCGAGTTAGAACGTCAACTCCGTGGCCAGGTAGATACCAAACTCGTTACCTCAACCAGACCGTTAACACATGGGCCGTGTATGTGTCGTGATCTCCGTGCATGTGTTGGGATCTCCGTGTATGTGTCGGGATCTATCCATCAAAGTGGCGCATCAACGAAGTGTGTCATGTCATGTCAAACATCGCCAATGGCTCATCGAGGATGTAGGTGAGGTGGGCTGTTATCGAACGGCTCGATAACCGTCATGGCTTCAGCACACAGAGACAAACAAGTGGGAAGATGACTGGTTGAGGTACTACCGTCTATCATTTCATCTGCTCCAACTGAATGTCAATATCCCACTCAGCTTAATGTAATTACTCATTCATGGGGCAATTCAGGCTTATTGAAATAATCCACAAGGAACACTATCCCTCACCCCCACTCATTGAATTATCAACCCACTCACTGATTGACTAAGTCACCCACTCATGCACTCATTCATTCACCCCCGCCCCTTATTCGATAACTCCGGAACTCCGATGTCATAGTTGTTAGAGCGTTACGGTTCGAACATCAAAGTCGTGGGTCCCAATCCAACTCACCCCCTTATTTGTCGATGTTTATCTACGGAGTCGCCTCTAGGCTATCTGTCCCAACTGTGACCAGCAACAAAAGGTGAATGATTCACACATACGCGTACGCGTCCATAAACACTCACGCACACACACGCACACGCACAAAGAGAGAGAGAAACGCAGGTAGGGAGGGAGAGAGAGAGAGACACATGCAGAATATATATATATATATATATATATATATATATATATATATACAAACAAACAAACACACGCATAGACACATACAGACACACACACACACATATATATATATATATATATATATATAGTGCGTACGTTATGTTACGCTTCGGACCGAAGTTTATTGAGCGTTAATGGAGGAAGCGTTCATGTCCTTTTCATTGGCCGGTTCCTGACCTAATAGGAGACCTGGATCCTTTTAGCGGACATGGACACGGCATCCTTCCTAAAGTGGCCATCAATGGGCGGCTATCGCTCTAGACTGAACGATAAACCGGACCAATAATGATGACTTTGAGCGGGATAAGCGGGATAAATCACTCCCCGGAAGAAAGAGAATGCCAATCGAGAAATTCACCGATCATCAACCGACAATTGATAATTATAAGTCACGATGGCATCCAAGTGGCGATGTTCAGTTGCCAAAACCCACAATTAATGTATGATTCTCAACAACAAGG
>JAODUP010000922.1:197500-362693 GCA_025642065.1 Paralvinella palmiformis
GCTTACACACACACACGCACACACACACACACACATGGAGAGAGATAGAGTTTTATATACCCTGATCAATACGTACATTTCGTGATTTGGGTTAGGGACTTGTTTGCTCGGCTTAAGCAGGCATAATGGCTACGTGATGTCAGATCATCAGTCTCTAAAAATGGGTCTATGGTAGACCTTAATTTGTGGCGTGGGAAAGCTGCGGATACGATTGTAATAGCCATAGATAGAATGGCAACACCCCAAAGATCATTGAACTCATCGGAGATGTGAACTGTGGCGGTAGTAATTGATATTTATTTGATGTTCGTTGTCATTCTATAACGACATCCAAAAGACAATATTGTACATACAAAGATCAAACAAAGAAACAGAAACGAGAGAAAAGCCAACAAATGTTAAACGGAGCTGGTTTAATTCAAGATATGTTATCCTTGTCGTAATATTGATTGCGAAACTCTAATGGGTCCGATTAATGGGGAGATGACTTGGTCAATGTAGAATAAAGTACGACCATTGTATATTTCGTTGAGGAACTAAATTAACAACTGAGATATGCATTTGTCAAGTTGGAGATCGTCTCGGATCGATTTTAGTCCACTTAAACTTACCTTAATCGGCATTGCAGCAGTTAGTGTAACCTTAATTAAGATGTGTATTATCTGTTTTATTGTTTTATAATGATGATGATTGATGATGTTTTACGGCCACTTTTGTGGACATGGTAGGCTAAATGGGTCGGTTTTATTGTTTATTGAATTGAATTGTTTTTACAGAAGTTGTTACCGTCCAATCTTGTAACTTAGTCTGGATCTTTTGGCTAAACAGTTAGACACAGATGTGAATGAACAAAGCAGCGGGTGGTACCTATGAATCATTTCCCTTCATTTAAGCTCAAAGTAATCGTAAGAAAGATATACATACAGAGAGACATGGGAGACAAACAAACAATCAACAAATTGTGTGTCCATTATAAAGTCGTCTCCAACATCGTATCAACTATTTAGACAATATTGTGCTGTAAGGTTGTAATATATATAGGGGTGGTTTATACGGGATATAGAGATGTGTTTCCATAGGACGCCCCACTTCTAGTGCGATGTCACTCAATATCGTCACGAGTCAGGCTGTTCCAAGCCAAGCCAGAAGGAAGACCAAACCCACTAACTAATATAAGTCGTGTCGAGTCCTGAAGAGATTCGTGCGTAAAGCGATCCGAATTGTTCTTCTACTATTCCTGCAAACAATTACCAGAAAACAATAGGAATGATATATCGCTGGATGTTGTGAAGTGCCTTGATGATTCCGTTATCTTTCCTGGGTAGGACAATGTTTTAGTAATTAATGTTATTCTTCGTTCGTTTCTAACAACCATCATACCTTCAATTGTCTGTCATGTGAGTTATATAGCTATACTAATGTCTTATACTGGACTATAAATTATCGTTATTACGATAGAGGTATTGATCGTGCATGAACGTCATTCATTCAGAAGTGGCTTGGTTTGTATGGGTTTATGTTTTGGTGTATGATGGTATGGCAATAGTGTATGTTTATACCAATAAGATAATAATAATATTTGATTTCGTAAACGTTCGACATTGTTTAGTAAATGATCAAAGTAGTGAAGAGTCTAGTAGTGAAGCAGAAAACAACACACGCACACACACACACATACGTAAATACACATACACACAAACACACAACACACACACTTTCAGAACAACACAAATAAAATCTTCCACAAGTTATAGTTAATTACAAATCATCTATTTACATTTGGTTTATGATATTCTACTGAATTTATTGGCATATTAAAACTTTTTTTATTAGTGGGCGCCTCCGTGGTCTAGCGGTAGCGTGCTGGACCACAGATCACTAACAACCGTGTTCGAATCCCGGCGTGGGCATATCTGAAGGTTGTTTCGTTTTTCACTTCGGGCCATTTAGCCTACCAAGTGCACAAACGTGGCCGTAAAACATCAATCATCATCATCATCATCACTATTTTATTAGTCTATAATATAATAACATGCTGCCTCCCAGTTTGCTCAAATTTCAGGTATTTTTTTCCACAAATTATTATTATCATTATCAAATAAATATAAGCTGTCTTCACTTTGTGCCTATAGTCGACGAATGAGCCTCCCTGTGCCCTGATATAAAGCTATGACTCAGTTAAAATGTGTTGTGTTAAGGATGTAGCTAATGTTGTCCGTTCTGTTAAAACCATCTTTTGTTGGCGTATAAACTGTATATATCCGTACTAAGATGCTCACCACCATAATGGCCAATATGAATAGGGCGCCAAATACTATTTTAACATAGATCGAAGATGTCACATTGTGCGGCGGTTTATCACTTATCAAGTAGTGTCCTATCACTGGGTGGCTCTTCTTCGGTGGCAATATTTACCCTATCGAGCGCCTGAAGAACAATAAATTTACACAACACGAAACGTCAGGTATCTTTTAGTTACTAGACAACGCTCAAAATGGTTCAGTTAATATACCAGCTAATACCATTAGTGCTTGCTTTTCCCAGTCTGTTCGAAAACATATAGTACACAGTAGAATTGCTGCTATGGCGATTCCGATGAGTAATCCTTGCCAAAATCCTGTACATATAAAGATACTAATGTAATGTAGCTGTAAATCTTGTTATATTCTTCGAATGATATTGTCTACCGTTTTGTTTTAAAGGCGATTTTATTGGGCCAAAAGAAAAGGTGTTTTCTGTCATAAATCACAAAGTGAATGTGGCATCATATTGGCACGAAATCTACTAGCAATAAGTTATCGCCATTTATCATTATAGTAGGGACCATATCAAATAATGGGATACTTTATAGAATGGGATATTTGTTTGACAATAAATAACTAAAGATACCAACCGTTAATGGTACGTGATCTTATCATTAATGGTACTCCTATTGATAATCCTATTACTAACGATACAAATATGACGAACGACCCGAGTTTTTGACGGCCTGTGGCTCTTATAATGCCTCCAGTTACTACCTATAGAAATATGGCATGCGTACATAAACACCCGCACACACACATACACACACGCGCGCACGCGTGCACACACACACACACACACACACACACACACACATATATATATATATATATATATATATATATATACCTACAAACACGCACACACATTCACACACACACATATATATATATATATATATATATATATATATATTAATTAATATATTTAATCAAATCCATGTTTAAAAACAAATGTGTTATTATAGCACAAAATTCTACTAACAAACGTCCCTTCAAATAGACACACCGCCGCATACCATGGTAAGGCTGATGACGTCATATGAATTACATCACTAAAAATACAAAATATCGATTTACATTCATTCATCATAATAATAAATTGTACATTATATAGTTAATCACATTCCCTTACCATCAGAGCCATTTGAGGGAGTTTCACAATTGTACCCTAAATAAACATTTGAAGAATCAATATTATTTACCGAAAGGTTGCAACTTTTGACACGAACTTAAAATCTACAAAGGCAATAAGTTCCCCAGAAATCGGAGTTTTCGACAGGCCTTTATAGTATAAACAGTTTATGCAGGTATTTAATTGCTTTGCCGTTTATTTTGTAAAATGTCAAGAAAATCTTTAGTGGTTAGTATAGGTTTTGAAGGATTGGATGAAGGGTTGGGATTATTTAATTATAGTAACAAATATGCATCACTTTGCGAGCTGGCTCATTGCCAATTCGAGTTTGAAGACGATTGATGATATTGTTAAATATGCTATATAACAGGCTGTTGGTTACGTTAGTCTATACGAAATGTAACAAAGGTATGGATCACAGTAACAAATGCTTCTCGTATGAACAATACCTTTAGACAGTGGGTAATCTAAATGTTGTTGTTTTGTGCACGTCGTAGAATAAACGAGCCAACCAGCTAGCTACGGTGATGAGGCGAAGTGAAAGATGAAACACCTTTCACACAAAACCTAACCGGGTTTGAATCCAACTTTTACGGGTGCCTCGATCACTTACCATCATATTATAATTATTCAGCCGAACTCAGGCACTTCGAGGTACACCAATCATTGTTATGGGCACACCGCCATGATTGATTGAAAATATTAGCCAATAAGATTATGCTTAGACAGGCAGCGACTGCCCCGAGACGAAAATGAGCCATTTGAAATAAGTTTGTATTTACTAAATACAAACACTCCCGATAATTAGACGGTTGTTTCAGAAATAATGCTTCTGTTTATCTCAATTGGTTTCCTTTGTTGTCGGGATTATTATGAAAAGATAAATTTGAACATTTTATGCCGTCATCTATATTGTTCGATCTACTCCGCTGTCAAATACCGTGTTAATTAAATTGAAACATATTTTAATAACATTAACGAACGTTATTGGTTATAAAACTTTCAAATAAATAAATGAAACTTTATTCACCTTATATGTGCTGCTTATATTGTAAGCACAAGCATGAACTAAATATATTATGTAATATTAAGGAATTAAAATATTTGTGTGAGTGAGTGAGTGAGTGAATGTGCTTGCTTGTGCATGCATGCATGCATGCATGCATGCGTGCGTGCGTGCGTGCGGCGTGCGTGCGTGCGTGCGTGTGAAATGGGAAAACCTTTACTCACGGTAGATTTGTGAATATTAGCGGAATGAAGTTCTTCAGTGTATATATCACGATGCAAAGAGTCACACTTAATAACCCTAATAATACAAATGAAACTCTCAATGTCATATAATGTAATATTTACTTGTTAAAATCGTTAAGAAAATAATTAAAGATTACTAATTGACCATTCGTAGTTATCAGAAATGTGTGTGTTTTCTGAGTTTCCACACACTTGGATTGACATTTACAAAGAGCGGGGGTAATCGACAACTAATTTTATATTCAAACGTTTTTAATACAACTTCCTGAAGGAAGAATCCCTTCACTAAATCTAATGTGATTCATCGCTTGATTGATGCGTAATCTTAGATAATCTGCGTCTATAATTATCCTAGCTTTCATTGAAACAAAACTCTACACAGTAACATCTCTCCTGTGACAACCATAACTCTACACAGTAACATCTCTCCTGTGACAACCGTAACTCTACATAGTAACATCTCTCCTGTGACAACCGTAACTCTACACAGTAACATCTCTCCTGTGACAACCGTAAACATCCTCTCCTGTGACAACCGTAACTCTACACAGTAACATCTCTCCTGTGACAACCGTAACTCTACACAGTAACATCTCTCCTGTGACAACCGTAACTCTACACAGTAACATCTCTCCTGTGACAACCGTAACTCTACACAGTAACATCTCTCCTGTGACAACCGTAACTCTACACAGTAACATCTCTCCTGTGACAACCGTAACTCTACACAGTAACAGCTCTCCTGTGACAACCGTAACTCTACACAGTAACATATCTCCTGTGACAACCGTAACTCTACACAGTAACATCTCTCCTGTGACAACCGTCATTCATTAATACATGTGAAAATAATACAACAAGCAACAGATATGAATCAACAGAGCCCTAGTTTGAGCGGTAGAAGTAAATTACTCTAAACTTATCTGTTCCTTTTCACATACGGATCACCCTAATTAATGTCCCCTTACATGTCATAGTTAAAACCACCTTGCAGCTATTTGATGCGCCGTCTGGATCGTTAGCACCGAGCAGATGTCCAATTCTGATATTGGCCGCCAATGACACGCCTATATATAACTAAGAAGATTCCAGAAACGTTATAATCTATTTAAACGTTGTAAATATTTGATATTGATGAAGCCGTAATGTGAAGAATTTTATTCTACTGAATATCCATATTAACATTGGCGATCAAGATTAACATATTACATACGTACCACCAAACAGTATGTAGACAGTTGCGATATAATCGACTGGGATGCTAGCTCAGTGTTACCAATAGATCCTGAAAGATATATATGATATGAGATCCAGACACCAGATTTTATGTTCTAATGTTTCCATGTTCCGCAGATTCATCAGTATTCGACATTTCGTTGTAAAAATGGAGCTTTGCTGTGAGATTTGTGTCACATACGTCTCAATATTAGACACTGTACGTGACATCTCAATATTAGACACTGGTCGTGACATCTCAATTTGAGACATTGCTAGTAACATATGAATATTAGACACTGATAGTGACATCTCAATATTAGATACTGTCACTGCCATCCTGATCAAAAGACCAAATGTTTCGACCTATCTATTGACACTATTCCAACTCATTTGAATTCTCCGACACACAGAAGAAAAACTCAGTTTTGTTACATCAGACTATTTCGATATTGGGATGTTTGAGTAATAAGACGTGAAACCGATGTCACAGAACAATATTTTATAACATCGCTCTGTCGTATAAAATTAGACATTCAAGCCATTATTGTATCTGATCCTGATTCGGCGCTAGAGATGCTATCGAAGTGATGTCTTTTGACCGAAGAAATATTATGCGTGGTCGTTAGTGATTTGTTGATTAACTGGCTAAATACGGAAGATTATCAGCTTCGTCAAAATAAAACTCATATTTAACAACAACCATATTGTACACGTCACAAACTAGGCAATGTTCGTGTTTTGTTATTTAGTAATTCGACAAACAGGACACACCAACCTGAGATGAGGACGCCAACTTCATAGCTCCACCATTCGAAACAAGTCATCGCTGTACCAAACCATCCCAAATACCAAAACTGTGACCAGTTCATTAGACATTCCGTGCTCCAACCTGATAATTGCAAAATTCTCATCAAAGTAGGCGTCTGTATAATATGATGGGTTGGTGGATGGATGGATGGATGGATGGATGGGGGGAATGGGCATGGATGCATGGATGCAAGGCTACATGTATCATGGCGTGTAAAGTTTCTCACCTGTCCAAGTTTCTTCGTATACTTTAGAGATCCATATATAAGCGATAGTTAAAATTGGATACGATAGATAACACGAAGTCAAAGAAATAGCAGATCCCCTAAAAACAGAATTTGCAAACTCGTCATAATCTTCTTATTTAGTCATAAACCAAATCAAACCGAGCATAAATATAAAATACAATTACGTAACTATTAATATTGGTGAACTTATTTTCACGTAATAACAAACGACTCTAAATATAATAAATAAAAACGTACTCACATTAAACCGTATCCAGATTTTACAACCAGAATCAAGTTTAGAATAACGTTTATGATATTTGACGACAATCCAATGATTATTGTTGGAAATATTCTATTCTATAATGGAACATATCATTTATGAAATATATTGCCAGTATATATATATATATATATATATATATATATATATATATATATTCGATAGGACGTTTGTAATTCTGCACTAACTTTGTTGACTTTATCACTTTTGAATTTGATTCAACAAACACACATACGCACACACACACACACGCACACACATATATACGCATACTCACACACACACACACACACACACACACACACACATACATATATATATATAATTTATTTTAAAAATATCATAACCTATATTGTGTGGATAAGGAACAGATCAACATAAGTTAAATTAATTACCTGATTCTGAAGATATTTCGACAATGGCAAGTACATAAATACTCCCTGTAATTATAGAACTAATTATAAGAGGTAACGTCAACAAAACGTGGAAAGAATAGGTTTAAATGTTTCGCGATAGATGAATATCTATAATTAAAGTGTGATGTTCGCAGCCAAATATGATAACGAAATCTATCAAATAAATTGAAAATTAAGGAATTGTTGCCTTATAAGTTGTATTGATTCAATGCACTGGGTGAACTATCAAATATATTGTTTCATTTGATAGACTTACAATTAATCCAGGAGATACAATAAGTAGATAACTTCCGGTCAATCTGTAAACAAAAGGTACACGAGACATTTTTACCATACTGTCAACACATGCCCGCAAACACACATACGTACACACACAAGCCCAAACACACACACACACACACGCGCGCGCGCGCGCGCTGTAGATGCCGTGATTTCTGTTTTAGTTTTTGAAAGGCAGATTAACCTTGAATATTTGGGAGGTTTTCATATTCGGGGTCAGAAGTGATGGATAGTTGTGAAGAATAAGACATCTTCTAGATGTTCTGTGTCTTCAGAGCGCTCATCAGTTTTATGGTTTAAGTCTCAAAGTAAGGGCTTTTTGTTAACTCGGCATTATTATTATTATTATTATTATTATTATATTTCAAATCAATGATAAAGTCTATCCAAAAAGTAATGGAAAATAATTCTAGCCTAACCATCGGAAGATCTCCTTTTCAAGTGACATGCTGTCAGTTTTCAGACCTCTTATAGTCATCACTTAATACAAATGGTAAGAAATTATACCCTTTTGCTTTCAGACTGAACTGTCAACAAACAATTCGTTTTGAGGAATATTGTTGCATAATGAATAGATTGTGTCAGATCGAGACAATTCGTGCCACTTCATCTATATCAATTAACTTCTATGAATGTCTATACAATTTCATATGTTCAGCCACACGTCAAAATATAAGCCCGTAGAGGTCGAATCGTTTTGAGGAGCGGTTCTGAGCACCCAGCAAACATCTCAACTCGCAAGGGAGCATACAACGCATGCTGCCATTATATAGCGTTACTCAAACACATAGCCACCACCTTCTGTCAGGTACTCATTTTTATGGATGAGTGAACCAGTCGCCACACGACGGCATTGCAGCTCACGGAGCCTCGAACCCTACGAGTCCGACGCTCTAACTAACTCGCTATCACCGCTCGACAGTTTCGGGTGGGACTTACCTGGCTACATCCGGAGACTGATACAAACTTATGAGAATATTTTCGGCGTTCAGAAACAAAGCTATTGGCAGGACGACAAAGGGCGTTATAAAAATAAGACCTATAAAGAGCAAAATACGTATTTCAAATAATATAACATCTCCATCCAGCATGAACCATATTTTATAGGTAATTTAGTTAATATTCTGTCTTACAATTAGCGCAGAGTTGCCTAAAGTGAAGTAAGCGGTCAAATACTAAAATGATTTTTCATAGCAGTAAAATAATTCGAGTAGTAGAATTTGTATGAATTGAAACATCACTGATGGGTTTAAAAATATAAATTGTACTTTCTTATAATCCTACAAAACCATGAAATATTGTTTACGTTGCAAACTGGACAACCGGAAGTATAGTTTGCTATGTATTACGTTGTTTTAAGTTGCATTACGCTATATCATAAAGACCAGAGGTCTGCACAATCATTCATAAACATGAAATACACACATCGTTGTTTAATTAATCGTCATTTGGTTTTTAAACTAACACGAATGGTGACGTATGGTGGCTTATCATTGCATAAAGTGGCTTTAGTCACTTTAATGCAGTGATAACGCAGCATTAAAGCCAATTAACGCCTTCAAAGTCAGGAATGGAACACTGGAGGATGTACGGTTGGGATATGATAACGCTCGATGCTATGTACGAGAGATGGGCGTTATCTGTCGCTGGTACTCGACGGGATAAACATTAATATTACTATCCATAGTTCGTGGCGTGTGTGCGTGCGTGTGTGCGCGTGTGTATGCGTGTGCGTGCGTGCGTGAGTACGTGTGCGTGTGCGTGCGTGCGTACGTGCAATAAGTTCATTTCTACCCTCACAAGGGAGCAGTGTATCACGCAAGCAAAATAACTCATTAATAACTTAAACTTAATTTAACAATAACAAACAAACTGCAACCAGCGACATATTTGTTGGTTTCTTACTTTTAGTAAGTACTATTCCCAGCCTGTGTTTACTTGTACTGCCGTACACTTGAGCAAATAGCGTATCACAAGCACTAGACAATCCAAGAGCGAAAGCTAATCCTAAAACACATATCAACTGAAATATAGATGTGCAACACACACATATAAATAGTGATTATATATATATATATGTGTGTGTGTGTTTGTGTGTGCGTGTGTGTGTGTGTGCGTGCGTGCGTGTGTGTGTGCGCGCGCGCGTCTGCGTGCGTGCGTGCGTGTGTGTGTGTGCGTGTGTGTGTGTGTGCGTGCGTGCGTGCGTGCGTGCGTGTGTGTGTGTGTGCGCGCGCATTTGTGTGTGTATGCGTGCGTGCGTGCGCGCGCGCGTGCGTGCGAGCGTGTGTGTGTGAATTATTTTGTGTTACGTGACTTTCGGTCACTTGTGGATTCGTACCACAACAGCGAGGACAGCTCCATCAAATTCGGTTTTGTTCAGTCGTCCACAAAACATAATAGTTATAGGGCAGTCGAGCAACTGAGAAGCTTGAGCCAAACCCTGAAAGGATTATCCGATGTCAATTTATCGGTTTCTTGAGAGGTATCCCTTACAAAAGGTGAAAGGTCGGTGTTAATAAGTGTAACTCTTACCAGTGACAGTGAAAAATACATCATTTTCTTCAGTTCAGTCCAATATCCATCAGGAAATACGATACCACAGACGCCTGAACACATCTGGCTTATAATGGTTCCTGGTCTATAATTTGAACTGTAACTTCGGTAGATTGACTGACGTGTGTCCCACAGCTCTAACTGCGGATATTCAACACCGAGGTTATTATATGTACAATTTTGATAAAAGCCAAAAGTGAACAGCTTGTTATCCGCCTGTATATGTTAATGAAACTGATAAAAGCATTGGATATGTTGACCGGGTTGCTCTCTCTCTCTCTCTCTCTCTCTCTCTGTGTGTGTATGTTTGTGTGTGTGTGTGTGTGTGTGTATGTGTGTGTGTGAGTGTGTATGTATGTGTGTGTGTGTGTGTGTGTATGTGTGTGAGTGTGTATGTATGTGTGTGTGTGTGTGTATGTGTATATGTGTGTGTGTGTATATATGTGTGTGTGTGTGTGTGGCGCGCGCGCTCGCGTCCGTGTGTATGTGTGTTCACTTTTTACAATGCCTTTCTTTGATGACTGTATTTATATTTCTGACTCTTCTGTGCATCTCATCGTAAGTGGTTTTTTTTTGTAGTTGTAATTTTAATCTGTTATCGTATAAAATGGCTTCCAATCAAATATACTGAGATAGTGTCAGCAAGAGAATATTAAAAGTTTATTACCATATAACTAACACGTGTAACGTTAATTGATATTCAAACTTTATTCCGTAAATAATCTACCTACGATATGGAGCTGACGCAAATCACTGATACAGTATCAATTTATTACAGGTATACAGGATATCTACCATGTAATACGGCGTACATGTAATTGAACTTGTATAATGATAATATAAACATAGATTTTTTAAATATTGTAAATAATATTGTAAAGCGCCTTAGGGCAGATTCTAGCTGAATAGGGCGCTATATAAATATCATATATTATTATTATTATTATTATTATTATTATTATTATTATTATTATTATTATAGATTAATGTAAGCCTGAGTGGAGTTGTAATCTAGGTTGGTCTCTTTTACGTATGTCGGCACGTACACCTTTACCAGGATCCCGGTAATTAGTATCGCTAACATGAGAAAAATTATGATCCCCGTCCGGACATAAATCCAGGTTGTCACTCGATTCCCCGTATCCAGGGTTGTCACGGTAGCTATGTCCACTCTCTTCAAAGCCTGCACATTAATAATTAATTATAAATCATCATACTTTAAAATGCTCTTCTGCTTAATTGCTATAGGTATATATATATATATATATATATATATATATATATATATATATATATATAATATATATATATATATATATATTGTGTGCAATCCTTCACAAAAATAGAAAATTAATTAGAATCTGATGTCACAATATCACCAGGTATTCAATTGCCATAATTAGTCTCACAGAACACCGTAACAGATAAAATGAAGGTTTTATGCAAAGATCAACCTACTTCATATTTGTGGAACAAATCGGTCTGGCCAGAGATACTCTTACTAAAGTACATTGTACATTAGCTGAACATCATCTATCATTTATTTGGTAAAATAAATGCTGTAACCACTTATCACCAATTTATTAGTATTGTGGTCATCCACAGAAATTAATATTTATGATATGTATATCATGTAGCCTCATTATAATATATATATATATATATATATATATATATATATATATATATATATGATGTAAATGCATAAACGTATTATTTTCGGTAATTATGTTAAAAGAGATTGTAAATTTGCATTTGTACCTGATTCGCTTGTTTATTCCAGTCAGTATATACCGATATAACACAAAGAACCACTGATTCAGTCGATAAAGCTAATGCTATTCCTTTCCAAAACCCTGAAAAAAGTATACAACATTTGAAGGTTAAAGGATTATATTAATGAATGCAACTTTTGTCATCCGTTTGGTAGACACGAAATTCATAAATAGCTGTTTCGAACCTTGAATCGAATGCGACTTAAGCATCAGAGGAATGCCTACAGCCAAGCCGATCAGATAGGAAACAATTGTCACTAATGAACCAATATTCTGTAGGCCAGCCCCTCTCACTATACCGCAACATGTCACCTGGAAAAAAGATGCGTTCATTAGTATATATATATATATATATATATATATATATATATATATATACTATCGAGATGAGCTTCATAAATGTAAAATATATATAGAATCGGATACATTTCTCCGGATGGAAATACACATCGGAAAGGATCTGCGGAGAAAGATAGCCAGACAAATTAGACATGCGGTTATTTTGACAGCTATACCTTGAGACAGACAGACAGACTCGCATACCGGAAAGCCCACACTCATACAAACCTTTCATGTTTCTAGCATGTTCGTAAAGACTTAATTTACGGAGACGTTTATATTGTTGTATACTTAAAACCTTTGTTGACATTAACGTGATTGGTAAACCTTTATGATTTATGGGGACGCAGTAGCGCGGTTGACCACAAATCTATATCACCTGGGTTCAAACCCTGTCCGGCTATGTCAGATGGGTGTTTCATCTTTCACTTCACCTCATTACCTTTGGAGGTCGCTCGACCTATTTAGCTTACCTCGTGCAGAAAAGTGGCCGTAAAACAACAACATTTGCAATTGTTTATAATCGGTGTAGATTCTCTCTCTCTCTCTCTCTCTCTCTCTCTCTGTGTGTGTGTGTGTGTGTGTGTCTGTGTGTGGTTTTCTCATTTCAAAGTAACAAGAGAAGTTCCCACATTTACTGTCATATAACCTTTTTTTCCCTCCTGGGAGACCCTACAAACTAATGGGATCATAAATTTGTAAATACTAATACTGGACGATCAAAGAATGTTGTTTAATGTACGAGCTTGGCTGATGTGAGAAAATGAGTTACGTATAAATCAAGAATAATACGAAAATGATAAAAAATACATAACCAAATTCAGTCACGGATGAATGAACTTTTATGATAATTACTCGAAGGTTATAATAATGTTTTTTTCTATCTTTCTTCGGCACTTCAAGTAAATGGAATTTGTTCGAATAATTACTCATTGACGCCGTTCGTATTCTACATCGGTGAAGGTCATTAATACTAAAACACAGCTGTCCTTCTTCGTCTTCATTTCCGTCATTGTCGTCGTGTTGTCATGTTCGTCATAATTAGCGATGAACTCGTCTATCGTCCAGCTGCCACCCACCACTCAGATGACGGGACAATATGACGGCAATATGCCGCCGTTTGTACGACGATTATTGTACTTACTACGATGCCTTCAAACACACAACAGATGGCGTACCACGGTAATGCCGACGATGTCATAGCCACTACTTCGCTGCGGTGAATAAGAAAACCATATCGTCATTCATCATTCGTTGCTACGTCTAAAGGATGTTTCAAAGTCGTCTCAAGTCGTCTTGGTAATCGGTGACTCAATTTAGCACAACATGTACACAAACGTGGCCGAAAAACGAAAATGCATCATGGGCTGAAGCACAATCTCAATGTCGTCCTATATCTGTGTGTATGAGTGAGTGAGTGAGTGAGTCAGTCAGTCAGTCAGTGAGTCAGCGAGTCAGTGAGTCAGCGAGTCAGTGAATCAGTGAGTGAGTCAGTGAGTGAGTCAGTGAGTGAGTCAGTGAGTGAGTCAGTGAGTGAGTCAGTGAGTGAGTCAGTGAGTGAGTCAGTGAGTGAGTCAGTGAAGTCAGTCAGTCAGAGTCAGTCAGTCAGTCAGTCAGTCAGTCAGTCAGTCAGCCAGCCAGTTAGTCAGCCAGTCAGTCAGTATGTGAGTGAGTGAGTGAGTTAATCACTGAGTCAGTCGGTGAGTCAGTGAGTGAGCCGGTGAGTCAGTGAGTCAGTTTGTATATGCGTGTGTTTGTGCGTTTGTGTGCATGTGTATTTGTGTGTGTGTGTGCGCTCGCGTGTGTGTATATGTGGGCTGGCGCATGTGTGTGTGCGCGCGCCCCAGTGTGTGTAATATTTCTAAAGATGGAGAAAAAGTAGGTAGACGAATAACATATTAATGAACAACTTACGGTATATTTGTGAATATTATTGGAATAAAGTCTCTCAAACCGTAAACAAGAACCGCAAATAACAAACCAATAAAACCTAAATGTAAACAAAACGATATATTATTAATCTATGTTCATCAGATAGTTGGGGGGGCGGAGGGGGGAGGGGAGTCGCGTGTTATACATACTTAAAATAACGATGTCTGGTTGGCATAAAGATATAATTTCTTTTGATCATCTCTATTATCTATAAATAAGAAGATCAGTGCCCTCATAACTGTCACATGATCGAGGTAGTTGAACACAATCGGCCACATTTTGTATTCTATTGGAGACATTAACAAGAAGCACAATAATATTAGAAGAGAGGTAGAGTAATAGGCTAATAATGGAGCTTTAATAAAGCGCCCTTATTACCCCCAATTAATTCAACGATGATGTATAGTGAGTGATACCCCAAATATAGGATGTAGATAAAGGTTAAATAGGAAATTCAAAGCAACCTTGAATAGGTCAGCGTTTACGAGATATTTAAACTTTTCGCGATATGAAGCATTTTAGTGTCCACTATCAGTTCCACAAAGTCGGGGGGGGGGTGTAACCTAAGCACATCGTCATCATTCGACTTTGCGCAGAAACACTTTTACCTGCAAGTATACGTGACTGAGGTCTTAAGGTGATTTTCTAATGTATACGATTAAGACGTTCAAAAACTTCAAGTGGTTTATCCGTGAGGCAAAATGCAGCGGACCGATACCGAACGCGGACCCTAATTAGTCATTAAGGACATTACTTAAAATAGATTTGCTTAGAGAGAAAACAATTGTCATTTCAGTAATTTCTAAAATATATCATGCGAGTTCTACATCAGCAGAGTTTTATCTCTTTCTACAACCCCCTAGTTATTGGAGGGTTTACCGTAGCTAACTGCGGTCAATTAAATATAGCGAGATGTCAGATTTGTTGATTTAGGTATGTACTTTGTCATTCCTCAAACGACGATACGGACTACTTTTAGATTTGTCCGTTATCTCATTGTTTGCAGGTTGTGTATTTTCATTTGCTCACATTATAATATTCATGATGATGATGAATGATTGATTGATGTTTTACGGCCACTTGTATGCGCGTGGTACGCTAAATGGGCCGAGCGACCTCCAAAGGTAATGAAGCGAAGTCAAAGATGAAACACCCTTCAAATATGTCCATGCCGAGATTCGAACTCATATGGTAGTGATCTGTGGTACAACGCACTACCAGCTAGACCACGGAGGCGCCCCCATTATAATATTAAATCTCGACGCCTACTAAAGAAGACCCTAGCATCTATTAATTATATATATATATGTCTGCCAACGGAGTGTCATATGTCATATATTTAAGGTTTTGAAAAGGAAATAATGAAAGGACACTTACATGTAATAGTTAGAACTACTCGGTAACTGTTAATGGCTCCTTCCGGATCACGATTGCCAAGTAATTGACCAACTCTGATATTAACAGCAATGCCTAAACCCATATATATCTGTAGAAATATATATATATATATATATATATATATATATATATATATATATATATATATATATATATAAGATAAATGCATGTATTGTTTTATGAAAATGAGCATACGAAAGTATTTGTACTGACCACAAAACTGTACATGGACATCTGTAATATAACTGACTGTGCAGCAATCTCTGTTGTGCCAAGTAAACCTGTCATAAAAGACGTCCTCTGTTATCTCGGACGGACCTACATCGTATGTGGTAGTAACACACGCAAACACTCACACAAATACACACAAACACTCAAATACACACAAACACACACATAAATACATACATAAATACACACCAACACTCACACAAATGCACACAAACACTCAAATACACAGAAACACTCACAGAAATACACACAAACACACACACAAATACAGACCATATAGGCCATTTGCTAGCGTAGAGTTAGACATACACCCGACTAAATCAGAGTCAAGGTTAATTGCTTTGGAACTCAGCTCCATTCCTCTAGAGAAATCAAAATCGAGCAAGGCCGCAATTTCTAACACTAGATTTTGGGATCAGAGACTTGAAAACCGTGTGAGGTCAGGAGGAAAAGAAGCCTAACATCCTTCCAGAAAAATTATAACTCATCTGGTGTAAATTGTGCAATAAATATAACATACGCCATTGTTCTTCTTCCGATCTTGCAGAGTTATACTGTGCAGAGGAAATCCTACAGACGATGTACTACTGATTGAGAGAGGTTTCTCGAACTGAATTTAGTTTCCCTTGATCTAAAGCGTGATTTGACATCAATAAAGGGTTATCTTCCCTACACGTAGTAATACAGTTGTAGATAAACATTGTGTGAATTTACTTTTGCCGTATGAATGATATTATATAAATAACCCGTTGACATCGTTACTTACTAGATTTATCAAATAATGAGGTATTCGACTCCCGAAAGTATGATCACATGGCGACTTACTATACGATTAAAACGGTAGAGTCTTATATTCCATAATTCCATAGCCTATTGCCATCTTGGCAGGAACGCTATCTAAATCTGTGGACTTGAAATTAGTGTGGCAAAAGCAAGGTAATCCTTACTCAGAGATAGACATGTGTCTACACATATCGAGCAGTGGCAATGGCCCCACCCTAGTATTGTCTGGGAATAGAATGGTATTTTCTAAGTTCAGTTATAGTTAGCTATGCAATAGCATTCGTATTTATTGTTAGCCTTTTGAGAAACATAAAACGATTACGCTACGGGAATAGCTTTAGATGGTTAGATGGTTACGTTGAACATTTGCCCAACAGCCATCATGGCCAAGTTATTATATCTCAAAGTGTATACCCTGTGGATGATTTTTGGCATTTTCCGATTAAAAACAATCAAGCTGTTTATCTGTTTACGGTGAACTTTACGTGTGGGGGTGTAAGTGCGTGCGTGCGTGCGTGTATGTGCGTCTGGGGGGTGCGTGCGTGCGTGTATGTGTGTGTGGGAGGGGGAGGGGTGTTCAGCATTTTATGACTGTGCTTTGGACGTGTGTGCATGTCTGTCGTCACAGGCGCCTACTGACCATTTGTTGAAGTGGAACACTAACCAGAGAGAATTTGACCAGCCTCATAGCTCCACCATGCTATGCATGTCATAATCAAGCCAAACCAACCGAGCCATAACATCTGTGACCAGTCCAAAAGACATTCTGTACTCCATCCTGTAATAAAGGTGACAAGGCGCTCATCGCTTCATGTCGAAAATACCCAATTTGTGGAGTAACACCTGGGTCGCCGTTAATTATTTGACTTCGACCTCAGATTAAACATACCTGTCCAGGTCAGTTTGTACACCTTGAATAGTATTATGTAGACAACGGTAAGAGATAAAAATGCGACGTGGGCTGACGCCTGTGCTATAGATGACCCGCTGAAAGACAAATAAGAAGCCAAGTTGCGCATCTATGTTAGGCACAGATAGCTTGAACAAATGCCGATAATATGATGTTTTTATATTAAATTATATTTAAAACGTTGATATTTACTCCAAACCATATTCCATTTTCGTAACCAGAATAAGGTGTATGACAACGTTGATGACATTGCTCAATAATCCTATGATCATAGATGGCCGAATTATTCCCTAAAATCGAACGTAAACAAATACATCTATACATTTTTCAGCGATTATTCAACAAAGTACGAAGCTTCTTTGATGGCTTTACGCTTTTGGAAAATGGTATTATTGATCGAGAATGTCCAGTACCGTGCGGCTAAAAGCAGAAAAGAAGTCACCGCATTCAAAGATAAACTTAACATTTCTTTGTGTTACCTGACTCTCGAGGTATTTCGATAATGGCACGTGTATGAAGAAGGCCTGAAATTAAAGAACCAGCTACTTATCGAAACTGATCCGTAAACCATTAACTAACATAGCTGGTATTATAAAATTGTGCTCGTGTATTCGTGAATAATTCAGCTCAAGGGAACGATCACTTATGAAGACGAACACACTTACGATTACACCGGGACTAAAGATCAATAAATATCTTGCCGCCAATCTGTGAACAATAAGCGTAACGTTAATTCGTCATCAAAATATACCTGAAGCTATCCCGATAATAAAACCGTTGATTACAGCAGTCGCGAAGAAGTGAAGAGCCGTAAAGATAATGATTTCTTCTAAAACAAATCTTTATTTAATTTCTCTAATTTATTCACCATCCGAAATATTTTATATTCGGTTTTGCTTCTGTTAAACAGTCGATTTGTACACTTTGTGGTTGATAGATTGATTGTCTAAGTGAATGAGTGAACCACTTACTGCGTCACTGGGTTAGTGAGTAACTGAGTGAGTGAGTGAGTGAGTGAGTGAGTGAGTGAGTCAGTCAGTCAGTCAGTCAGTCAGTCAGTCAGTCAGTCAGTCAGTCAGTCAGTCAGTCAGTCAGTCAGTCAGTGAGATACGTACTTTGCTATTTCAGGTTCTTGGCCAAGACAAAGCAGAATATTTTCAGAGTTTATAAAGAGAGATATGGGTATGAATGCACTCAGCAACAGCAGCACCAGACCTGCAACGAAATACATCTTTTTAAAAACAAACGTTCTGCATAAAATTTGCATCCTTCGTAAAGAAATGCTACGTTAAAGAAAACACAAATTCTCGTGACATTACTTCTGATGAGTACCAGTCCGAGCTTATGCTTGTTGGCGCTGCCGTAGACTTGAGAGAATAAGGTATCACAAGAAGTAGACAGGCCGATGGCTAACGACAAACCAAGGGCATTGATCAGCTGAAACTCGGAAATAATTCGATTACTCTAACATAGATATGAATGATGATGATTTGTTCGTCGTCGTTCGTCTCTTAGCAGCGTGGCATTATAATATTGACTCATACACACAATTCCAGCATTTCTACAAACCACATTGGCTAGTATGGCACCATCAAAGTGAATTTTGTCCAGTCTTCCACAGAACATCAGAGAAATCGAACAATTCAAACAAGACGAGGCCTGCGTCACGAACTGAAATAATACAAATACCGGCATCACCAAGGTATCATGGTATCATGGTATCATGGCATCACAATCCTCATTATTATATGTGACCATTTACTGTCTTGCTATTGGTCGAATTTCCATGCGTTCACGTCGTAATTGATTAAGGGCCGCGTAGAAGACAAGACTACAATGAAAACATTCGCATGGTTCATTTTAAAGGAAGTCCACTGACCAATGGAAGCGCCAGAGACATGGTTATCTTAACCTCCTTCCAATAGCCGCGTGGAAATAAAGCATCGAGTGAACATTTCCTGTGGCAGTTGATCTCATTCCGGTCGTCTCTCGTTGGTTCTCCTGTTGACGATATATCTATAAAACTTATCATCATCAAACAAACGGCAGACTTCCGAGAACTGATCCAGTTTGGCTTCTCTCTGATAAACCGCGTATTTCGCTTCTGCTGTCTCGGATCAACAATCGTCTCGTTTTATATCCCAGTAAACTGGTTTGATCCAGTACGATGGTGCAATGACGACATAGAAATGACATCGTTCTGGATGTTTGTGTTAATGTGTGTGTGTGTGTGTGTGTGTGTGTGTGTGTGTGTGTGTGTGTGTGTGTGTGTGTGTGTGTGTGTGTGCATTTAGTAGCGGCATCGGCACAACGACTACACTCGTCGAATTGTAGATTTACGGCTCGATTACATGTACAGGATTAGGTTTCAATTTTCGCTCCAATTCGAATGATGTCCAGTTTTATCTGGATTGAACGAATGTAAGAGGAACGATTATCTTCTCTTGATTAAGAAATGACGGAAGTTCCAAAATTAGCGAGTTATTTGGTACGTCATCTCCTGCCATTATTCGTCAAGTTGATAGTGTATTCTTATATTAATAATGTGTTTAATTATGGAGGAGAAGTGATTGTACAGATATAAGAGAGAACTATATAAGTTAAATCATCTGATACTAATTTTATGTTGGTCTTCTTTGCGTGTTCGCCTTATCTGCTTAAATAATAATAATTTGAATAATAATTTGAATAATAATTTGAATAATAATAATAATATTAATAATAATAATAATAATAATAATAATAATAATAATAATAATAATAATGAAGCGTAGATTTAACAAAAAAGACCTTGCAAGCAAAAGTAATTCAACGATGAGTTAAAAAAATGGAATATGTTATTATAAATAAATTGTATACCGAGATATTTAAAAAGTGAATATACCTTTATATAACTTCACCACACACACACACACACAAACACACACACACACACACACACACACACACACACACACACACACACACACACACACACACACACACACACACACACATATATATATATATATATATATATATATATATATATATAATAAGAGGCTACATGATATACCATATCATAAATATTAATTTCTGTGGATGACCACAATACTAACAAATTGGTGATAAGTGGTTACAGCATTTATTTTACCAAATTTAAGATAGATGATGTTCAGCTAATGTACAATGTACTTTAGTAAGAGTATCTCTGGCCAGACCGATTTGATCCACAAATATGAAGTAGGCTGATATTTGCATAACACCTTCATTTGATCTGTTACGGTGTTCTGTGAGACTAATTATGGCAATTGAATATCTGGTGATATTGTGACATCAGATTCTAATTAATTTTCTATTTTTGTGAAGGATTGCACAATATTACGCAATCTCCGTGGAGTGTAAATAATATATGTCAAGGTCTTTCTAACTTCACTCGCCATCAAACTAACGATATACTTATATTACTGACGACAGCTAATTCTTGGCTAATACGAATGTATATCTCTTTATCATTTTGGTTTAGACAAATCTCAGATGGGTGAGTTAGAAAGATGCCACGTGCCAACAACTGACCACAAAATCTGGCCGTATTTAGGATAAACAGCTCTAGCTGCTTCATCATTCCCAGTACTGCAATTAGCTATGAATGAATATTGCGGTTTTACGGTCACTTTTGAGCACAGGATTATGCTAATTGGGCCTAGCAACTTCCAACGGTAATGAGGCGAAGTAAAAGATGAAACACCCTTTTGACATAGCCCATCCGGGGTTTGAACCCAGATGCTACAGATATGTGGCCGACCTCGCTACAAATTAGGCCATGGAGGCGCCCTTGCAATTAGCTATGAGGAATATGGCATTTTATGGTATTAGTGTTGCGTCGAAGGATATTTTATTTTACTTAAGAAGTTGATCGTTTCGCAAATAAATTGATCAAGGATAAAAATGTATCCGCCAACAAGCCGACATATAGAGCGTGTCGAAATAATAATTTGTAATATTACGTTTATATTATATTTGGAAATGGAATTATTGTTGCTTTACTGACATTTCGTACAATGATGCATTTCGAACGATTATACATTTCGTACGATGATACATTTCCTACGTTGATACATTTCGTACGATGATACATTTCGTACGTTGATACATTTCGTACGATGATACATTTCGTACGTTGATACATTTCGTACGATGATACATTTCGTACGTTGATAAATTTCGTACGATGATAAATTTCGTACGATGATACATTTCGTACGATGATACATTTCGTACGATGATACATTTCGTACGCCGAGCAATATCACAATTCGATGAAGTAAAATAAAAGCTAAAAACCTGTCAGTCATTGGCCGGCATGGCGTAGAACCGTGGTTTTAAAAGTCGGCGATCTGATGTTATGTCACTACTAAAGCTCCGGAAACGGTTCTTCATAAATGAGATGTCGTTTCGAAAGACGATGGCAGTGAACTACATTCTGATGTTACTAGCTTGTTTATAGCTAATAGAAATATTACACGTTTAGATTAAATATTATATTGTATCCCTCAGCGATTTATCATTAGCGATTGTAGAGAGTGAGCAATATCGATGAAATACGACTTCAACTTCTATTGCTGCGGCATTTAATCAAGACACCTAATGAACAGGTAAATCAATTGCATGCATTTGCGTATTTTAACATTTAACCGGAAAGAAACGAACACGTTGGTTGCTTTCAAATCTATTTCGGTTCATTTGATGTGATGGATTTTTATGTATCCTGTAAGTGTAACACTCTCAAACGACATCGTGATCGTTTAAGCCAAAAGGAGAGGATCATAATTTATATTACAAACATTACATGCGTTCATATTTTCATATTTTTCTTTACGAATGACGACAGCCCGTTGTTTAAATTTCCGGTCGTGACCTTTTCTAAAGTTGTTTTCATCCATAATTATATCGGAGAAAAACAAACAAATAAAATTAACAAATTCGAAATAGCAGAGTTAAGCATGTAATCCGAAAACTGAAAACGAACCTAACTTTTACAATGAACATCTATCTGTTTGGTCTGGAAAAATGCAAGAATTATATTATAATAATAATGCATGTTTATATAGCGCCAGAACCATGTATCCTTGTTGTGGGACGCTGTACAGTACGGGTAGACACGTGGTATGGTCGTTCAGCCTTCCGGAAGACGACAAGAGTCAAACTAATTATTAGGATGAAGAAAATATGTTCTCTTAGTGCCAATGATTCCTTAAAATATAGTTCATCTGATATTGATTATTATCGTGATTTAACCGGAGAATCGCGTTTCTTTAGCTTCGTTTACTTTGAACAAAAATGACGCAGCAACATTGTCATCATTCGAGATGGGATGTCTGTTACAAAGTTAGGTCCTGTGTTAAAATGTTCGGCGTCACATTTGTCCGGGATCAGATAATGGAGATGATCCGGACGTATCACAACATTCGGGATCTTTATCTAAAATTGGGAATTGGAATATCTTCGTCTACTCGACATTATAGAGGTTACTTGGTTTGTTATACGAGCTAATGTCAACAATACTTAATCGCGCCGGCAAGGATCGGTGGTTAACAACAGAAAGTTACATTAATCAGAAATTGGAATACAATAAAATCAATAGTTAAATCGATTTACGTTGATCAAGTCGATCTATTTTAGCCAATTTCCATGTTCTACCGTCTATGAACCAAATTATTGAAACCATGTTTGACTCGTTTCCGTTTCCTGTCGATGTTATCAGATTATTTCAAAGCTTATTGCTACAACTTTCTTGTTATTAATGGTCGAAAGAAATACATGCCGAGTTTTGGTATCAAACCAATATCATCATCAACGACCAACCACAATGTTAAACAATTTGCGAGTTATAGACTATATCACATAATATTAGTTCTAATCATTCAATTTAATATTCATAATAATTATGCATCGTAGGCCATTAACCGTTTCTTCGATGCCAGTGATGGGATGTAGAAAAATGCCATCCGATCTGAACAGATTATAACATAAATAATATCTAGTTAGCATATTAACTCCACTCCTTCGATCAAGTCCTACAGCCAACGATTATGAGACGTTTATGCAAATAAACCGGCCACCTGGTGTATGTTTTAAACATCTCTCTAATGACTCGCTAATATAAGAACTATATTGGCCCACTGTTATCTGTTTTCAAACTGGCTTTTATTAAAATTATCATCGCGGTCACTTTTGTTTGTCATCTAAGTAAACGCAAATTAAAGGAAATTATCGTATTAATAAACAGACAATTATATAAATAAATATTTCTGATATATTTCTTTTACGGACAGCTAGTAAAATTTAGACTACGACATCATGCCTATTTATAAATGTCTAGATTTACACATTCATCGAACAAATCCACATCGTAATGACCTGTTTAGTTAATCCAATCAGGACAGCTGTTAGGCTTTAATATATGCCGATGACTTGAGAACGGACGTTTGAGACTGATATAAATCTCATAATGTATATGTTGTATTATAGCGATAGGTGATGTTTTCTACCGTCATCTGACTGTCCTTTACTGGTACATATATTCTGACTAAGATGCCCATTATCAGTATGCCTGATACAAATAAAGCGGCTAGTGTCGTCCTAATATAAGTCCAAGAGGTAATACCCGGAGGCATTTTATCAAGCAGAGATGTCTTGTCACTTGGTACTACCATCACCTCTTCAGTAGCCACATCCACACTATCAAGTACCTGTAAATAGATAACGCAAGGAAACCATTCATATATAATAAATTTCATTATTGATGTTTGTTTGTTTGTTTGCTTGTTTGTTTGTTTGTATGCTTGTTTTGTTTGCTTCTCTTTCATCTTCTACTGCGCTTTGATCCATTCACCGAACGAGTTAGCTAAAATAAAGAATCTTACTCTCAACGCCTCCTTCTTCCAGTCTGTACGAAGACATATGGTGCAGAGTAGAATGGCTTCTATTGCTACTCCGATGAGAAATCCTTGCCAAAATGCTAAAACAAATTATACGCTTTATGTCACGACAGCGATATCAGCATAAAACAGAAGCATCAATGTAAGCATCAATTTAAGCATCAACGTAGTTTCAAGTTCATGAGAGAAGAGGATGTTTACAAATATAAATACTATGTCACTATGAATTAATATTATTCTGCGATTAAAATTTGCAGTCTCGATTCCCAGTTTAATTCACTTTTGAATACCAATAGTAGCATTAGCAATAGTATTAATAATAATAATAATAATAATAATAATGTTTTGTGTTAACTGGTATGTACGATCTGTAATATAATACGGTATATATTTGTAATATGTTTAGAAAGGCTTAGGTCAGTAAGTGAACGTGCCTACCTTTAACGGTACGGTATCTGATCATTAATGATACACCTATGGAAAAACCGATACATTGTGAGGTGGTTGTCACCACAGATCCTATCTTTTGTCGTCCACTACCTCTCAATATACCTCCACATACTAACTATAATTCCCATAAATATTATACAAATATTATATTACGCATATATATATATATATATATATATATATATATATATATATATACGAAAGGTTTTCAGGTAACATTTTGCACACACACACACACACACACACACACATATATATATATATATATATATATATATATATATATATATATTCTTGTATATATAAAACAGTGTTAGTACCATCTAGTGACTAACATCTAGTGAAGTATCATACTCACAAATGATCCTTCGAATAAACACGAAATAGCGTACCATCCTAAACCTGATGACGTCATGCTAACTATCTCGCTAGAAAACATAAACACATATATTCATTACCAATCATGCGTGAAATAATCTCGTCAGTATTATATCATTTATACTGCTGCATATTGGTATTTGCGTTGCTGCTACTAATACTACTACTACTACCATCACTACTACTACCACTACCATCACTACTACTACTACTACGACAACTACTACTACTACTATTACTTCTACTACTACTATTAATACTACTACTATTAATACTAATATTACTACTACTACTAGTAATAATAATAATAATAATAATAATAATAATAATAATATGACTGGATAGCATTATACGTTAGTCCTCCCAGCACAAATGTTGTTTTTAAGCTAACAGCTTGGTTAGTTTTTCTTGTTATAAAAATCAGAAGAACTTCCAATTATATTAACGACAATAATTTGTAGTTAATATAGAAAAGTCCAATCTGTCTAATCTGATAATGTGTTTATCAGGTAAGGAACCCCAAGTGAAGAGAAAGAAAACATATATCAGAGTTATTGAAAAAGTCCTCCAGACACGTACTATGAAACATTTAATGACATACGTGCAGAGACATACCATAAAATACCAGAAACATACCATAAAATACCAGAGACATACCATAAAATACCAGAGACATACCATAAAACACCAGAGACATACCCTAAAATACCAGAGACATACCATAAAATACCAGAGACATACCATAAAATACCAGAGACATACCATAAAATACCAGAGACATACCATAAAACACCAGAGACGTACCATAAAACACCAGAGACATACCATAAAACACCAGAGACATACCATAAAACACCAGAGACATACCATAAAACACCAGAGACATACCATAAAACACCAGAGACATACCATAAAACACCAGAGACATACCATAAAACACCAGAGACATACCATAAAATACCAGAGACATACCATAAAACACCAGAGACATACCATAAAACACCAGAGACATACCATAAAATACCAGAGACATACCATAAAACACCAGAGACATACCATAAAATACCAGAGACGTACCATAAAATACCAGAGACGTGCCATGGAAAAAACAGAAACGTTCCGTGAAAGGTCAAGAGGTCAACAATAATATGTCTAGTGACATATCATAAAAAAGAATAAAAGATCTTGATCTACCAACTCTAGCCTTTAGATGATTCGGAGTGATGATCTAATTGTAGGAGATAATGACCAATAAATCCGATCTCAGATTGAAATGTCTCTTCAAAATTGGTGACTATAGTTTGTCACGGTAACGTGAACGGCTGTTCATCAGAACGAACTCGTTCGTATATTGAAATACGAATTCTTGGAACATTTCACGATTATGTTTCTGCGTGTCCGCTATTTGAAGTGCCGACTGGACAAATATACTGAGAAACCCATCCTATGAAATATAATATAAACTCTGATAACAGTACCGTGAAGTCTACCCTGCATAATCTGTCAATAAAACACAGCACCTTAAAATCTGAGCGCAGAGGCATCACATCAGGTGTGGATCTATGAGTGAACCTTTGATTATTGTCCAATATCAACTGCTGTCAAGGCTGTGATTACACGACAGTGGAATGAAATGAGACAAAATTGTCAGAGGGATTATAGTAAACATTAGCAATACAAATTGGCATAGAACTAAATAGTAGCTTAACATGAAAACAGTTTACTGGTCTAGCCAAGCTCCCGTTTACTCCTATATTAAATAAACCGTGATTTAACGGAATTTATATAACGAAAACTGGCTTCAATTGAAGTGATCGTTGAAATAACTGGAATCATCAGAGCAAGAAGCGATTTGAAAATGATGGTCTAGTTTAACGCATTTTCGAATGGCACGGTAACTGCGAACTGCAGACTTTGTATTGGCTTACAAACTTGTTTTTGGTTTCCTTCTTGAGTACAAAAGCAATAACTACTAAACGGATGTTAACACCTGCAACATCGCCATGGGTGCAGTTATCCTTTTTAGTGGTCGAGGTGTTTCGTTCGGTTTCTGCGGTTGATGTCAAGGGGAAAGGGGATAATCATCAATTCTCCGAACAAGTCATGCGACGTGGATCCACTGTCCACTTGGCTTTTGAAGAACTCGGTGGATCAACTTCTGCCACTGATAACAGCCAGTATCAATAGGTTGAATTAGTGATGCCGCTGTGTTTGAAATGAGCTTCCATAACTCAACTGCTCAACGGATCTGGGATGGATTGGGAAGATTTGGAAATATATTGTCCTATGATCTAACCTTCCATTCTCCAAATCTATTCAAGAAGTCGTAATAAGAAGTATAGAAGATCACCCGGAGTACAATGACGAGGTTCTTGATGACAGCGCCATTGCTGCGTTTATTATGCTATATTTTGCTGCCACCTTTCCACAACTGAAGTGTTAATAATTTAGGCAGGATCCAGTTGTATAAGTTCTTCTCTTGCTGTATGAAATCCAGGTTTGATACTCTTGAAATTTCTAGCCAGGCCATTGCTTTACTCTTCACCAATTATCGCCCATACATCGGTTGCTGCTGTTTTCTAGATTTAAAAAAGCTAAATAATTGGAAATATCATTTTTGAGAAATGATTTCCAATTCTACTTGATATTGGCTATAACTAACATTTACTGTATCAGATTATCCTCGACCATTGTCACACCTACAACACACAGCCGATGGGAGACTACTTAGGTAAATATCCCGCAAACCCAGGTATGAGTCAGATTCGAACCCCGACGTCGAGGAATTCAGACATTTATTTATTTCCACTTCCAAACATATATACCAGCGTCATATATTGATTGATAACAATGGCATATTGATAACAATGATAGCAATGTTAGAAATGGGGGAAGAAATATAGCCACTACAGGTTGTCTTCTCACTTCCCCCCGTGGATATTCAGCGAATGATTAACTTTGAAATGCATTTAAATGATGGGAAGAGCAGTAAAAAATATGCTAACAAGTAACCAGTATAAAAACAAAATATGCTAACAAGTAACCAGTATAAAAACAAAATAGGCTAACAAGTAACCAGTACAAAAAACTAAATCTCCTAACAAGTAACCAGTACAAAAACAAATATGCCATGAGCTGCTAAATTGAAGGATAACTATAAACATGCAAAATAACCAACCACGGTGTCGAAGGAGAAATAATTGAAGGACAACAGGCAGGAGGAAATGATAAATTCAACGACAAATTATCTTGTGTCCCAGCAGTCATTACAATATCAATGACCATATTGTACACAGCTCTAACCATTGTTCTATCATTGCTTGAAGATAACTGACCGTCGATAATACGGGAGGGGGGTGGTATCTTATTACGATTTCCTGTGTAGAGATGTGAATGTAAACGTTGCTGTTTTACGGCGACTTTTGTGCACGAGGTAGGCCAAATGGGCCGAGCGACCTCCTAAGTGAATGAGGCGAAGTGAAAGATAAGAGACAGCCTTCTGAAATAGCCCGGTCGGGGTTTGAACCCAGGTGCTACAGATCTGTGGCCAACCGCACTACCAGTTAGGCCACGGAGGCGCCCTTCATGTCTAAATATATCACTATTATCTAAAGTGTAAAATATTACTGGAGAGAAGCAAATAGACAATACTTTATTGTTTTATCTTCTCAACGATGGTCTATTAGAAGAGTAGGTGTAATATGTGAAGATATACTTACGTTATGTTAGTGAATATCATCGGCAAGAAACTTTTCAATGTACATACGAAGACAAAGGTTATTCCACTTACAAACCCTAATAATAAACAGTTAGGAAGTTTGTGTCATACAACAGTAGATAATTTGTCCTTTCTCTCTCTCTCTCTCTCTCTCTCTCTCTCTCTCTCTCTCTCTCTCTCTCTCTCTCTCTCTCCCTCTCTCTCTCTCTTCTCTCTCTCTCTCTCTCTCTCTCTCTCTCTCTTTATATATATATATATATATATATATATATATATATATATATATATATATATATATATATCGGCATTCCGTTTGAAAGGTAAATTTTAAAGAGCCACAAGAATCTTCGTCTTAATTTTTACAGCGATATAAAAGGAATACCTCAGTCGAAATAATTAATTTATGCCAGCATCAAGCGTACACTTGTCTTATGATATAATTTGCATCTAACATCAACCAAAATGTCGGTAGAAACGTTCACCTATATGGCAATTCAGCGTTCATGATTAATGCCAATATTTGAGAACTTTCAAAACAGGTATACCTTCATATAAACTATAAATCAAATCGATTTCTTGTCAATAAATATCATCTGTATCAGCAAAAGAAAATAGATGGTTACAGTTTTACCGACACTAAAGGAAGATCGGCTTACATGTTACAGTCAACAGCACCTTGCAGCTGTCGGATGCTCCTTCCGGATCGTTGGCACCGAGCAAATGTCCTATTCTAATCCCGCCTGCCAAAGACAGACCTAGAAACACCTAAAGAAATTGGGAGAGTATTTACAATTTAGAGTCCGAAAACATAGGTGTTGTGTCATCCGCAATTCCATTTTACTTGTTAGTGAAAGTTAATACATTGTTATTAATAAACTAGACAACTTACCAACCAACAATACATTCCTATCTGCATTATAATAGATTGAGAAGCGAGCTCCGTTTCGCCGATATAACCTGATTGAGGATAATAAATGATGAAGTCAGTGTTTGTGTTTCTGTTTGTTCATTCAAATATTTCATAATTTTATTATCCTTTAGTATCGGAGAAACATAGCTCCAGGTCTTCACAGTGATGTTTACGTTACCTTTAAGATCGCTATATGAAGGCATATCTATTGACATAACATAATATACCGTAACATAACATAATATAACATAACATGCCGTAATATAATATAATATAATATAATTTAATTTAATGTAATGTAATGTAATGTGATGTGATGTGATGTGATGTGATGTGATATAATATAATATAATATAATATAATATAATTTGATGTAATATAACATAATATAATATATAACATAAAAAAACATAACATAACATAACGTACCATGACATAACATAACAAGACATGATATAACATAACATAACATAACATAATATAACACAATAAATCATAACATGACTTACCATGGCATAAGATAACATAACTTACCATGACATAACATAACATAACATAATATAACACAATAAATCATAACATGACTTACCATGGCATAAGATAACATAACTTACCATGACATAACATAACATAACATAATATAACACAATAAATCATAACATGACTTACCATGGCATAAGATAACATAACATAATATAACACAATAAATCATAACATGACTTACCATGACATAACATAACATTGTATTTAGAGCCGATTATATCATAAATAAGTGGAACACTAGCGCGTCTGCTCTTAATGCTCGACATTAATAAAAAATATAATTAATAATAAATAAATTCAAATCACCAAAATAAGCCAAGGCGACATCATACCTATTACATAAATGTAAGCATTTAAATTCATATAAAACACATCGTATTCTATAAAATTAGAATAATTGATATACAATCAGAAATTACACCAACATATTGGACCATTCCACATCTTAAGTAATTTCTATAAAAAATCAAAACGTGGTTTTGTCAAACCTAAGATCGCTTCAAGAAATCCAATTAATAGCACAGTTACTAATACAGGAATAATTTGCAATAAACATGGACACTTTTGAGCTTCACTTTAAAATAAACAATGCCAACTTTATCAACACTAAATTAAATTGTATAAGTAATTGTATTCTCTATAATAAAGCCTGGATAAAGAGAATGTCACACTGACCTGAGATAAGTTCACTAATTTCATAGCTCCACCATTCGATGCAGGTCATCGCTGACCCAAACCATCCAAAATGAAGAAATTGTGACCAGTTTAATAAACATTCTGTGGTCCAACCTGACAATAATAGCTTACTAAAGTAACATAATGTCATCAGAACACTCGGTGTGTGTGTGTGTGTGTGTGTGTGTGTGTGTGTGTGTGTGTGTGTGTGTGTGTGTGTGTGTGTGTGTGTGTGTGTGTGTGTGTGTGTGTGTGTGTGTGTGTGTGTGTGTGTGTGTGTGTGTGGATGTAATCCACAAAATTGTCGTTTGTAGTCATTGCAATATTTGATTAAAATATTAAATTAATTTTCTAAAATAAGTATTGGATATTTATAAATTATAGAAACTTAAAGTGTTCATTTGACAGTAACTATATGAAAAAGTTATTGGATGAATTTGTGGGTGGATGAATGTGTGGGTGGATGAGTTTGTGGGTGGATAAGTGTGTGGTGGATGAATTTGTGAGTGGAAGGGTTTGTAGGTGGATGAGTTTGTAGGTGGATGGGTTTGTGGGTGAATGGGTTTGTGGGTGGATGAGTTTGTGGGTGGATGAGTTTGTGGGTGGATGTTTGTGGGTGGATGAGTTTGGGGGCGGGTGTGTTTGTGGGTGGATGAATTTACGAACGGACGGACGGATGTAGGAATGGAAGAATCAGGATTTGTTTATTTTCTCACCTGTCCAAGTTTCCTGATATACTTTTGAGATCCAGATATAAATGAGTGTTAGAATGGGATACGACAGATAACAAGAAGTCAACGAAATAGCAGATCCTCTAAAATAAACAAACAGACAAAAAGATCACTTTGAAGTGATGTCATAAAGTAGGGTTTACATTTTGAGATGAATTACTCGACTATTTATCTAAGCGAACTCATTCTCAACCAATTACTAAATCTTGGAATGTCGTTATGTTGAGTAAACAAAATAGCCAACTTACATCAAGCCATATCCCGCTTTTACAACCAGAATTAGGTTTAGAATAACGTTTATGATATTTGCCAACAATCCAATTATTAATGTTGGAAGAATTATATTCTGTAATAAAACGTGACATTCATACAAGTTCATATATATGTTACAGTTAATCTGTATAATCAGGTAATATGTATATTACCTTAAATATTCAAGTAAAACTTTATATATATATATATGTGTGTGTGTGTGTGTGTGTGTTTTAGCTGTGTATTATAAGGCACAGGCACAGAGAATCTGTGTGTTTGTGTGTGTATGTCTATACACACATATATATATATATATATATATATATATATATATATATATATACGTGTTTATTATATTTTGTGACCACTCTGATACGAATACTGAACAATTTTATTCAATTTTAAACACAAATATATACCTGATTTTGGAGATATTTGGAGAGTGGCATATAAAAAAATAGTCCCTGCAATTCAAGAAATAATTAATGTAATACGTAAGTAAATAAGATTTTGTATTTATTAATGAACATAACGTATGACTTTAGGTCAATTGGCTACGTATCGAGTGAAGACAATAGGTCATAACATTAAATTCAATTGTTACAATTGAAATACTTGCTATTAATCCTGGAGAAATAATGAATAAATATCTAGCAGCCAATCTGAAACAAAACTGTATACTGTAATAGTTGTTGTTGTTGTAGTAATAGTAGTAGTAATAGTAGTAATAGTAGTAGTAGTAGTAGTAATAGTAGTAGTAGCAGCGTCAGTAGTAGTAGTAGTAGTAGTAGTAGTAGTAATAGTAGTAGTAGCAGTAGAAGTAGTAGTAGTAGTAGTAGTAGTAGTAATAATAATAGTAGTAGTAGTAGTAGTAGTAGTAATAATAATAGTAGTAGTAGTAGTAGCAGTAGAGTAGTAATTGTAGAAGTTGTAGTAGTAGTATTAGTATTAGTATTAGCAGTAGTAGTAGTAGTAGTAATTATAATAATAATATAAATAATAATAATAATAAAACAGTAATATATTTCATAAGAGCATCCCTACTGTATACCTATCGTACTGTATAATAGACGTAATAAGTGCAGAAATCTCAGGCAGATTAAAAGTAAACTCAACTGTTATTATTAAATATGATATTAATTCCTATTTGATTCAAGTATTTTAATTCTTCTGCGGGTAAACTTGCCTAATAGCATACTAGAACAGTACGACGTGAGACTTACCTGGATACTTCCCGAGGTTGATGTAACCCTATGAGAATGTTTTCGGCATTTAGATATAAAGTAATTGGCAGGAAGGCACAAGGTGTTATCAGTATAAGACCTAGAGAAGACGAATGTTGTTAGCCAATAAACGTTAACAGTATCAACAGAAGCACAAACGTTGTATTCCAGGCCAAAACGTCAGTTGTTTCTGTTCTTAGCCGTCAAGTTTCGGTTTCACTTATCAAACTTCCAGGTTTCAGTTTCAGTTATCCAGGTTACCCATTGTCATAGTATTGTCGCCTTCATGATATGATTTACATCTCAAACTAACACGATTTAAGGGCTTAGAAAAATTGGAGGGAGCACTCATCATGGTATAACAACTCACCATATTATCGTCAGTATATCTATGAGGTAAGATATGCATTGATGTTAAAAGAAGATCTCTTGTTTTGCGATTAATTCTTTAATATTTCTGAATCCCTGTGTTCGTTAACTGAACAAAAACTCGACCCTCCTTCTACGGCTAGAACAGTTGTTGAAATGTCAGCACGAATTAGACGTCATCTTCTTTGGAATAACTCGTTTAAACTAGATATCGAAACTCGTGACAATAATATTTAAACAACACCAGACGTCAGTGCCTCACATTATAAATCACCTAAAATCCTTCAGTTTCGATATCTCTATTCTAATTCTAAGCAACCCTTTTAATGTTCACGACACATCAGACTAGAGAACAAGAGGTGCTACTTGTACTTGACCTTTATTACGACCTTTATCTAGTATCAGGAAAGAAGTTTGCCATCGTGACGGATCACATACAATCATATTGAATGAGATTGATGTTTCCTAAAAATACACTTATGATTGAAAAGCCCTATTAGAAAAGAAAGGATCCGCTTCATCAACGCACCACTTTATATGAATCATGACGTCATTCGACCACAAAAGGGGACGACCAGACTTTATTTGTAAGGTTCATATCTCAGGATTATATTGGTAATTTGTTGTGTAGAAAATGATGTTCTTGTTGCGAATCTAAATCCGTAAGCAAAAGCGTCAAACAATATTCCATATATAAAGGACTATATATATATATATGTGTGTGTGTGTGTGTGTGTGTGTGTGTGTGTGTGTGTGTGTGTGTGTGTGTGTGTGTGTGTGTGTGTGTGTGTGTGTGTGTGTGTGTGTGTGTGTGTGTGTGTGTGTGTGTGTGTGTGTGTAATGTCGCAAACATTTTACTTGTTGGATGTAATTCATTGATGATACATGTACGACAATGACAACTTAAACAGTATGTTTTGTTTTGGTGTTTATATTGTGTGTAGGAATATTTTCACAAACGGAGTATTATTTCTGATTAATAAATCAATGATAGAAAGCATTTTCTTCATTTCCTGATAATTTTGTACTCAAAATGCATGCACACAAAGAGGAATATAAAAATCAAGGAGAGAGAGAGAGAGAGAGAGAGAGAGAGATTAAGAGAGAGGGCGGGGGAGATATATATGTCCGACATTTAGGTAATGAAACAGGGAGTTCGAGATAAACCCAGAGATAGACAAAATTTAGTATCATTTCCATCGTGAATGTTTGTGGTTAGAGATACTAATACGTCACTCCAACACTATCACGTCAACAATCAAAACATTTCCAGCAACACAATAATATATGGAGAGAGAAAATTACATATTTTGGCATCTTACTCCTTATAAGAACCATTCCAAGTTTATGCCGTTTGTTGGCATTGCCATAGACTTGAGCGAATAGAGTATCACACGCCGTGGACAAGCCAATCACCAGAGCCGTGCCAAAGGTGCCTATCATCTGAAATACATATATTCGGGATTATTCGATAATCACAATTACGTAATCAATTACTAACATGCGCATGCATATATATGTGTAAACGTGCAGGTATCGTGAGAAAATGGCCAGCGAGTGTCTGGAATCCTACCACAAGGGCAAGGGCAACGCCAGCAAATTCGGTCTTGTTCAGCCTTCGACAGAACATTAGAGATATGGATGAAGTGAGCCACTGTAAAGCTTGTGTCAGAGCCTGAAAAGAGTATCCGGGGTCTTAGAAAACACACCTGTTAATTATTATTATTGTTATTATTATTATCAGTGTGTAATAGAATCCTGATAAATATCGCTGAGTCGTAATGTGTATCGTCTGATACGGATGTTTATCTAAATATCTATGTTATGTTTACGTGTTGTTGAGTTGATCTGAGTTGATCCGGTACTTAGTTGTCAGTTGAATTCGAACCCACGGCGCAGTGCAGAACTCAGAACAGAACCGACAGCCCAGCGCTGTAACGGCTGCATCCGTCGGTGCTCGCTGTTCGTGTGTTCTTAAGTGATATACCTACCATTAGTGATCCCAGTTGACAGATCGTCTTCAGTTCAAGCCAGTATCCTCTCGGAAATAAGCTGTCAAAGGCGCCCACGAACATGTCAATCCCGTGATTGAAGACTGGATCTGTTCTAACCACGAAAATAGCTACAATCCCGAACTAACACTTAATCAGATCTAGTCCTCCGCGTCGCCAATTACAAAATACTTACAACAATGAACCCAAAACGAAAGTAATAAAACACAGCATTGATAAATATGACTGTAAACAGCTTGTGTTTGTATTAATTAGATAGATAACGATCTGCCATCCGCCGGCCGTTCCTATCAATATATACAGTACAGCCAACTAAATTAATAATATTTGAAAACGAGGACAATTGTTCAAAGCTCGCGTTAATACGATTAACATATATATTACAATCGTAATGATACTGGTAGATCATGTTTCCTTTCACCGGCATATGTTTATGTATATCTCACTCACTGACTTAATGTATTAAAATAATCCAGAATATTCATAAGGTTATTATTGTTATTATTATTATGATTATTATTATTATTATTATTATTATTATTATTATTCGTGGTGGTAGTGTATTTGTGTGTTTATTTGTTTTTAACACTACTTTTGTTTATATTGTACTAATCTTTTCGTGTGTCAGTACATCCGTCGAGTCACATTTTATGTCGAATATCGATTTGTTTTATTTGTTAACATTTAATGACAAACCATTCTAAGATGGCGGCGAGAAAACATCTTTAACCAAACTGCAACTAAACTGTCAATAGATCGTACAGACAGACGGCTGATTGGTAATGTCTGGTCTAACTACAACCTCGTATATTGGTAAATTACCACTTCTTAAATATGTGTATCCGTTCTATGAAAATAAACAGAAAATAGCCAAATAAAATGATTTGTTAATTGAAAGTGCTTACAAAATATGTATTTTTCAATGTAGATATTATTGTTTGTCTGGTGTTAGTCTTCTATAACTGGAGTTTAATACGTTTTTAAGTTTACAGGATGCCAGGGAATTTAGTGTCCCTATCCTGATGAAGATGGTGAGTAATGTTTAGACATAGATCCAGATCGTCGACTGATTCTGTTTGTATCCGGATTTTCCTCACAGGTTAATAATTACTATTCAGAATTATCGGTAATTTAACTAATTCGTCATACATTTGCAGTTCATCTCTTGGAGTCAGTGATATTCGTGTATACAACGCAAATTGGTAATGAACGCATTATTAACGGAAATTATGCATATAAATAGAATAAATTTGCATTTCATTTGCATAGAGTACATTGCGTCCGTTTGAATATAGAGATAAAATAATATAGTTTTATAAAACGATTGTTTCTGAAGATAACATTATTGATATTCCTTCCCTAGCCACACTTGATGCAAGATAATTGAAAAAGCTCCAGTGGCACGTGTGTGTACGTGTATGTGTGTATGTGAATGTGTGTATATATGGGGGTGTATTCAAAATGTAATTACCACTGATACTAGTTATTGAATATTTAATCATATATATATATATATATATATATATATATATATATATATATATATATATATATATATATTACTAATAAAAGAGGTGTGCCTACCAACTAGACCTCACTGTATGATCATCATTAGTATACAGTGACCTCATACATCTATTTCCCAAGATAATTAATGTCCTATACGTGTGTGCGTGTGCGCGCATGTGTGTATGCATGCGAGCGAGCGTGTGTGCGTGTGTCGTGCGCGTGTGTTATATTTCATATATATGGTGGTACCGGCTCAGAGCATCAACATCTAAACAGCCTTTGAAACCAACCGAGAAACCAGCAACATAAATATCAATGCTCTAAGCGGCCTACATAAAGTAGAGACGGAACAATATAATTAAAATACAATAACAATAACTACCTCGTGTACTCATAAAATGATAATTACCCGCCGTCGTGTATATATATATATATATATATATATATATATATATATATATATATATATATATATATATATATATATATATATAAGTCTAAGACCTCTCTCTGTCGTTCGTTTCTGAAAGATGAAGTCTGTCCACTTGTATGTTGGCATGTTGTTTGTTTCTTGTATGATAACAATGATAACAATTGTATTGTTCATACAGTATTGGCACGATTTAAACGACTTAGACAACACGAAGGAGGTGTATGACAACACGGAGGAGGTGTATGACAACACGGAGGAGGTGTATGACAACACGGAGGAGGTGTACGACAACACGGGGCAGGTGCATGACAACACGGAGGAGGTGTATAACAACACGGAGGAGGTGTATGACAACACGGAGGAGGTGTACGACAACACGGGGCAGGTGTATGACAACACGGAGGAGGTGTACGACAACACGGGGCAGGTGTATGACAACACGGAGGAGGTGTATAACAACACGGAGGAGGTGTATGACAACACGGAGGAGGTGTATAACAACACGGAGGAGGTGTATGACAACACGGAGGAGGTGTATGACAATACGGGGCAGATGTATGATGAACACATAACCCCCTTAAGCAACCTATTTGCACTGGATAGTGAATATATGTTGTCAATCCCATCATCCCATTTGCTTCCATCATCTCTACAAGGGATTCACCAATACGACGAAGAATTAATCCGTCAGTTACGAAAGTACTGGATCCAGACTCCGACAGTAGGCATCTCGAATAATCCTATTTACACTTCCGGCATACAATTTTCGCAGGTAACGTCCACATATCGTTTTGGTGCAGTTGTTGTTTTCCGTGAGTTTTTAACCGGAATCCTCGCGAAATGGGCTAGTCAGGAAATGAACCGGCATCCGTAATACAATTAGTCATTCGATTTTTTTGTAATTCTTACAGGTAGGTCAATCGAAGTTGGTAGATGACTTGTTGGGCAGCAAAACTGGTGGTTTCTTCGTGGAATGCGGTGCCGGCGATGGAGAGTTCTTGTCGAACACGCTTTTCTTCGAGGCGTTTCGCAACTGGACCGGTCTGCTCGTCGAAGCGGATCGCCGACTATTCGCCGAACTCCGCGCGAACGACAGACGCAGCTACGCGATAAATGCCTGTCTCAGCCCGAACAGCACGCCGGCGATGTTGGAATACACCAATGCCGGTCTCAACGGGGGTCTGGCCTCCCACATGGAGCCCAGTCAGAGGCGAGATCTAGGGAGGCATCGTTTTCTGACCGGCAGCGATATGGTACAGTGCTTCCCTCTGGCGTCCATCCTGAAGGCAATCGGGGTAAGCCATATCGACTATCTGTCCCTCGATACCGAAGGTTCGGAGGTATCGATTCTGAAATCGATACCGTACGATGACGTCACGATTGACGCGATCAGCGTAGAATATCGAACTGTCGGGAGTCCGGAAAAAACGCGGAAACGATTAGCTGATATCGTTGATTTTATGGTGAAGAAAAGGGGATATCACGTCGTAAAGACACTTTCTAAACTCGATGTAGTACTACAGAGACAAGGTAAATGACAACAAACTTAGGAGGGTATATTATTTGCCCCTCAGACATATGTGTGACAAAATAACTTTGACGACAACAACAACAATAGTAATAACAACAACACTAATAATAATAATAATAATAATAATCATAACAATAATAATAGCGACAGTAATAATAATAATAATAATAACAACAACAACAACAATAATAACAACAACAACAATAACAACAACAACCACACCAGATGACCACACTTTAGTTTGAGGGTTCAATGGCTAGTATTTATCATATTGCGTTACTCATTAACCTTTTGAGGTGAATGTATATAAATAATTATCGTATTATCTAAATTTAAAAATAGCTTCGCATTGTCTCATCCATCATCATTAATGAAAGCAACACAGAGAGAGATAGATGACGAGACGAACAACAAACTGTCAGAAATTGAATAGGATAGAAACCTACTTCGGAACGTTATACGAGAAATATTATCAATTATAAAATCGTCTTGTTTTACGGCCACGTCTATCCAGATTCTAGGCTAATTGAATCATATGATGGCCTCCAGGGAAAACACGAATGATATGTGAGAATATTGTACGCAGTTTCTGCACACCGGCAATTCCATATTAAAATCACGATTATAGCAATTTTCCACGTGTCTATATATTATAATATAGAAACATTACATTATAAGTTAGTGTCCGCTCCGAGTTCCCTTAAGATGTCAGCTAATTCGACATTAGCTCGCTCTTGAGCTATCTTCAGCGGCGTCATGTCATCGTTGTTAATGGCGTTGATATCAGCTTCTTTCCGTAGCAGCAGTTGGACAACGCCTACATCTTCACGGATGCAGGCTAGGTGTAAAGCTGTATTAGCATTCTTTCCCTTCACGTTCGGATCGCACCCCGCCGCCAGCAGCACGCGCACAACCTCGTCATGTTTCTCCATCACGGCGAAGTGAAGCGGGGTGAATCGTTCGATGGTCTGGCTGTCAGGTTGAGATTTGTGACCGAGAAGAATTCGGCAACACTCGGCGTGGCCTGATTTGGCGGCCAGATGTAATCCTGTCTCGCCGTTCAGTGCCGTCACCGTAGGCTTTGCTCCGTTGGTTAGGAGCACGTTTAATACGTTGTCGTGTCCATTCAGAGCGGCCACGTGCAGCGGCGTCCAGCCTTCGTCCGTTGGAACATCGAGGTCTTCCCTGGATTGGGCAAGCAGCTTTTCTAGCACCCTGGCGTTGCCGTTTTGAGCGGCCACGTATACGGGACCGACATCACGGTCGAGCGACAGGTCGCGTCTTGCCGTCTCGGCTAGAAGCTCGCTGACTATGTTATCATTTCCCATTTGGCACGCTATCAATAACGGCGTCCAACCATCGGCGTCTGGATCGTTCACCGGAAGTCTGTGGGTGATCAACCATCGGCACATTTCTAGCTGATTATGGTGACAGGCGACGTGCAATGGCGAATGAAGATCCGTAGTCTTATCGTCCAGACGACAGCCAGCCTTTAACAGGACGTCGGCTATGTCGACGGCTCCGTTTTCGGAGGCCAGATGTATCGGCCGCCATCCGGAATGGCCGGCCTGATTGACGTCGACGCCTTTCTGGATCAACAGCTCCACCACGTCTCGGCGTCGACGCTGGACGGCGAGTAGGAGTGGGCTAAATCCGTCGTTATTCGGCAAGGTCTTGTCGACGCCGGCCAATAGGAACGTCAGGGCCAGGTCACGTGAGCCCACGTCGGCGGCCACGTGCAGTGCCGTGTTTCCGTTCAAGTCCTGAGCGTTCACTTTGCCACCAGCGTTGGTTATGGCCTGAGCGACTGCCTTAAGGTTGTGGATCACCGCGTGATGGAGCGGGGTGAGTTTTTGTTTGTCCGTCACGTCCATCGATGCTCCAGAATCTATCAGCAAGTCTATGAATTGTCGGTTTTTCTCGCCGGCCGCTAGGTGAGTGGCCGTAATACCGAGCTTATTAGTTATATCAGGCTTAGCGCCGTGCTTTATCAAATTTTCGGCTATTTCGAAGTTTCTATTCATTATAGCAAGATGGAGCCCCGTTTCGCCTGCCGATGTCTTGGCGTTAATATCAGCTCCTCGTTTCATCATTAGTTCTAAAATGGCCGGATTCGCCACGTCTACGGCGACGTGCCAAGGGGACCAACCATTCTTGGCCAACCTGTCGGGACTGGCGCCTGATTTCAGGAGCTGCTCTACGACATTGCCGTGTTTATTCTGGACAGCGATATACAGCGGAGTGGCACCATCAAGGGATTGTGGGTCAACATCGGCTCTGGCGTCCAGAAGCAACAAAGTCGTCTCTAGATGTCCGCGCGCCGCCGCTATGTGCAGCGGGGCCCATCCATCCTTCTTGCCGACGTTCTCCTGACCCGGATGTAATTTCAGATTGATCTCGGTTGCCGCCCGGAAGCCATTCTGAGCCGAAATGTAGATCGGCGTCGCGCCGTTCTCGTTCTTATAGGTCAGCCTGGCACCACGTCTCACTAACATCTCGATCAGATCCCGTCTTCCGATGTTCGAGACCAGATGGAGAGCTGTCCAGCCGCCAGGTCCCGCCTGATTGACGTCCGCTCCGTAATGCAGCAGCGACTGGACGGCGTCCGACGTGCCCTGGATCAGCGCCATATGTAGAGCGCTCCATCCGGATTTGGCACGTTGGTTGACGTCGAGGCCGGAGTCGCCGAGCACGTGTATCGTCGTCACCTGACTGTTCCTGGCAGCGACGTGCAGCGGCGCGAAGCCGTTGCCGTCCTTCGCATCGACCGCTATGTCGCGATCGATGAACAGCTTGATGACGTCATCGTAACCGAAATCGGTCGCTGATGTTACCACTGTCCATCCGGTCTTCTGCGGCTTGTTGCACAATTCGACGGCCGTCGTTCCGTATCGGGTCAATATCCGCCGGATGTTCCGTACGTCATTCCTTCGACAGTAATCCATGATCTTCTCCAAAATTGAAGCTAAGTCTTCTGGATGCGCATCTCTGAGAAGATCGAATAATAATAATAACAATAATAATAATAATAATAATATTAATAATAATAATAACAAAAGATTAATTAAATTTTGATGTCAACTTCCTCTTCATCAAAAAGGTGCAGTTTGGATAAATTGCTTATATATTCCATAACAATGAAGTTGTAGTGTGCACACTTCCAGAAAATATAGGCCGCAGTTCTGGATACTAATATTGACAGACATGTGCACTGTTATAATGATATTTCTGTTACGTAAGATGAGGCCAGTGTATGAATTTTCGGATACTGACGCACTAAAATGATACATCGAGGCCAGTACCACGCCTTAATGATAATACTAGATTGAACACATCTGTCTTACCGCGATACATATGACAGTCCAGCACTGTCATAGAAAACTGGAGGTAATCGTACAGCCATGTCTAGTCCAATCCTCGTTGTTGTATTATACGGCCTTAATGAAATACATCATATTTGCAGCATCCAAGAGAAACATAATATATGTCATCCGGCTGACAAAATAATTAGATTTGTGTTGATGGGTTTGCTATCTGTTCGGTAATTATAACGAGTACAATAGATTTGTATGATTGTGTGATCGACCAGAAGCTAAGGTTAGATCGATAATAATGGATATCTATAATATAAACCAATCAGTTCGCCACTCGATGAGGCCTTCAGAGAGAGATTAATTGCTACATGTAAATGTAGCATTTCGTCGACTTTGGTCACATGTTAAGTAGCGGTGAGGACTAGGTATTGATATGTGCTAATTAGCTTATCTCACGTTAAACAAGAAACCAATATCTTCACATAGCAGCATTAACGTCATCATTACAATTTCATAACCGTCACCATTATTATCATTTTGAAAAGATGGTCTGTCAACATAACAAATAGTTACCATACTGTATCTTTATGATGATGATAATGATGATGATGATAGTACTACGATGTTAAGAGGCTTTGTAAATAAGTAATTTAAAGACTTCGATGAAACAGTAACCTGTATCATTAGAACATATGGCGGAGGGGCGACTCCTTAGGGTAACATCCCAAAATCACGGCTATAAGCTGTATTCGAACCCAAAACTAGGCAATTTCCGGCGCAGCGCTCCATCTACTGCGCTATCATAGCACCCCCTTAACCTTACTAACGACTCCAGGCTGAGAACATAACGGATCCACATAATTGGTAACAGTCTCTTTAAAATCATTTCCATTATGAACTATTGTCGTTGTTGTTGTTTTGTTGTTCGAGGGAGAATCCCCAGGCTGTCGCTTAATCAGCACATCCTCTATGTTGGAGTGGTTGAGAAACCTCCCCCCCCAACACTCACAAGGGAACAGTACGGAAAGATGGAGCCGAAATACCCTGAGGGTGGTCGCTGCCAGAGCGTTTTACGTCCTCAGGGGGTTTTTATCGATGTTGTGAGCCGAGAAATTATTCCCTGGAAAGGTTTCGACCTCTTACGGGGTTCGAACCTGTGACCGTTGGCACCAAGTGCCGGGGGCTTAACCGGAGCTCACAACTATTGTCAGTTCTGTGTAACCCATATACTTAGTAACTTAGAGGCATTTTATTGATACACCTGTCTTTCTCTCTCTCTCTCTCTCTCTCTCTCTATATATATATATATATATATATATATATATATATATATATATATATATATATATATATATATATATATATATAAAAGCGAGGTGGCATTATAAAGAGTGTGTTGTTGATTTTGTGTTGTGTGTGAATATATATATATATATATATATATATATATATATATATATATATATATATATATCATTGAGTGAATTTGTTCTTGGTATAATGTTGTTACTTATTACATTAAACATTAGTATTATGCTCGTAATTATTCATCTGACCTCATATAACAGGATCAAATTTCAATACTATCGATCTATATGTGATTAATAAAATTTATCAACACATGATGAACTCGGCTCGATGACCCACTTCCCGAGAAAAAACTATCTCCTAGTTGTGCCGATGCTAAAAAAAGCCGACATTCTCTCAGCTATTGTCCCCGATGACAATTACTCACTCTTTCCTTAATGCCGGTGTCCACAGAGCTACTGATGACACAGCGGCCAGAGATGGTCTGGTACTGGCATCTCTGTAGAACGATGAATTCTCTTCCCTTCTCCCGGATGCTATCCCAGCATTGGTCTGACTCCTGCGCAACTCCATGCTAGCTACCGCGAGAGGCCGAGCGCTATTCTGGAAACGGACGAACAAAATGTCCTCCCAGCGGACAAGGGATCTTAAAAGTTGTCGATTTCCGACAGAACCGCGGTCACACAAAAGAGTTTCTGGTTTGTGTACTCGGCAGTCGTCCTGTTGATAGTTGATTTATCCGACGACACCCGGAGAGACTAACTCGCCGGTAACTCACATCATCAACTCCATGGCACTTCAGAGTAGAGTGACATTTTTTTAGAGCCACCGACAATGTTTCGCCCGGTCTTTTTTCGCCGAGGTTTTTTTTCGCGCCACAGAGAGCGAGAGAGAGAGAGAGAGAGAGTTTTCGGCAAAACTAGTTTCGAAACGACGGCGTTATCGATTCACTTCGATATGATTTCTTATGGGGGTACAACTCTCGCCAGCAACATATATTTATCGGGGGGGGGGGCGGTTAAACAGATCGTGTCAATAAAATCAGCCGAAACGACGATAAAATATATCGTAGATAGACAAACATTACATAGCTATTTGTACTCGAGATCTCCCGTAAACTACCAACACAGCTGCCTGCCTCCTTTATGCACACATTCGTGGAGTCCACGTTGAACTTGTTCGGGTGAGAGTTCCATATGATATAACCAACAGTAGCGAGTCTCCCGTGTAGACTCTGGCCAAACATGTTCGACTAAAGGCAATCCTAGAAGCCCGTAAAGACTACGTCAACAAGACCTTATTTAAAGAGTCCCTCCTTTTTCACGAAAATGGCCATCGAATATATCGGCCTATTTTCAACTAAACTCAGATTGGCCGTCGAGTGTAAACAATGAAGAGAAACAGCCGAATGGGGGAACTAATAATTTTGTCTCATTTTGTTATAATAATAAATCTTCGACAATCTTGACTCGAGATAAACTAGTTTCGTGACCTTTTGAACGGTAATAATCCTGTTCGGGGACATACAGTTTGATTATGTATAAAGACTGTTCAGCTTTGATATACGAGATAGACTTAATGATGTTTGACCGAATAGTCGATTTAATATGTAGTTTTTTAATAGGTAGCAGGCATATTTCTGCGGTTAATCACTTTTGTCCCGCCATCGAGCACGCGTTAAAATCACCCACTAATAATTCGGCGCTAAAATCACCCACTAATAATTCGGCGCTAAAATCACCCACTAATAATTCGGCGTTAAAATCACCCACTAATAATTCGGCGTTAAAATCACCCACTAATAATTCGGCGTTAAAATCACCCACTAATAATTCGGCGTTAAAATCACCCACTAATAATTCGTTTTTGTTTTACTTGTTAAAGATTTAGAATTTTTTTTGCTTTCTCCTTAACGCATTATAACGTGTCAAATAATGTCATACATTACAGTACATTAGATAATATCATAATGATCAAACATTAACCCACTTTTGAGAAGGAAGTGTTTATGTTACCTCAATCGACAATTATTTTGATAGAAGAATTAAAGGCACCACGGCAATATTAGCTAGATCAGGGAAGGTGACAACAGTACCTGCTAGTAGTAGTAATAGTAGTAGTAGTAATATTAGTAGTAGTAGTAATAGTAATATTAGTAGTAGTAGTAATAGTAATATTAGTAGTAGTAGTAAGAGTAGTAGTAGTAGTAGTAGTAGTAATAGTAATAGTAATAGTAGTAGTAATAGTAATAGTAGTAGTAATAGTAATAGTAATAGTAGTAGTAATAGTAATAGTAGTAGTAGTAGTAATAGTAATAGTAGTAGTAGTAGTAATAGTAATAGTAGTAGTAGTAGTAGTAGTAGTAGCAGTAATAGTAATAGTAGTAGTAGTAGTAAATTTAGTGATCGTAGTATTAGTATCATTTGATGTAGTAGTAGCAAAAAAAAATAGTAAGAGTTATAATAGTAGCAAAAATTAGTAGTTTCAATTATTATTATTATTATTATTATTATTATTATTATTATTATTCAAATAAATTTAGAGTAATGATATGCGGTTAGTTAGTTAGAGAAATTAAGAGAAAACAATAAAAATGTTAAACTAACAATTGACTAACATGAACTTTATGATAATTATAATTATTATTGTTTAATGTTTTTATTAGTTCAACAATAATAAAAACATATTTAAAGTCTGTGTATTAAACATAAATATAATATAATAAACTAATAGCGAATAATATAGCTTAATATGAGTTTTTCTCTCTCTCTCTCTCTCACACACACACACAACACACACACACACACACACACACACACACACACACACACCAACAAACACACACACACACACACACCAACAAACACACACACACACACACACCAACAAACACACACACACAAACACACCAACAAACAAACACACACACAAACAAACACACACACCAACACACACACACACACACACACACCAACAAACACACACGCATATATATATATATATATATATATATATATATATCGCCTTTCCCCATAAATTATACCTTTACAGAATGGCTTGTGTTTGATTGTGATTAAACAGCATAGTTTGGCACAGCATGCTTCGTTTAAACGTTAACAAATATTCTAAACGCTTTCATCAATACTGATATGTACGTAGGAATATTAGTTTTTACCAGTAATTTAAATTCAAACTACGGGTGCGGATTATACATGAGTTTGGATTATCTATGAGGAAGGACAGTATATATATATATATATATTTACTACCATATCATATCAGAGATCAGTACTAGCTCCACTCTCCAATAAGAAGTCTGTTATAGTCTTCATCTTCCTTCGTAGAGAAAGACGTAAAGGAGTACATCCGTCCTCTCCAATGGCATTAATGTTGGCTTTAAAATGGACGAGAAGCTTCACCATCTGGATATCATCAGCTCTCGTGGCCAGGTGTAAGGGTGAGTCTCCGGATTTCGTCGTTTGATTCACGTCGGCCATCCTGGTCAGCAGCATCTTACAAATGTCGACGTGACAGCTGAGTATAGCGCAGTGTAAAGGGGTCATCCCGTCCGCTCCCTCCTCATCAACGTAGGCGCCCCGCCTCAACAGCATTTCGGCAATCTCGGCGTATCCTTGCCTGGCCGCCAGGTGGAGGCACCCGTCTCCGTCGGGATCCTTCACGTTGACGTCGGCCTTGTTGGCCAGCAATATCCGGACCACTTCGGTGTGACCTAGCCGACAGGCCATCCTCAAGGCGCTGGTATCGGTCTCGCTCTTCTCGTTCACGTCCGCTCCGTGCATTATCAGCAAGCTGACGATATTCTGGTGACCCCACGTGGCCGCAACGTGCAGAGCGGTGTGTCCCGATTTGCTCTTCAGATTCACGTTCGCTTTCATGTTCAGGAGCAGCTGGGCGACGTCGAAGTGACCCTTCTCGGCGGCTCCGTGCAGGGGCGTCAAGTCGTCATCGTTCTTGACGTTCACGTTAGCTCCCTTCTTCGACAGAAACTCGATGACGTGACAGTGCCCCCCGATAGCGGCCAGATAGAGACAGGTGGTGTTCCTCTCGGCTGGCACCAGAATGCTGGCACCGGCCTCCACCAAATCACTGGCAATGTTGACGTGACCCGCGTGGCAGGCAGCGTGCAGTGCCGTCCATCCTAAATCTTCCTTACACATTATGTCGACTCCGTACTGCAGTAACAGCTCCACGACCTATCACAGGATACAAAATAATATTATTTACGTTCATAGTAACTGGTAATTAACAAAGAAGCGATTAGCATAGAACGCACATAGTTTTGATGGGGATGATGATTGATGTTGTGCGGCCACTTCTGTGCACATGGCAGGCTAAATGGGCCGAGCGACCTCCAAAGGGAATGAAGCGAAGTCACCCTTCAGATATGCTCACGTCGAGACATATGGTAAAGGGGCGAATCCGCATGGATACATGCCACACAAGCGCAGACACAAGTCGGATTCGAACCGAAAATCAAACAATATTCCGACCACTGACCTATCGGATCCCCCCCCCCATATATAGACGTTAACAGCTAAGCTTCGAAGATGATTACTTACATTTCTGTGACCATTTTGCGCCGCTAGGAATATAGGCGTGGAACCAGTGAAGGTTACCACATCCATATCGCATTTAGAGAGTTTCAGTATCACTAAGCACTCTCTAGCCCCGTGCTGCGCCGCTGTGTGTACCGGCGCACGACCTCTGGTGTCCTGCAAGTTCAACAACGCCTTGAAGTCGGACAGCAGCTGCATGATCTTTGTGCATCCGCCCTTGGCCGCCACGTGCGCGCACGTGCAACCATTCTTATCCTGGACATTCATGTCGGCGCCGGCTTTTAACAGCTCCTCGGCCACTTCCTTGTCGTTGGCTCGCGTCGCGGCGAACAACGCCGTCTGCCCTTTATGGTTGGCCAAGTTCAGCTTGGCTTTGGGTCCCGAATGAGAGTCAGGGCAATCTCTCTCCTGTTGTTTTGCGCGGCGAGGAAGAGCGCCGTCTCGCCAAGGTTAGTCTGCCTGTCGATCTGTACGCGTCTGGTCAGCAAATACTTCACCACCTCAGTTCGGCCTCTCTGTGAGGCGACATGAAGAGGCGTCCAGCCATCCTTGGTAGCCAGCCCGAGATCGGCGCCAGCCTCGCTGTGGGCCCTCACTATTCCCAGATGTCCATTCTGCGATGCCAGATAAGCTGGGGTAGCTCCGCCTCTCGTCTGGATGTTCACGTAGGCATCACTCTCCAGTAGAGCTTCTACCACCGACAGATGACCATTGGCCGATGATATGTGTATCGGTCCCCAGCCAGCCTTCTGACGGGTGGTTATGGCCTGCATGACGAAGGTAAAACATTTCACGACGTCCAGGTGGCCATTTTGACAGGCAACGTACATAGGCGTAGCACCGTTGTCGTTCTGCATTACGGCGTTCGCCTTCTGCGTGATACTCCGCGGACCGTTGATGATCGCTTCCACGATGTCTCGTCGGCCATCGAACGCCGCCAAGTGAAGGGGCGTCCAACCATTTGGCCCTTTTGCGTTAACGTCCGCCTTGAACTGGATGAGGAGCTTCACGATGTTGAGGTGTCCCTTTTTCACGGCTACGTGTATAGCATTCCAGCCCATGCGATTCCTATAGTCGACGTTCGTCTTCGTGCTGAGCAAGTAGCGCACCATATCGTCGTGTCCTTGTCTAACCGCCAGGTGGAGTGCGATCCAGCCGTGCTGATCGGCCCAGTGGATCGGAACTCCGGCGTTAACGACCAGCTTCATGATGTCCACGTATCCGAGGTCTGCCGTTGAAGTCACCACCGAGTAGCCTTCCGGTCCGGACATCGTGCACAGTTTGACCACGTCCTGGGCGTACCGATGCAGGTAACGCCTCATGTTTTTCATGTTGTACTCTTTGGCAGCTTCCAGCAACTTCTCACAAGCCGCACTGATCTCATCCGGTTGGAGCTGCCTCACGAAACCTCTTCTTCTCTCGGCTGCCCTCATTTCCTCTTCCTCGTCTTCTCTTCGTTTCTCAGACTCTAAATCTTCATCGTCGGTTTTCTTTCGAGTTCTGTGTTTTGTTCTCTTCCTTTGGCCATCCCCGGCAGTTTCGGATAGAGGATACTCGTGATCAGAGACGTGAGTGACGACGCTTGATGTTTCGTTGTCACTATTAGTACAACGGCTGACGTCACCTGTGGAATTACCTTTCTCGATAACCTCCCTTTCACCAACATTTGCAGTAACCGATCGTCGTCCCGACATGTTTCCGGTTGGACAGGCGACGACGCCAAGATACGACTACGATGACGTGTTCTGGAATTTAAATCGAATTGAGTTAAATGTCTTAAAGTTACGATAAGTATACATGCTTTTATTGATCCACGTTACATTATAGCTACTCGCGAACCACGAACAAGGACACGGAACACATTCGCTCCATTTCTTTAGACACACACACACACACACACACACACATATATATATATATATACACATACACACATACACACACACACACACACACACACACACACATATATATACATGACTTACCCATCTTTAATTGACAGGTTTCAGCGTTACACGAAATTAAGCCTAAGATACGCAGCAAAGGTAATATCAGCCAGAGCTAGTTTGACTTCTATGGCTATCAAATGTTATGATGGTCATATATATTGTATACATGTATATAGCTAGTTCGAGGCTTGAATCACAATACAGCTCCGAAGTCAAACAACTTTCTTCGCTCCAAGACGTCGTTCAATTAAAAAGCGCAGATTACTTGTTGAACATCTGCATTCAGTTACCTACAGATCACATCTGTGTTATACAGAAAACATAATCTCCATATTGATTCCATCACGCATATGGTAATATATACAGCACACAAACGACGAACATTAGCATACAGGTCGAGTTTGTCTTCAGATTTAATTTGTTTGTTTCTGGGGCAGTGGCTTCGTGGTGCCTTAAACGAGAACCATACGTGCCAGACTGTGCTGGCGACCTAAGTAAGCACGATGTTGTTTACAATCTGGACGTGAAAGTGAACGGGAGTTAAACACAAAACTCGCAAACAGATGACCAACACATTGTTATGGAAAACAAATCTCTCCACTCGCTGAGCGATAATACACATATGATAGTCGAGTACATGGATTGTTTTTCGTGGATTGACGTTATATTAGTTTATATCCTTCTCTTCAGGAACACTTCACGGTTTCTTCTTTGATCTCTTAAGAATCTCTGACAGCAATTTCCGGACGTCGATATTGATATCGGGATTATGGCTCATAACGGAATCTTAGCAGCACCCATTAATATTTAACAAAAGTGATCATAACGGAAGCTATATATATATATATATATATATATATATATGCGTGTGCGTGCATGTGCGTACGCACGCGCCTGTGTCTGTACAATTAAGAGACAGTTATAAATGGAGCGTATTAGGTATTTAATTTATACATCACCACAACAGGCCCTGTTCAAATCTCGATCGGTGAGTAACTGGATGAAACATCTGTGTATTCAGGATTTTCTATGACAGCCGTATTTTCATACATTAATAATAATAATAATACATAAAAACACAGTGAGGGAGACACACACACACACACACACAATATATATATATATATATATATATATATCAGTAAAAAGTGTGCGGACTAACTAGACCTCAAGGTAAGGATTACTATTATTGTAGTGACAATCACACGGATAGATGTCAGCTTAATTAAATTACAACATTACATTATCTTCTTTATAAATAACATATAAAGTATGATCACTGTCAATTACTTGTTTAGTCATCTGTAAGTAGAGTGGCTATCACACGAAGTTACACAAAATCTTATGGTGACCTATGTAGCCGATGATGATTGATGTTTTACGGCCACTTTTGTACACAAGGTTGGCTAAATGAGCCGAACATATGTATACGATAAATAAGGTCAACAAACTCGAGGTTAGGTCTGTTTAATTTGTCCTTTAACTGGGGCGGGCCTCTCCTAAAAGCATGGTAGTTAGAGTCCGATTCGAATCCTGCGTTTCTGATTGTTAGCTGGAATGAGTTAAAGCGGTAAGAGAAACGATTGGACAAATTGTGTGTCTTCAGCTCCGATTGGCGATATAAATATCTGTCGTTATGTACTCGGTTCACGTCCGTTAACCGTCATTATTGAACCAGAACTGAACATCATAACGCCTTACATTTACGTAAAACGTGAACGTTATGAATGTAGTCTCTTCCTATACAACCGAAAAAAACATTATGATACCACTTTTATTTCATATTGGACCGTTGTTATTAAAGTAGCTCATATATATATGTGTGTGCGTGTGTGTGTATGTGCGTGCGTGTATGTATGCGTGTGTGCGTGCATGCATGCGTGCGTACGTGTGTGCGTGCGTGCGTATATATGTGTGTGTGTGTTACAGTTAATCTGTACAATCAGGTAATATGTATATTACCTGAAATACGTGTATTGCTAACTGAGATTTACTACACATTACCTCAAATTGCAGGTAATATACTACCTAATTAAACAAATTAACCGTATCATACACATTTCGATGCTTTTATCGCACCTTAGAATATCAAAGAACGATATGCAAACGTGACTAAAGATAAGTCAGTGACTCAATATACGAAAGAACAAATAACAAAAGTCAGGTAAACCAAACCTGGCAATATTTGAAATGAAAGGATGCCAAATGTAAACGAATCATATTGACACCCGATAAGATGACCGGAATATCCTAAGAAATTATTCTTTTATTTCGTCTCCGAACAGACATTGCTAAGCAATCCCGTAAGTCTCCACTGTGTATTGTGTCTGTGTACCTGTGGACCTGTGTCATGTGATATTTATATGCCACAAACTCCAGAACTTGTACACTCGGTTTATTGAACGAGCCCCCCCCAAAAAAAAAAACGTTATCTGGGAAATAGTTCTCCCGTCAAGGGATAATATAATTTAATTAATAATGGACTGTTGAGAACCGACGTTGTGCATTATACAGGAAGATCAAATTTACTAACTTGAATCCTTAAGTAGAGGTTATCTATATGAAGTAAATGGCAGAAGAGCTATACATGTTATAGCATCAAGAACTCGACCAGATGGAGGTTCTCCTGATATAGAAAATATCTACAATTACCAATTACCAATCTGCATATAAAGATCATCATCCACATCTTGTTTCTGGATACAGTTTGATTCTGGATATATTACCAGATTGTCCTAATTACTAAGATGCTCCTATAACTAATACGACATGACATGATATGTCGGTGATTATCTGACTATTATTCTATTAAAGATGACGTATTTCCGTCAGAGATACCAACATTTAAGCTTGGTACGATTTAAGGCTGTAGTACTGGGTACGATTGTTGGTTGATTCCGAAACGAGAACGATCATCATCTTTGTTCCATTATCGTAAACATCTCTGCTGTCTCAGCCAATTAAAGATTGGAGTGTGATGTTAAAGCTATTCGTGATTTTCATTATACGGATAGTAGACACCCTCAGAGAATGTCAGCGCTAACCTTCTAAAACGTCTAGCATGAGCGAGTGTGATCCTTACATCGTACCTAGACACTTCGGCCATTAAGACCGTCCATAGTACGGTGTGCACGCTGAGAAAAGCAATAAACAAACTAAAGGCCGACTGAATATTGGGCATTCCTACCAGTCAGAGACACGGAGAAACCATTTACAGTCAATAATAGCACCTTGCCTAAAAGACTGCATACTTTATCAACATAGTGAGTGAGAGAGTGAGTGAGTGAGTAAGTGAGTGAGTGTTCCTGTTATACTGCGACTTATGAGCGCAAGATAGGCTAAATGGGCCGAGCGAACTCCAAAGGTAATGAGGCGAAGTGAAAGATGAAACACCCTTTGGATATAACCCGGCCAAGGTTTGAACCCAGGTGCTATAGATATGTTGCTAACCCCGCTACCAGTTAGGCCATGGAGGTGCTATAGATATATTGCTAACCCCGCTACCAGTTAGGCCATGGAGGTACCTGAGTGAGTGAGTGAGTGAGTGAGTGAGTGAGTGAGTGAGTGAGTGAGTGAGTGAGTGAGTGAGTGAGTGAGTGAGTGAGTGAGTGAGTGAGTGAGTGAGTGAGTGAGTGACACAGGACATATGACTCGGGGACAACCTCCAACGGAGGCATCCCGCAAACGCAATTACGAGTTGGATCTGATCCCAGATTAGGGATCTTTTCAGCGCCATGTTATGACAACAGCCATATCGGAGTGCCCAATCAATGTTATGACCACAGCCATATCGGAGTGCCCAATCAATGTTATGACCACAGCCATATCGGAGTGCCCAATTAATGTAGTAATTGTTAATAAAATAATGAATAGTCGTACTCAATTTTTACCAAATATTTAAATTGTTAATTTAGCGATCCCTATCTTTGTAACCTTATAACATGTTTATGAGTCTAATTCTGGGTAAGTGAGCTTCCTTTCAAAATACCCTCGTCCTTTTATTAAACTATGAATGGTCTCAGGATGAATCAACATTACTTGATATATGTAAGAAAGTGATTCAAGTCCTTGATAATGGCTTAATGGGAAACGGAAAAGCCGCTACATCTATTTTTGGATTAATGAAGAATGTTTTTGTGTTCCATAACAACATCAATGCGGTACTTTGTAATTGTATAGGTAAAATATATGCATTTCGTTCGATTTATTCAAATCTCCATTTCCGTAAAAGGAGAAATATTAAAATTTGATGAAAAAAAAGAATCGAGGGTCTCAGCTAAAAACATTAAAAGCCATGACCTCGATTTAAAGAAGGACTTCGTCGGAAGTTAATATCAACATCGATACTTCAGCTTGATATTGACTTATATTTATTGATTTAGAAGATTAAAATATTCTCCATATCTATTAAATGTCGAAATATTAACATCCGATAATGTATTGATGTTTGTGGAATGGGAAACATTTCGGTGTTTTCAAGATTAAATTTACAATGGATTTTTAGAACTACACACCTTGCTGTGTATTTTGTCGCCTAACAGTTGATTAGTCGGGCTTTTTAGTATGATAATATCATAACATAACTGCATAGAATGCATGCGTCTATTCTACCCAAGTTCCCTAGTGGCACCATCTGGCGTTTAATATTTTCTTCAAAATACCTCTGTTGTGGACACGAAAGGTTTAATGGACTCTTGTAATTCTATATGAGGATGCTATGAGAAGGATGAATTCGGCTAGATTCATCTGAAATCGAGTTTCATATGAAATATGATAATCCAAGAAATGGTACGTGGGCCAATGGGAAGACAGCGCTTCGCTATACTGGTGCCAAAATTTCCGCATTTGTATATGATATATTTTGATTGAAATCTCAAAAATATTGTTATTATGCGCGCGTATTAAAATTATGAAAAAATTACTTACTTACTTATTTACTTACCTACTTACTTACTATCTTGTAAACTAGCTATCAACAAAACACTCACCCACGTGATATGAAAACAGAAGTGTTGACATTTGTGTGTCGAGACGTAGATAAAATGAGGCTAACGATTTATCAATATTGACCTTTTCATCAGAATGATCTTTAATGAAGATGCTGTGACACATCAGAGATAACGTCGCATCGTTTACACTCGGGATAAGCTTCCTGCTGTTTGTCAGTACATCGAATGGTGGGCGATTCCACTCTTTCGACCACGACTTTAATAATATATACCAAATGTATACAGCTCCCTATATAACCCGTAAGAAGGTTACTCTAAGGCGCTTTATGTCTAAACGTTAGTAATTCATCAGCCACCTTATTTATATAATCTTGGGTCATAATGTGCTGGTCGTGGGTCATTATCGCACTATCTATTAGCGGGGTCACTTTCCGAGAGTACCTTCGGTTTGCGCAAGAAATCCTGATCTAGTCAGGCCAATTAGTCATCCCTCCATTTACATGGACTGAAATCTTGTTATATGTGTGCTCACAGAGTAAAATATTGGACTGGAATCTTGTTATATGTGGGCTCAGAGAGTAAAGTATAGGACTGGAATCTTTTTATATGTGGGCTCAGAGAGTAAAGTATTGGACTGGAATCTTGTTATATGTGGGCTCAGAGAGTAAACTATTGGATTGGAATCTTGTTATATGTGGGCTCATAGAGTAAAGTATAGGACTGGAATCTTTTTATATGTGGGCTCAGAGAGTAAAGTATTGGACTGGAATCTTGTTATATTTGGGCTCAGAGAGTAAAGTATTGGACTGGAATCTTGTTATATGTGTACTCAGAGAGTAAAGTATTGGACTAGAATCTTGTTATATGTGGGCTCAGAGAGTAAAATATTGGACTGGAATCTTGTTATATGTCTACTCAGAGAGTAAAGTATTGGATTGGAATCTTGTTATATGTGTACTCAGAGAGTAAAGTATAGGACTGGAATATTTTTATATGTGGGCTCAGAGAGTAAAGTATTGGACTGGAATCTTGTTATATGTGGGCTCAGAGAGTAAAATATTGGACTGGAATCTTGTTATATGTCTACTCAGAGAGTAAAGTATTGGATTGGAATCTTGTTATATGTGTACTCAGAGAGTAAAGTATTGAACTGGAATATTGTTATATGTGTACTCAGAGAGTAAAGTATTGGACTGGAATCTTGTTATATGTGGGCTCAGAGAGTAAAGTATTGGACTGGAATCCGACACGGAAAGGTTACCTCTTCAGCGAAATGATTTCGTTCTAGTGGCGTGCACTTAGTCTAAGACACTCACGATTATAAAACACGAAAGATTACGACACCTGGATAGGGTACATATTTAACAATAAGATTGTCCCGTATCGGGTACACTTTATAGCTATTTGTAGGTGTCCCATCATAAGTGATACATCGAGTGAAATATGCGGTACTATACAGGACCGTTTGTTGGTATAAAGGTTCTAAGGTGTAATGAAACCTCTAGCAGCTTTATTCAAACTTAGACTGGATTATGGTCGAGGGTGTTTGTTTTTCACTTTACATCATTGTCCCCCCCCCCCCATTTTTCATACCGTGTACACAAACGTTGACATCAAACGACACCGTTAATAATTTAAATGTCACGACCAGAGAGTATCAGATACGAGAAACCTTCTCTCGGTGAACGCCCATTCCAGTACGCTCACTACCCGTGTCCAGAAAGTACTCCGAACTCTCGAAATATCCGAAATCGAGAAATCAGATAAATACGACAAGTATAATAAAATGACCCTCTTTGAAACAGCATAAGTTATTCACATATCAAGATCGGATCCAGATAAACTAGCATAATGTAGACCCCCCCCCCCCCACTACAACCCCGTTATATTTAACTTCCAATGATACAAGGATGATTTGTGGATCCCTCCCTTAAAGATGGATCTAGTAGTACTATGCTTATTATCCACCGATATCATGATTTTTGGACAGCGTACGCATTCATCGCTTCCTTGTTGGCTCGATCCCGATCTTGCGACAAACACGTGTACAATAATATTAACCAAATGGCGGGTAATACCGGATAGCAGCGCCACCTGCCGTATGACGTTTAATGTTTTGTTTTGAGAGTCGACAAACTCTTTCACATAATATATATATATATATATATATATATATATCCCAAAGAAAAAGTACTGAAATTAATTCCTTATTTACGATCGTCTTGATGTACTCTACTAACGTCGAACATTTTTTTATCAACAACGAGCCAATGTTTGTTTAACGTAAACAATGGCCCCTGATGTTCGGCCTTAAACCATTACAGATAAGATGATCAGTTGGTTATGGCAAACAATTATGAGTGCGTCCACTTAAAAGATCGCATTTAAATCGATCTCTGATTACCAAGATAATTAATGTCCTACATGTGCGTGCGTGTGTGTGTGCGTGCGTGCGTGCGTGCGCGTTAGCAGTGCGGGATAAGGCACTGGCACAGAGACTCTCGAATGGCGAATACAAACTCTGGACGATTTGACCTGAATCCGGAGGGGCTACTTTTCATCCTCATACATACGTAATGCCTGACGGGTCCTCATTAGTATAATATTTATACGATACGACAAAAGATGAGAGTAAAGTAAACAACCTGCCATACTTTGTTATTGTGGACTAAGGTAATTAACGTCTATTTAAGTGGTTGATGAAGGCGTTTAGTTGTCGATCAAGTACAACGGTCTTGGTGTATTTATGTTATAGTTATGTTATTTATAATGTCAAGCTGTTCAAATATAATATCTAGACGTTATTTTAGACGGCTGTCATTTCTCAGTTGGATGTCAGAACTGGATGGCTCCGGGTGGTGGGGGGGGGGTGAGAGGCGGATTATGTATTTAACATTATTTGTCATAAAAGCGGTATCGAGGCAGTTTTTGTTGGACAGACAAACTATCAGATCAGAAAACAGGTGCGTATTGTTCCCACGTATCTACACGCCTATTCTTACCTAAGACAACATCGTTTGTGTGTGTGTGTGTGTGCGTGCGTGCGTGCGTGTGTGCGTGTGTGTATGTGTGTGTGCGTGCGTGCGTGCGTGCGTGCATGTGTGCGTGCACGGGGAAAGATACATACCACGAGACGTAAAAACTAAATACACAGACCTTTCTATACGACAACAAATAACTTGTACCTTAGACGCTCACCTGTAATCTAATGTTATCCCAAACAGAACGAACTGCTCTAAGCTCTTCCGAAGTTCTAGCTCTGATGAAGTAACTATGTTCTGGCGTCGAATTGGAAACGTCACATTTTACCGACGAATCGTCCCTTGATTTGATCTATTTGTAAGAGATAATCCCTTCATACATACACACACACACACACTATCTCTCTCTCTCTCGGTACACCCCCTCGTCGTACCGATGTTTTCAGCCGGACGTCGATCTGGTCTCCAAATATCGATCAGGTTCACGTTATCCAATCAACATTGGCATTTATATTACACTATCAACTTCTACATTCGCGATCTGTCATCAACGAATCGAGCTCTACTAGGGAGTGTAAACGTCACCCCACCCCCTCTCTCTGTCCTTCTATCTCTCTCTCTCTCTCTTTCTCTCTCACGCTCGCTCGCTCACTCACTCACCCACTCACTCGCTCATACGATACATCCGGGTTATTATCGATTTCGGACGAAACAAACAGACAATTATTGGATTAAGTCTTCTCCGTGAAAAATGAACACTTCTGTCATCGATCATCAGGACAATGGTCTGCCCCCATTAGACCAGCTAGCATATATATATATATATATATATATATATATATATATATATATATATATATATATATATATATATATATAATATTAATTATAACTCCATTTAGTCGATGACGTTCAATTTAGAGCCTGGCATATAGCTCGTGTTTTTGTTTGTCTAGGTTAGTAACGGGAGGGGAACATGTGACATTAGCCATCGTACACACACACAGAGAGAGAGAGAGACACACACACACATGCGCAGACACACACGCATAGACACGCACAGATACACACGCACACACACACCCACGCACAGACACACAGACACGCACACGCACAGACACAGACACGCACACACACACACGCACACATAATGACACCTCGTCGGCTTTCTCTATATGAAGTAGCAACTGGAATACTACGGGGCTCGACCTCGTGCCATTAATACCGTCATCAGTCGATGTTTACCAGAGAGAGAAGGTGTTGCCGATATAAATACCTAGAGATATCTTATTGACGACACGAGATCGATATGTTTAACATCCGAGTCTCCGACTAGTATTTATAAGCCGACGATTAGGTTCACCCGTAAAGTGCCGCTTATAGCCCTCTGTAAACATTCAAATGTATTATTATGAAGAATGATTGAGGCTGCTCAGTTATTGGGATTTCTTCTCTATAGATTGTTGTCACGATATTTCTAGATACGTTAAGGAAACGAAGACAGTTAGAGACAGTCGAGACACATTGATAATCACATAAATAAATACTTAGTATTAATACCAACCATCCCCTCATCCGTCTCCCCTCGTAACACCCGAGAGGATGCCTCTGTGGTCTAATCGGTAGCGCGTTGAATCACAGATCACTACCACCTGGGTTCAAATCTCCGCGATACCAAATCTGAAGGATTTTTCATCTTTGACTTCGCTTCATTACATTTGGGGGTCGCTCGACCCATTTAGCCTCATGTGCACAAAGGTGGCCGTAAGACATCGATTATCATCATGACACCAGTAAATGTCTCCGACCCGGAAGTTGGTTAATAAATAGGTTATTTATATATATATATATATATATATAAAGTTTCTTCAATGTTATAACCTAAACATTATCTTTAGTATTTAGAGGGTATTACTGTGATGTTGGTGTTTCTTCAGCCTAATTTTAAATAGATCTTATAATATCTTTATTTCGTATTTGATCAATATTCGATATATTTATATTAACGTATAAGGACACGAACGGATAACGAAATAAAAACATAACACACTCACTCTTATCAACTGATTATATGCAAAACATATTCAGGAAAATATTTATCATTTCGTTAACAAAATCATCGACATCAGATCTACCAGTAAAGATTGACAATAACCTCATATTCAAAACAAATCTAATTTTCACGATACACCATATTCATACGTTATGATAATAAATCAGTGAAACGAATAGAAAAATATGACGGAATTAATCCATATTTCTGTCAACAGAACACATGACACGAGGTAATGTCATCTTCGCAACAAAAGTGACAAAATATATTTATATTATTCGATACAAAAGGTTTTAACACACGATTGATATGATATATAAAAGCTGTTCAGGCAAAGGTCTTAGTAACCACATATGTGGATACAAATTTAAATATTAAATAGATGTCACACTGCTTTAATAGAAAACACAACAATAGCTACGAAATAGCCGACACGTAACGTCTTAGTTCAAACCTTTTTAGGTACAAAATAGCTTGTTCGTTGAGCTTGTAAAAAGAAAAACATTTAATGTTACAATGAAATATAGGAATTAGTTGCAATAGAAAATATTGCAAACGTCTCTAACTTGATATACTCACTGTCTATTTTTCTTATCGTGTAAATGAAGCGCCAAACTTCACACCTATTGTCTTTAAAACATTAATTATAATATTATATTGACTAACATTGTCTGTGAAAATATCTAGCATATGAGTAAGGGTATTAAGACTGGGACAAACGAAAGTCAGTACATCTCCGTAACCAAACGTTCCAACAAACTAACGTCGCAACTAGTACCACCTTTCTTTAGCGATACAAATCATTCATAAATATAGACTATAGACTTTGGCGATATGACACCAACTCGAATCCCATTCTTCTACGGGCCACCTGGTGAACGTCTGCGACACTAAACACTTGGCATTCCACTAATGAATGCCACGTCATAGATTTCGTTTAGAATGTCTGACTGACTCATCTACGTTGCCATCCACCCACAGAGACGCCGACTTCCAGATAAACACTCGCGATGATTCAAGCTGTAACCATCGACGATGCTAATAATACAGGTGTATATAATTAGATGGAGACGCCTACCTTCATCTGCCCCCCGTAAGAGAGCACCGAACGCCAAAATGTATTGTAAACAATTTACGCTAGGGGTCAGCACCGGGTAGTCTAGGGACGCCGTTAGGCACTTGCCCTGTTCAGCTGGCAATAACCAAATATCCTCTTGGTAGAGGAACACTGGTTAAGGCGGGCGATTGATGCCTGCTGAGCCGAACCATAGGTCACATATTGAAGTGTGCATCATGTAAATTGCCAGTCATCGAAATGAAACGCTCGTTAAATATGGGAGACCAAGTATTTCCAGTTCAGCCGCCATTTTGTAGTGTCTAGCTTAGGCCGAGCATTTGACTGGTTTTTTTTGGCATAGTTCAGTTTTATTTATTGTCCCGTTTACTGGGCGATAAATTCATGTTGTATACCAACAACAAAGTCATTTTCGGTATATATGTTCAAGCCAGGCCCTTCTCTGGTACTTCAACCGGAGTATATATGTATAAATGCATATCTACATTTATCAATACGGCAAAGAATGCAAAGTGTTTTTAGCCAATGAAACCATCGGGGGGCTGGTAAGAGTGTCCCAGTACAAGAAAACCGACAGGCTGCTAGTCAAGACTTCAATCTAGTCAGCCTTGTGGATAATACGGCCCTGGTTCCAGGGCTAACACATCAATTAACATCGTGAGTATGCTATTTAAAGCTGCCAGTTCGGTATATTATCCGCACAATAATCTATCACTACTTAATGAGGTAGTTATCTATATATCACTGGATTTGTGGGTACTTAATAAGTTAGTAATCGATTGGTGGCTTCAGACCAAGAACCCCCAACTTCGTAGACAAACACCTTTACCAGTAGGCTACCGCGAACCAGACTATAGTCGCCTTTAATGGGCGTCTCCATAACCGAGTAGGTAACGCGGTTAGCTAGAGAACTGCAGCACCTGGGTTCAAATCGCGCTCTAGCTATGTCTGAAGGATGTAGTTTATTGCGTGCACACACAAAAATGTACAGTAAAACAGCAACTTTTCGGATTTGCAGTGATGGGTAACAATAGGAGGACGTAATTAATTCACTTATTCCGCTGTACTGTTATCTGACGAAATGCAGTTTATAAATCTACTGAAGTAGGAATCCTTAGCACATTGACTGCTAATGTTAGTTGTCATTCGCATTAAATTAAAAACATGAAGTAAGGAGTCAGTGTATCAGGTGACCGGATCTATATTTACCGAACCGTTTACTGGATAGCCCTCGCCAAATCCCGATTGTTTTAAGCGTCTCGTGGCTAGGGTTTGGTTTTTGCCGGAGGGGGGGGGCATTTTTTTTCCTCGCGACCCTGGCAACGGTGAGCAACAACACCCTGCCTGACCTGAGATTACACAGCCATATTGCCGACTCGACATTTATTAATCATTTGCCGCGACCTCGCTTCCGGATCGACACTCTGTGTTCGGGATTGTGCAGACTGTCTGCGGTGTCGAATAGGTCGACGGCTGACACCCATCGCCCTCCGGATCGGCCAGCAGCGTCTATAAACACAACTCGCGAGTTCTCAAAATTAGACCAATTTTACCATACTCTTGACTGGTCGTGTCACTCACGATCCAGACCGGTGCAGTACAGTTCGGTTTAATCAACAATTACTAGCGGTAAGAAGGTCCTGTAAAGTGTTTTGTCTCTTTGCTGACAGGATAAATATAACCCAACGATGAGCAATGGCTGCGAGTTTCCACTGAAAATTGACTCTCTTCCTATAGATTCTATAATACGTACGGTTTCTCGGAAGCACGTTTCTTATAGGTGCAGCATAGCAGAGGGGATTGCTACTTATTAGTAGTCCCATCAATTATGATACACACTTCGTCCAAACCTTGATATCTACCCATCGTAAACTTGAAGATGTTCAGTCAGGACAACAAAACGTTGCCTAGCAACGTGCCGCGAATTCCTGAAGTGCTTCTTCGCAAGACCTTCTCCCCTCCTACTCGAAAATACTCGGGTCGTATTATATATATATATATATATTGTGTGTGTGTGTGTCTTCTGAATACACACACACACACACACACACACACAGCATATATATATATATATATATATATATATAGTTGTCTTGATTGATAATAGTGATTTTTCGTTTGGTTTATGAACAAATGTGAATAATAGGAAGTGCATTATAGCGATTAAGATTAACTAAGAGGGTGATGCTGTACACTTAGTACATAACCAAAGACTTGTTTACCAGATTGCTGGCTTGTACATAAATATATAAATGTTACTAATACGCTTCGGAGGTGTCCGATGTACAAGCCGCAGTACAACAAACGTCTCGCGCTGTTTTATGCTTAACAACCTCCAAATGCACGAGCCAGTGGATGGCGGGAGGTACCTGCAGGCGGTCCTTCAGCAGATGGTACGCAGGCATGTGCCTAAGAAGCGAAAAGGTTCTCGACGGGAGCTGATTTTATGCAGCGCTGTCTCGCTTCCGAGATTTATCCCGTCAACTGTCTCACATCCTTACCGCATGTCCGGATGTCATCCTCAGAGTTTAATTACAACATCAGCTAACTCTACAGCCCGGATCAAGAGTAACCAATTAAGACTTTTGTGCCGTCGAAAGTTAGCGCAAACTCTAAATCATGAGATGAGAAACAGAGCCCTTAAAAACTATATTGACCAATTTTAGCTAATACATCAGTAGAATGAGTAGATGAAAGAATACGGTATTCGTGGGAAGACCTTCACGTGGTTCTTTTCTACCCGATTTCTTCAAATAATATGTTATTTCTAGCAACAAAAAGTAAACCATTTCTTTGCCCACTCTTCCGACCTGGATTAGCTCATGTCGGACCATCAGTAGGAACGTGTGCCTGGATTTCGATGTAAACTTTGCCAATTCGAGCAATTTATATGGTTGCCTAAGACGAAGATTGAAAACCACACACACACACACACACACACACACACACACACACACACACACACACACACACACATGCACACACACACACACACACACACACACATGCACACACACACACATTCCGAACGCTGCGATATTGGCCAGTTTTCTAATTGCCTTTTCCCGTTTAACGATACGGATATTTCTACTCCAGGAATTACTCCCTGATTTAGGTCAAAACGTGATACTCTTCCGCCATAAATTATTTTCAATTTCACTCTGTACTCTATTTTCTCGCCTCTTCATGTTTAGGGTTTTCAGATATTCTACAGACCAACTGGACGAAAAGCAGCGCCCAACTTTAACCGTTCGCCGGTAACATTTCACAAACGGTTTATTCATCTGCCACCAACCGACTGTTTGTTCGTGATCCAGATCTGCTAAACAGCAAAGTAAACATATTATTCGAAATTCAAGAAGTGAACGATCATGTTTGCCTTTCAGGCAAATACTGATTCAATTATTTTCAGTTCGAAATAGCGATCATCATTCATATGAAGCGTTCTTCCAACCTGGATTCATTGCTGGTTTTAGATAAATTGTTAGGGACTTTTTTCTAAATTTTTGAGGTCGCCGTATGTTAGAGACATATCTGTGATGTTATTTGTTTGTGTACATGGCAGATGTAGATTCATATGGTCAGATGCAGCCTTGAACCGGAAAATCCAAAATGTCTGATCATATCCGATATAAAGTTCGTTATTTTGTTATGTTATTGGCTTTATGCATCTGTGACCATTCAAAATGAGTATCAATACTATGTAGTATGATCAATATACTATTGATCAATATTATATGATTAATGTACAACTTCAGTATAATAATCCAGACATCTCGGCAATACGATAATAAGTTATGTTCATGATGTATCGATGTTGTCTGTTGCCAGGACGATGTCATAAAAACTAAATACCACATTACGGAGGTTAATATTTCATACTAAAATCAGATAGTGCATGAAAGAAAGAAAGTTGTTCATATTTCAGATCGAGAGGTGTGCCTATCACAGATAGTATTATTCAAGATGTTACCATCAATTCTTAGGGCGTTGCCGGAATAGCCATTCGTCACCTCCTCAACAGTTATGAGGTCAACTTGAGCAATATTGTTTTGAGCACCGTTACCTGCATCATGGACCACCTACTGTCTATTATTAAATCCAGACATCAAACCTGGCGTATGTAGGTATTCGATGTGCCCATCTTGTTTTTCGTTGCGTGTACCTGACTCTCTCCATTGTTGTCAATCTCCACCATTTATTTTGAACCCTATTGGATCGTTATTTCAGTAACTCGTTCTTAACTTGAAAACTCCATGGCTACGGCTCGAACTTCGCGAATATGAATGGCTAGCTCAGTTAGAACGATTATGTACGTGTAATATGTGTAGAGTATACCATGGAAATGCTTCACCAGTAATAAATCTCATGTTAGCCAATGCAGTTCCGTCTGTCCCTGTGTCCACTCGATGGCATATACAAGTTGGGCCAGAACTCAACACACAGCTGGTGTGTATTGCTCGGATAATGAATACTAAATCAAACAAGATAAGATGTTTTATGCGATCAAGCACAATTTCTAGTGTAAACAATTGACCCCTTTTTTTGACCTACACGCAGAGGATACTAACAACGGTAACTCGGATGTCACTGCCTGTCGGCCATCTTGGTTCTCCAATCGATCTATATTTGCCAATTATTGATTATAATCATAATATAGGTAAAGGTGATTTTCTGGTATTCAATTGGCCTTATTCGTATGTCGCGGCTTTAACTAATTAACCGTGTGCTGTTGGCAATAATTGCAAAATGTCACAAAATCTTACTCGACATCACAACCTATCCACGAATTTTACAATGTTTAAACCTATTATTTTTACATTGAAGAAAGCCGTATTTGGCTTATTTTGGAATTAATTTCATCGAACTTTAAGTAACTCACAGTAATTTGTCATATTAATAGTGTCTTAATATTTATTTATTTATTTATTTTAGTTTATAAAACAAATAAATAATTACCGAAATGCTGTATTATAGAACCAGAAAGCGGTTATTGTTATGGTCTTCTGTCTTTTAATCTGTGTGTGTGTGCGCGCGCGCGCCCGCGTGTGTGTGTGTGGGTGCGTCGGTGTGTGTGTGTGTGCGTAGGTGTGTGTGTGTGTGTGCGTCGGTGTGTGTGCGTGCGTCGGTGTGTGTGTGAGTGAGCGAGCGCGCGCGCGCGTATCTGTCTGTCTCTAATAACAAATTAAAGTATTGTATAAATGATTGACGATGTTTGGTGTTTTATGGCCACCTTTGTTCACATGGTAGGCTAAGTGGGCCGAGCGACCTCCAACGGTAATGAAACCAAGTCAAAGATGAAACACCCCCCAGATATGCCTACGCCGAGATTTGAACTCAGGTGGTTGTGATATGTGGTCCAACGCGCTACCAATTATACCACGGAGGCGCTCGTATTGTTTAAATGAGTCTAACAGTATATTAGACCCGCCAAATACCCAGAAACCTTCTACTTTCATGGACGTTTTACGGGCACTTTATGACGCAGTATAGCTACTCGGCATCTAATTAATGTCACACAATCTTCCACAAACAAGGCATGCTCCAACAATTGACTGATCTCCTTCTTATCCAGACGCCATCAACGAGAAGACGAACAATGATCCAGATAACGCGCTCTGTCTATCACGTGACCAATTTCGTAGACTGACAAATTCAGTTTGACAGAAAGCGGCCGAGTTTTGGATGAAATGGCGTGGAATATACTCCCTAATAACGTGTCTAATTACTGGAAAGAAATTAATCCAATTCGAGTTTTACAATAGAATGAGGTTTTCTTATTCGGAACAATCGACTAGCGGAGAAAATAAATACAACGTTTCGTGTTCTCCTAAATACACCGACAATTAACCATCGAACATCAGTAAGGTAAATAATAGTTCTCACAAACTGTACTTTGTCAGTCCGGGATAATCCTTCTTTTCGGGTGATAGAAAGGTGGGACTCTGTACTTTTGTTATCCTTTAAACGCCAGAAAGGACAACAAAGTAGAAATAATAATAATAATAATAATAATTACAATTGCACCAATATCTTGGATTGGGTACTCTAAAAGTCAAAGTACAATGCGTTCATCAACAAAGTAGAAATTACAGACCAGTTTTTGTGATGTTTGTTATTAACTCGGTGTGGGGTCATCCCTGCCGCTTATCCTAAAGTCACCCGCCCCCCCCCCTCCAATACGGTGCCATAATATATAACAAACGGTGTTCGGTTTGAGAAGAACTCGGTAACAGGTTCCAGAAGGCAACATTCCGAAAGAACTAACTATGGCTTGTTTTTTTGGGAATTATCGAGGAAATAGCGCGCCAAATTTTATCTCCGGTCTGACTCATCTTTCTCGAAGTGATTCCCCATGTCTGCCTGTCCTATCTGTCTACATATCTACCTGTCTATCTGTCTACATATCTACCTGTCTACCTATCTACATATCTACCTGTCTACCTGTCTATCTACCTATCTACCTGTCTATCTGTCTATCTACATGTCTACCTGTCAATCTACCTGTCTATTTACCTGTTTATCTACCTAACTATCTACCTGTCTATCTACCTATCTGTCTACCTGTCTCTCTACCTGTCTATCTACCTGTCTATCTACCTGTCTATCTACCTGTCTATCTACCTGTCTATCTACCTATCTGTCTACCTGTTTATCTACCTACTTGTCTATCTATCTACCTGTCTACCTGTCTATCTATCTACCTGTCTACCTGTCTGTCTATCTATCTATCTATTATATAATATATATATATATATATATATATATATATATATATATATATATATATATATATATTTCTATCACAAAATTGATTCTCGTCAATAATATCTTCGGTTTAACAGATTACATCTGAAACATATCTGTCTAGACACCACATTTTAAAATATGGGCATGAAACATGATTGCTGATATTTGTGAATCTAGTATTATACGCATATATATATATATATATATATATATATATATATATATATATATAAAACGATGATATAAAATTTCATCATCTCATAACAGTTGCAGTAAGGTACCGGATAAGAGTTGCATCAACTGGTTAGAGCCTTCTTACATTAGTTTGTTTCTAATCAATTTTATCTCATGTTATTCATCAGATCAAATTGATATATCAATATTGTTTTTTCCTGTATATAACATGATCCATTCTGTATTTTAACAACGTGATAAACGCCTGTATTTCATAATGACAATCACACTGAATTTATTAGTTCCAATTTAACACACATAGATACACACACACACACACACACACACACACACACACACATACACACACACACACACACACACTATATATATATATATATATATATATATATATATATATATATATAGGTATTTTTATGATTCATTATCAATATTCAATAATGCACATTGGTTCTGCTTCAGCTGAATATCGAGTCGCCTAGTTTTCATAATACGTTAAATAAAAGCAATATTTTCACATCAGAAACGTGTTGACAGTTTTAAATGTAGAATCATATCTGATCGTAATTATTACTGTGTACATCATTTATACAGTTGTATCTAGATAATAATACATTTGACTTTATTCAATATTTCTACGCCATTTTGTTTATGCCGCCATTTTCGACGTCTAGCTTATAATACGTCATCGGCTCATTTGATCCAGCAATTAGTTAATCCGAATGACAGTTACACTTTTCGTTACACCTTTGTAGTTTTCACATTCAAAATAGACAGAAATACTATCCTGGATTACAAAAAAACAACACACCAAAAGATAAGTGGACCATCACTGTTAATTTGAGATGGAAGTTGTCTGGTCTAAGTGCATGCAGTTGTGCAGTTGTAATATTCACTTCTCAGAAGGTAACAAATTATTTCAAAATATTCATCTAAATTGTTTTATTTTACTGTGATGAAAATTTTTTCTTAACTCTTATGATATAATATCTGAAATTCATCGGTAAAGAATATATTACATCGGAAACATATATTGATTTTGCAATAATTTGTTTTTAGATATCAAACATAAATATAGTCTTTTTTATACAGGAATATATATATATATATATATATATATATATATAGAGAGGAGAGAGAGAGAGAGAGAGAGAGAGAGAGAGAGAGAGAGGGAGAGAGAGAGAGAGTTATTCGCATCGAAAACATTCATATCTAGCAAGATTTTAACCCTTTTGGGGTCACTAATGTGTGAATCATGATACAAGATACAACACGACAAACCTCTAAATTGGCAAATATGTATTTGAAGATTACTCTGGGTTGTGATTGGATATAAGGTTTTTTCTGCGTGCATAAGGCTCAAATGTGACATAATTATGATTTACGTTGAGAGTATTATATCAAAAAATAATATTAAATATATTAGGTTTATTCATCGGAATTCTTAGATACCAACAAGGTTCAGTTATTGGCCTTTGGTTTTCACGTTGTACACACGATCTTTTAGGATGACGACTGGGCTAAGGATATGACATTAAACATTAAATATCACTTGTGTGTTTATGATATAAAATGCTGTATATATATATATATATATATATATATATATATATATATATTAATATTTTAATATTATATTCTGATATCTGTATAAATTAAATAATTATAATAAATGTATTGAATAATAAATAAAAGGGAAAGTTCGGGCATAAATAACTGTAAATCGTTGTATTTATGTCAGGTTTACACATTAGGTTTTTATACTTCTATCTATATCTAAGTTTTTTAATTGTTCTAGTTGGGATGTTACGATTACTAAATGAAATGTCTAACTGTCTATATCACAGCTACAGATGCTGATAATATTAATGTACTATGAACTCCATAGTGATAGCCAACCGAACACTAGCCATACAAAATGGCGGCATAGATACCACACTCAGGTGATCGTGAGGTCATTCGGAAATCCATCACTTCCATTGATAATGTTGCCTTCGAAAGAAATTATCACATTCACCTGAATATTGACCTTAAACTAGTCTTATTGTAACATAATGTGTATGCTGCCAAAATGTATGTCATATGTATAATTATATGATTAAACTCGGTTACAGTTAAACCGTATAATCCGGTAATATGTATATTGTACCTGAAAGTTTCGGATGATACGTCTATTGCTAACTTTAATACGGATTATCTGAAAATTTCAAGTAATATCGATATTTCCTGATTATACAGATTAACTGTGACATATATATAGCTGCATCTCCCTTCTTGGAGAAGCCTATTTCACCTTTTATCTGAGTTTGACGCAAGACTAAGCCGTTTTATAAGTAGCTTGATATTTATAAACCAGAACTTTACATAAAAAAGAATATATGAAGAAGAATGTAAATTAATTCAATTCCCCCCCCAAACAAAAGTTGTGATTGTAACATTTTAGAAAGGTCGTTCCTCGTCTAAGATTCGATTTATACGGTTTAGCAATCAGAATGGACTGCTCCCCCCCCCCCCTCTTGCCCCAATCTGACTGACATTTTCTCAGATGATTCAGACAGTCTACGTGTATATGTATGTTTATATGTGTGTGTTAGATATCTGTCTAAACACATATCTGTTGATTGTTTTCTATGTCAATCTGGAAGATGATTCTCGTGTTAGATATGTATCTCTGAACAAAAGAACCCTATATTAATGGGAAAGAGATTGTGATATATATATATATATATATATATATATATATATATATATATATATAGATTAATGTATATATTGTATCTATCTATTTATCTCTGACTGGCTGCTCTTCTCAACCTCTCTTTCTCTCTCTACTGTCTGTCTGTCATGTCTGTCTGTCTTTCCTCTTCCTTTCAATCTGTATAGCAGTTTAGTAAATTTTAGATATTAGAAACCGTTTGAGGAATGATTTCAGACAGAGATTAATAATATTTTACTCTCTCTCTCTCTCTCTCTTCTCTCTTTATATATATATATATATATATATATATATATATATATATATATATATATATATATATATAGAGAGAGAAAGAAGAAGAAGAAGAGAGAGGGAGAGAGAGACTACTGCATAACTATTGTGTAATAAATTATACAACACAACAAGCATCGTAGAGATCATTTATAACAATGTCTGGATGATAAATAAACATTCCTATCGGAGTAAGTAAAAGCTTAAGTTACATTTAGTTAAACAAAACGTTGTATATCTTAGGTAACAACGAATGAATAAATAACACGACGGACATATAAATAGAGAAAAACTCAGATAAAGAATTAATATAAAAATAAAAGAATTATATATATATATATATATATATATATATAGAGAGAGAGAGAGAGAGAGAGAGAGAGAGAGAGTACAAATGAGGGGAGGTCAACTTGATCAATTTTGGGCTTTAAATGTATTGCGTTTGATAAACCAACGATCTACTCCCATCATCCCACCCCCAATTCTCTTGAACATAAACTTATTCTAGTACACCAGTAAGTCTACAGGTAAATCACTCTTCTGGAATCCAGGGTTTCAGAATTAGTGTTTTTAGGTCTTACTTTGTGCAATAATCCTGTGTCTACAAACACACACACACACACACACACGCGCGCGCGGACATGTCCTGGTCACCGTATTACCTGCGCATATTGACATGCTTATTTCCTTTTATAATATGCAAAGGAAACCTGTATATATACTTTCTCGGTGAATCGACTTTTATTAACTCATCAGCACGTTAGACACGACACGAAGAAGCTACCGCAATTCCGTTTTCTTTTAACAGTTATCTCCACGTTCTATCCCTTCAACGAATCTATCATTTCTGACATATATGAGACCCGATGCTAATATCGCATTCGACCGTTTCGTTCGATTTATCGCAGATTTCGTAGCCTCGTAGATAAGAGATATGCGATAACGCAATTGCCTAAACACGCCTACCTTCTGTAGACGGGGAAAAGGCAGCGGATTTTCTCCCCAGACGCCATCTCGCACTGACCAAACATTGGCAAGTAAACTGTTCGCCGGTTGCCATCCTTCGGCTAAAACATAAACGGAAACGGGAGCATCCACTCGGCGTGTACGCGTCAGGACGTGTTCGCGATAAAAGCTACGGAACAAGTACAGCTCACGAGCAGAACTCCCCTGAGATGCTAACCTTTGTCTTATTACCAATATCAGTACGGATTGTTTTTGTATATGTCTTTCTCAAACACGTACCAACTGTACAAAGACCGTACAATGGCGTATCGCGCCGATTTCGCTTCATTATAAACTTAAATACGAAAATAGTTCAACTTCCAATCGGGAACGGTTTTCTCCCGGATCGACTCAATCCGGCTACGTACGCGATGACGATTCGGTTAATACGTTTGATTGAGACTTTGTCTCCTCTTGTATGGAGCTTTATGTCGGGATATCGCTGCGATTCGTTTAGACAACGGGCACCTGGAGGCGATCCTGCGCGTAGTTTTCCTCTTTTCCACTGGGAACACCGGCGACGTGGATTTATTATCCCGAATAGCGGGACGGGATAACCACAAAATGATCGGTAGTTTATTTATTCACGAAGTGATCCTTGTTTTTCCGGAGATCGTAGTCCGGTTGGAAGACGAGCACGAAGCAGACAGACGGAAAATGAAGTTGGGATATCGCTAAGTCAACAGTCGAGCCGATAAACAACGGAATGGCATGGCCAATGGGGAATGTACAGCATAGAACAGCAAGTGGCCATTGCTGTACAGCTGTATATGGCCGGGGCTAGGAATGGGTTAAATCGTTGTGTTTTTCGTGTTTTATTAACACTCATATCCGGCTTGTTTTATTCGGTTATCATCGCGACTAGATATGTATATATGTCACGTGGTTGTTAAATTCTGGATACATTAGTCATTGCGATGGGGATACTCAATCATCAAAGATTGAGTCTCTTCCCATGACCTGATCATCCCCTCCCCCCCCCCCCTGCTATCTATTGATGTCCAAGCGTCATTTGATATTTGGCAGACCGAATTTCTATTCGGAATTGTTTACTCTTACGGTTGGGTGAGTGAGTGAGTGAGTATGTGAGTTAGTTAGTTAGTTAAAAGGTTTAAAATATGCAGGTAGAGCACTGACTTATCCGTATATAATATATTGTGATAGGATAAGTTTGTATACACAAGATTTAGTGAGGGGCGGTTTGGAGGGGGGGGGGGGGCGTTGCAGAGCGAAGCGTGAACGTTATTTGATTAAGTATACAATACAATTATAGACCAATATTTATTATCGTTCCGGCTTCCCACCCCCCCCCCCATCACTCTATGGCGTACTCTTTCACCTTACATAACTATTGTGTAATAAATTATACAACACAACAAGCATCGTAGAGATCATTTATAACAATATCTGGATGATAAATAAACATTCCTATCGTAGTAAGTAAACGCTTAAGTTACATTTAGTTTTAAAAAACATACAGTTTGGGTGATCAACAAATCATCAAACGGATAGAGAGAAAAATAAACAAACGAAAAACAAACAAATAAATAAACGAATGTAAAAACAAACGAACAACTGACACACACACACACGCGCACATACACACACAAGGACACACACACACACGTGTGTGTTTGTTTGTATGTGTGTGTGTGTGTACCCAGGCGCTCACAAATTTATATATATATATATATATATAAGCACGCACACACATACATACATACACACACACACACAATATATATATATATATATATATATATATACGCAACCGTGTGAGATGTTTCATCCTTCAAGAGAAACGACTCCTGATTATCGCTTGTTTTCTACGTCACACGAAGCCATCACCCTTACCCATACACTCCGAGACTCTACACGTACGTAATACATACTCGTGATTAGATATCTAAAGGTTTATGTATAAATTATTGATCAAAATGTATTATCTTTACGTGGAATTAATCATCCTTATAGAAAATTAACGATATTCGTATATTGTGGGGAGGGGGGGGAGGGATCATTCAAGTCATGCATTATGCTAGTCTGGAAGATTAGTCATCGGCGATATATATCACGAGTTAGCCAATTAATGTAGACCGACTAAAACTAGTTGAGGACGACTACTGATAGTCAACCTTGACCGTTGTAAATTTCCCCCAAAAACTGAGCACTAAATATTAACTCGTCTGTATGAAGGAGCCTTTTTGTTTAAAACCAAGATCCAGCAAGGCAAATCATCCATTAGAACTCGTCAGTTCTGACACCGTCGATTGCAACAATCTTAAACATCGCAAACATGTTACCTTTGAAACATGCCTCGGGCATCTCACGGGCATATATCTCTCTCTCTCTCTCTCTACCACCCCCTCTCTACAGAGGAGCCAGTATTTTATGCTGATGATGGTAGTGGTGGTGGTGTGGGGGGGGGGATGACTATGCGTTTCGATGCTCGGCCAGGAAAAATACCAACACCCGAACCCACGATGGTCGAGAGCTACAGCCAGCACCTCCGCCGCTTCTAGGCCGCCGCGTGAGCTGCGTTAAGCGGCCATTAGTCGGCTTTCCTTTGCGGCATCATCGATGGCCAACGGAAGAGCCTTACGATCTGCGCACGATCCTGCGCACTGCGCTCGGCCGACGTCTTACCCGATTTAGCAATAGCCAGGGATAGTATTTCGGGCTTCCTCGGCCGTCTACCTCTCCCTCTCCCTCTCTCTCTCTCTCTCCATCTCTCTCGCTATCTGTACTCTCGCTGCCTGGGCCTACAACAGCCACCCGACCACAGACCTCGGCTCGTACCGCTGCCCCAGGGAGATAGACACTCGGCCCGGTCTATATATACGCCAGCGGCGGGAATCGTTGGCATTCTAGTCGGGCACAAGGTGCGTGTACCATCATCGTTCACACAACCTCCGGTACTCTGAGCGCTGTCTGCTGCTCCCCTCGTTCGCCTTCATCGTCCCAGGACGTGCGTGATCTATCCGTCGAGACGACTCCCGAGAAGTCCCCAAACTCGAGCGGCTCTCCGACCGACATCACCAGAAGGCCGAAAAAGATCGGATCCTGAAATCCGGACGGAACACTTCGAGCTCCGATAAAACGAAACTAATAGCTGATCGCCGATAGACCAACCCAAACGACAGCCAACATGAGCGAGGAACGCATGGTAAAGAAGGTTATCCGAAGGTACAGGCTGTTTCTAGCTTTTACGCTTGGTGAAACACCCTCCTCCCACCACTACCGCCACCTCCGATCCCACCCTCGAAACACCCAAACCTTCTCGCCCTAACCCGCAACCCGTTTCCATAACCATCCTCATACGAAACCTAACAGAACGACTACCCCGATCTCCTTCATCGCCCCCATACTCGACGACGACAAGTCGGTCGGTCGTCGAGCGAGGTTCATCTCCCGGAAGTCTAAAAGTTGCCGTTATTCCCTAATTATTGTAACAACTTTGGGTGTGTTTCTTCTTCTATTAACAAGCATGTCTCCGATCGTTGCCTACCATCGCCTGTTCAGACATCCAACCAACCAATCAACCATCCAACCAACCAATCAACGACATCGTGGACAAGTTGGAATGGTTGCTGTTCGCTTCAGTTTAGACGGCTAACAATAAATAGATTGTTGCATTATTTGGAGTACGAAAAGCATGCACTGCCCTCCGGCGAATAATGCAACGGTAGCACGTTTTGACAATGCTAGCTTGTTAATGGATAACCAACGACAAATCGATTCAGGATACTGGCTAGTTCGCTGAACGCCCGGATATCTCTATCTAACCGCCATTTCACGCGCACGCCGACTTGCCCCACCAGACGGCAGCACCAGCCGGAGGACGCCGGCTGGGCTGACCATCGCAACCCGGCAGATCCAGATGCCCGTGGCGCCGGATTACCCGGTTCCGGCATATCGGCCGGACTTGCAGGGAAAAGAAAGGCTTCCTGGTTAGTGTACACGGTTGAGATGTTTGATAATTAGTTTGGGCGGAATTTTGTTTTCCAATTTCCCTAAAGAATTTCTCGCTGGAACTTAGCAGACTGTCAGGTGAGGAAAGTTGTCTCGGGCGTGCCAAGAATGTCTGCAATAACCCGGTTGGTGTCAATAAATCAAACTCTTTAGAAACATTTAGTCGTGCTTTCTTCCAAATCTGGTCATTTTACGCCCATTACAATAACATGATTGAATACATTTCAGATTGTTTTTAGGGAAATGTACATTTGGTTTCGGCTATTGCTGAATTAAGCATTTGTCAACCAACGTTCAGAAACGAGCATTTTAATCTATTGACATGTGATATCTATTAATGACCATGATGATTTCATAAACTGCCATTCAAAGGCTCTCTATTCTGAAACCGTAACTATGAAATATCCAAAAAAAACACCTGCGGGGAAATATTTAGCTTGAAGAGCAGATTTAAAATTTTTGAATACGCGAGGCAACTTCAATCTTGCACGGCAACTAAGCCCTACTAGATGAACTGAACAATCACCATGTACCTCGAGCCGAGACACGGGAACCTGGAACTGATTCCGACTGGATGACTCGAGATCTTGAGACGATTCTGAAATGGCCAAAAGTGCATACAGATATTCATATTCGCCGCAGTAAGTAATTCAAACTTGTCGATTAATGTCGTAAGGTATAATCTTTCTGCAAAGTCGGAAAAGATACGTCGGTAATATATTTTGGGAAGATTTATCGCCACCGAATAGAAAGAAAATACGGCGAGGCTAAAAAGATTCCATTCATGCTGCACGCCGACCTCGCTGGTTCAATCAAAGGGCGACCTCAAGCTGTCATAACGTTTAGCATTTTATTATCAAAGTTAATTTAATGGCGATCATAACGGAACAAATATCTGTAATATTTGAGAGGAATTGCGAGATCTGTTGTTCTCCTCTACATCGAACAGGAAATGAACAGTAAACAATTCCCTTGACATTAGAAATCCTCTCCACAGACAATCGTTGTCTTTCTACAAGCCAGTTGAGTGGTAAAAATGCTACAATATTTGTTTGTGATTGTATTAATCTACTCCGCTGTTTGTCACTGCCGAGACATATTATGGCCGGGATACGACACCAGAAGGAAACCATACTGCTGAACGGGAATGCTCGCTGATTCATTCGGTGAATTTCATTCCAAAGAACGAAGATCAGGACAGATTTTGTATAGTATCCAGAAGAAGACGAGATATTTCCGGACAGACAGATTATCGTTGATTGTGGTGTTCGGGTTATTTTATCCACCCAACCACCCAATCACCCACCTCGACTGAAATCAGATGACGGCTGAAGGCGCATTAAAGGATAACGACTGCATATTTCGGGTTCCAACTAACAACGCCATTCCAATAATCCCGAAATCGGACCTGTACATTTTATGCACAATCGATATTTATCGCACCTGCCTCCTCATCAGCAAAATCAACTTCTCTTATAAACAAAGATGCTTGTTTTTTGCTGTAATCGTATACATCTGTGGCAGCTAGTAATGGCAACTCTTCTCTCATTATATCATAAAGCTATCATATGATATGATATCTTCAAAACTAACAACACTTGTCTCTTCTTTTTCCATCCGGGCAGCGTAAGGTAAGAGCATGATCTGTTTCTATGGTTACTGAATTCTAACATCGATTCGCCAATTCCCAGCTTGTACTTTCCATTAAACCCGATTAGAGGTCTGTTTATAGATCGACAGACATCGGACAGTTCCGTTCGATATCTCTCGTCATGCTACTCGGTTTTTCCCCGTTTCACTTTCGATATATTGATAGGAAAAGATGGCGGAAAAGCGTGATTATCTTATCAAATATGCCGCCCGCGTAGTTGTCCTTATCAACGTGTTTTATTACACCTACAAACAGGTACTGTTTCCGGTTGATTAAAGTTGTCTTGTTCTCGTTCTCCAATTCGTCGATGCATGTTTACCAAATATGAAGTGAAAGAGTTATTTGCTCTCGGGATAATTAAGAATTTATTTACATTCTGTGAATTATTCTTGCAATTGTAAATGTGTAATTTTAATATATATATATATATATATATATATATATATATATATATAAATTGTTTATTTATACACATAATAATGAATACATTTAGTTCATAAATGACATTATAGACGCCATAACTTTATTTTATAAAACTCCTCATTATGTCAGAGATCCAATTCATTTCATGATCGTCGTGTTGTCTCTATTGCCTGCAATCCTAAGTAATTAAATATAATCTATAAAGCTCCTTATAAACATCATCATCACACCTTTTTGTTGGAATTAAAGAATTGAAAGTTGCACATCCACGCATACACATTCACATGTCACTGCCCGCAAGCACGTACTCATGCTCCCACTCACGCGGACACACACACATACGCACGGATGCGCACACGCGCACACACACACTGGCGTAAATAGATTCTCAGATACTCAGCACGGCAATAAATCTAATCCACTCCCTTTACCGTTTTATCTTTGGTGTAAATAATGTACTTCAGGATTGTAAACCAATTTGTTAAAAGTTGAAATTTCCGGATACTTAACAACCCAAATTACTGAACAATGATCCCCCCCCTCCCGTTATGTGGTGTGTTTCACCAACGTGTGGAAAATGCACTCCCGTAAACAATAAAAAATCCAGATTAATCCTGACTATTGCTCAAAATATTTGCGTGTATAACAACCAATCTTTCCATCGTCGAACCTCCGCAATACGAACCTTTAATGAACAAATCTCCTAGCGGGTTATGTTACTTGGATATATATATATATATATATATATATAGAGAGAGAGAGAGAGAGAGAGAGAGAGAGTACTTATGTGACTGTGAGCTATTGGCTAGAATGACAACAACCTTCCACAATAGAGGCAGTGCGGTTTCTTCGTGAGTTCCGTGGTACTTAAGACGATAAGAAGTTTGTTATCGATAACGAAACTAGTGCAGTAACCGTTCATTGGCAGAATGACGTAAACAATACAAATTGGCTTTTTTTCCTCTAATTAGCGTTACCTCACTATCTCAGATGGAGTTTTATTAATCCGTCGCCCGCTAATAAACGAACTCAAAAACTGTTTATAATCGATGGTCGAATTAAAATCTGAGATAACTAAAATATCTCCACGGGTATCTCTCCTGAGGTTACTAGCAATGGAAATATCCAGATTATTGTATCTGTACGCGTTTGCGATCACTTGTTTGTCAAAGATTACCCATCAATTTGCTTACAAAAGCTGGAACTATTTGTCCGTCTTTAGACATGTTTAAAATAGTTATAGTCTCGTTTTTAACAAGAATTTCAAACAGGATTCGATCACAGTTCACGGATCATTTAGCCTACCTTGTTCACAAAAGTGGCCGTAAAACAAGAACATTTTAAACTTGATCCCGGTTTGCCCCCAGTCACCTAAAACTAATCGTATATCCAAGACGATGTTATTTTTAGTAATATATTGCTCCCTCTCGTAAAACGTCGAACCATGTTTATTAGCTCCGATTTTTGTAATAACTTCTAGAGGTATGTACGTATTTCATCATCGGCAAGCGATAGCGTTTTATGGGCTCAGTCTGGAAGAAGCGCTTAGACACAACACACACATACATACACACAGACACATAAACACACACACACACACACACAGAGAGAGAGAGAGAGAGAGAGATATTGTTTGTCTTCTTATCGTTTGTTTATTATAATAAACTGACCTCATTTTAATTGTTCAAGTATTTCTCACAAGACTTCAGTCAACAAATAAAACCAAATCTCCGGATCCTTAGCTTCCAGACGGCTACACGGAGCACATTAGCGCCAAATGAAATTAGTGTTTACTCTGCCGGGTTATTTTTTAATTAACCTGCTGCTCGTTTACAAAGTTCCCTTCGCTTCCCTTGAATAGTTTACTTTATTAGTTCGAGGCGTAGATCATCCGTCCAATTCTGTTTAGTAAATTCTGCCAATAATTAATAAATTATTAATAATACGGCAGCTACCTTAGTTAGGGAAATGTTGGGATAACTCGAGTATCTCACTCTCCCCTTCAATCCAGTATATTGGTATCGTCTTTACTAAAGGTAGTAATTCCGGTAGCGTTTATACGAGCAGGTTTGTTCCCTCCTTCTTGGCACCGAATTGGCCTCCGCTGCCCAAACAGAGCCGTGGAAGGGAAAACGAGCGAGAAAAACCTGCGCCAAGCGGCACAATTCCAGAATTCCGGGATATCGGTCCCTACCTTCTTTCGCTCCCACCCCCACCGTACGGTGGCGACACCCAGTGGCCGACTTCTGGCCTATATAAGCGGTCGGAGCTGGCCATTTTCGGTGCCAATAGCTTTAAGCTGTGATACTGCGTGTGCGTAGTGGCGGCGACCTTTCTCAGCCCGAAGTCGAGTTGCTCCGTGCAGCCAGATAGCCAGACAGCCAGATAACTGGACAAACGGATAGCCAGACAGCCAGATAACCGGACAGACAGCTCCTCTTTCAACGGAGAGGAGAACATCGGCCGATTGGAACTATCATAATACTAAGGATAGCCAATAATTGTAGAAATCTCGTTCAATAGGTAATGATAGTAGACGTATCAATGGCGTTTGGAAAGTCCGATTTCTGAAACGTCCGAATGTTCGGATAGAGTTTAGAATCTTATCAATCGCGATATTCAAGGAATGGGCACTTTTTATCAGCGTGGATCAAGGTCATCCAATGTTATATCGGAAGCTTTCTTGGTCAAAGATAGTTTTGCCCGATTACCGGGATTTTCCGCCCCTCGGACATCTATCCATGATTAATCCGGTTTTTTTTCCGTTTTCTATTAGGACAACAGTTACCGGCGGTGACGACATGGATTTCGACTCATCCTCATCAGTCAAGGTACATCGTACCTATCAGGTGTACAGGGGTATGTCACCTACAACATCCAATCGTCTCGAGGTTAGTATGGTATCAATAAATTGCTTCATCACTTTATTATTGTTTTGAGGAAGTAATGATAATGGGCAATGCACGAACGTTTAAACTGATGTGTATATATATATATATATATATATATATATATATATATTGTGTGTGTGTGGTAGGCGTGGAATTGTGTTAAATGATATCATATATATTATGTACGTCGGTCTTCTTACATGTATGAAATAACGCAGATGTGTGTGTGTGCGCGCGCGCGCGTGTGTGTGTGTGTGTGTGTGAGCGTGCGAGCGCGCGTGTATGTGTTACCACATATATGCTATCATGAATGATTTGGTCCCTCTGCCGAACGTATCTTACGACTTCTGGAAGGGCGGTATGTAACCATGACGAACTTGCCCTACATTTTGAACGTTCAAATCAGTGACGTCTAGTCGATACGATTATCAACTCAACCAATAAAGAACGTTCATTTGTCAGTCGGCTTTCAGTCTAACAGTCAGTCCACACATGTACACGCACACACACACACGCACGCACACACACACTGACGTTCTGTTCTCAGACACCAAAACCATATGAAGCCGACCCGTTCGCGCCAAAGACAAAAACCATCCCACCAGCAAGAACAATCGGAGAATGTCGATGTTTTGCTGCAATTCGTACATCATAGTTTTACTGTTTGCTGACTAACTGGCTGATCGACCTACATGGCTGGCTGGCTGACTGAAACAGCAGATTCCCAAAGCTCGGTCTATTTCTGGTTGCGCTCCAATCCCCGACACGTGCATTCATTCATCAACTTGCTCGCGCGGTTACCGTTGTCCTGGAAACATCCTTCGCTTTATTTATGATGGGGAAAATTTCCAAACTATGAGAAAGGAAGGATTTTACCGGAAACGTGTACTCGTTTCGTTTACGTTTTGTCCGGTGTTTTAGTTTATTTTTTAGCTCGTCCATTTCAAACTCGCATATCTACGTCGAGCAAATTCACGTTCTCTGGTAATGCAAACTTTTAGAACAAAATAGATTAGTTCAGACCGCCGCTGTTCGACTTCCTGACTGAACAACGTTTTCATTCAACAAGACAGATGCCTGACAAACGTCCTTGAAGTTTCAAACGTTCGGCAAAGCGAAAATCAGACCTTGTCCGACTTCGTCTTTTACACGTCGTCAGTGAAGTGAAGCGAATTCTGAAGCTGAAATGACTTTAACACTATATCAGTGCTCGAAATCTTCACATTTGATATCGTTACCCCCCATCACATCCACAATATTGTTCGGCGAGATGAAATCTCCGGCAGTATTGAATCAGAGTGTATTCGCATCCCGACAGCTGAACTGGGTGTACACATACGAGCGAACGGTGGATGATCCAGAAAGCAGGCAGGCAGGCAGGCACCGTGCTGCAGTAGCGCCGAATCATTTCTAGGAACATGTGGCGCTAACGGGAACACGTAGACACGTAGACTCGGCTAAACAAATTAGACCGCAGGCTTCGAACATTTCGATGTCTCGGCGAGAATACCCTTGGCCGGTGCTAGACCGCAGCATAGTTCACTCGCTAGTCACTTTTCTTCGATCAGCACAACGGCGAAACTTGGCTAGAAAACCTAATATTTGGCTCTGTGGAACGCGCTAAAATTAGAACGAGGCAACGGAACGTCGTTTAGTTTGCGATTACTCGGCAATATATTTGATTTGTGAAACAGACGAACACCCAAAGTCGCCGACAGCATTCGGCATATTAAATTTTCATAATTTCTGGCTGGAAATGGCTGCACTTTACCGTTTTATGCCGTCTCCTCCCGTACAGTTTTACCCATCCTGAGGTCAGGTATTCCAGGATTTCGGCGTTGCTAGGGCAACGACGGCGAGCTCCTCTGGATACCTGAACTAAGTAAAACCAGAAGTCGGCAGAGTTAAATAAATCTTAGGTTTCGTGTAGCCGACGTTTGGTGGTTATGTGTACTTGTGTGCTTACCCGACTGAGATTCCATAAAGGTGTGTGTGCGTGTGTGTGTGTGCGTGTGTGTGTCTTCTCCATCTTTATTCAATAAACTACTTACCTGAATCGACATCACTTGAAACATCCGCGAAATAGTCATTTTCCTCACTCGATTGTCGCAATTAAATTAACGTCGACCTAAGAACTATCTGATTGTTATCTATTAATCAACTAATAAATGATCGATAACCTGATTATTTTTATTGAATGTAAACACATATTCGAACTTTGAGAAGAGAGATTTTTGTTTATATTTTTCCCCATCGTCTATTAAGGTAATGTATCTTGAGAAGATAACAATGAACCCAAAACACATTGAATTATTTCCTTCCGGGTTTTGGCTCAAATTTTCTAAATTGTCTGTATGAAATGATCCTATACTATTATATTAAACGATCCTATACTATTATATTAAATGATCCTATACTATTATATTAAATGATCCTATACTATTATATTAAACGATCCTATACTATTATATTAAATGATCCTATACTATTATATTAAATGATCCTATACTATTATATTAAATGATCCTATACTATTATATTAAATGATCCTATACTATTATATTAAATGATCCTATACTATTATATTAAATGATCCTATACTATTATATTAAATGATCCTATACTATTATATTAAATGATCCTATACTATTATATTAAATGATCCTATATATATTAAATGATCCTATACTATTATATTAAATGATCCTATACTATAATAAAAATCCATATGTTAATAAATGAGCTTAAATAACAAGGGAACCCGATGAGGGTAGTAAGAATTAGGGAGCTTGAAGATGCACTGGAGGCGGAGAGGGAAGCCCGTATGAGGGTAAGTTATAGATATGAGAAATGCTAATCAGAAACTGGTAGGCAGACAGACAGACAGGCAGACAAACAAACATACAGATATACAAACCTACAGACCGATGGGCAGAGTGTCAGGCATATATATATATATATATATATATATATATATATATATACACGACTCTTTATTTAGAATTTACACTAAATGTTAAGTACAGCTTTTTTAATTAGCTGAATCTGTATATAAATGTTATGTTTCTTTATATGGGTATGAATGTGTGTGTGTGTGTGTGTGTGTGTATGTGTGTGTGTTATTTGTATTATGTGTGGTTGTATCTGTATCTAGGGTGGGTGTATGGGGGTTGTATGTGTGGGTGTGTGTGCACGCGCGTTTATTGTTTGAAAATAGCACAGTAATAATAATAATGTGCTCAAATAACTATATCTCAGTTTTTTTAATTTTCTACAAAAGGCTGAGAAGGAATTGTCAGAGGTCCATTATCAGTTTGAAGCCCTCAACGAGCGTCTGGACGAAGCTGATGGTCTCACGTCTGCTCAGGTAACCATCGAGCTGAAGATGATGAACAATTGATGTTCATTAATCCAATTAGACATTAAACCCATCCATTCCCCCCCCCCCCCCATAATCGATTACGATGAGCTTAGCCGCACCGAAATGTAATCAGAACATTTGCCAATCAGTTATGGATGTGTTCGATCTCTAAGTTCCAATCATTTACTTCAGTCTGAGATCGCACGTCGCCGCGAGGCCGAAGTGACCAAACTGAGGAAGGATATTGAACTGATAACGGTACAGCACGAGTCATCTGAGGCCAGTCTACGCAAGAGGCAACAAGAGGCAATCAATGATCTATCTGACCAGATAGAGTTCCTCACCAAAGGGAAAAACAGGTGAACTGGGACGCCCCGGATCAGGCTTTACGTTTGAACCGCGCCGACCTTTCTTACTATATCTGTGATAATGACTCGTATTTCAGGTTAAGCCCGGCTCGTACAAAATTGGCAATACTATTAGTTAAAAATTAATGTTCTGGCCAAATCCAAACCTAAATAGTTTCGAGATTCTTGCCTTAACTGATGGCTAACGCTGCTCGTATTTTTCACATGTCAGGGCTGAGAAGGAGAAGCAAGCGTTGATCATTGAGATTGACAGCATCTCCACACAGCTGGATGGTGCCAACAAGGCGAAAGCCCACGCCGAGAGCAAGCTCGACGGCCTGGAGGACGCCGTCAGAAGGCTCAAGGCCCAGGTCGATGATCTGACCAGGGCCAACAACGACCTGAACAATCTGAAGGCACGCCTCACTCAGGAGAACTTCGAGCTACAGCGACAGGTACAGGACTTGGACAGCAGCAACGGCGCCCTGTCCAAGGCCAAGTCTCAGCTTCAGGCCGCCTTGGACGAAGCCAAATCCAGGCTGGAAGAAGAGACCAGGGTGAGCAATCCGTTCCGATCAACGCGCAACGGCTGCCGGTCGGAATTCGTTCATTTTTCACTATCCGATAGCTGGAATGACCACTGATCCTTTGTTTATCTTATTTACAGCAAAGGAATCAGCTTACCATCCAGTTGAACAACATACAAGTAGATTTCGACAACCTTAATGCCAGATTTGAGGAAGAATCCGAGGCTGCTGGAAATCTGCGTGCCCAACTGTCCAAGGCTAATGGAGATCTACAAGCTCTTAAGAGCAGATATGACAAGGATATGTTGGCCAAGACCGAGGAACTGGAAGACTTACGGTTAGCAAACGTCCCGAGCTCTCCCTATCTAAAATAACGTCAAGCACATTATAAACATATCGATCTGAGATCATGTTTCAGTCCTACGTACTATTTATGACCTCGTTTTTGCCCAGGCGCCGACTGAACGCTCGCATTGCTGAGCTGGAAGATGGAGTTGCTCAAGCCCAAGCCAGAGCAGGCAAATTGGAAAAGGACAAGAACAGGCTCTCAATAGAAATCCGAGAAATCACTGTCGAATTAGAAACTGTATGTAGTACACAGAACAACGCCTTTAATGTAAACTTGTTGTCTACAGATGACCGGTTGTAAAACACACCAAATTGTTTCAGAATTTCTAAACGCCATATTATCCATCACCCGATTCTGTGAACTCGTTTGATGGTTTGCCCTCTTTTTTGCTTTTCCACATCTGCAAATGTTACCCGTCATCTGAAAGAATGATGAAAATTTTGCAATTTTATTTTATTAGCCGGTGGCTATCACCATGGTTTAACCATATCGTCCTATTCGTTCTCGCTGGCTAAACTATCTATCCCATTTCCCCCCCCCCCTGCTCAGGCCCAAGTTCAAGTGGCAGAGCTGGCCAAGAGGCTGAAGTCGGCCGAGAACATGAACGCCGATCTTCAGCGTCGCGTTGAAGAACTGACTCACGACCTGGGCGCCACCAGCAGCGAGAACCAACGCTTGAATATGGAACTGACCAAGATCAAACAACAATACAATGACATCCAGGACAGGTTCGATGCTCTGTCCAGAGAAAACAAACAACTTTCGGGTTAGTTTCCGGAATTCGGGACTCCTTTCCCCGTCACAATATAATAATAATATTATAATCCCGATGAATGTTATCATGCTGCCTGAGTAAGACGAACCGATTTGTAAAGAGATAGTACAATAAAGTGGAACTACGTCGTCCGTATATAGTTACCTGTTAATGGTTTAGTCCCTCTTCCATTAGCTATATATCGGGTTTATTTTTAGCTAACACTTGGATCAGTGCATCGGGTTTGGGCGATAAAATGTCAATATTTAGCTCTCTATCTATCATTGTTGATAAGGGAACAAGTCGATTTTTCTCCGTGGAGGCTGTACTGTTGTTCGTTGATATTATATCGGCACAGAACAATTGCGCGAGGCTAACTCCGCCAACAAGGACTTGAACCGTCAGAACCAGGAGCTGATCCAGATTCGTATGCAGCTGGAGGGCGAGAGAGACTCCCTCAACAACGAGCTCATGGATACGCGTGATGCCCTGAAGGACGCCCAGGCTCGTCTTGATGCTGCCAACAGCGCCCTTAATCAGCTGAGGATTGAGATGGAGGCGAGACTTCGTGAGAAAGATGACGAGATCGAAAATATTAGGTCAGCCCTCACACACACACACACACACACACACACACACACGCATATATATATATATATATATATATATATATATATACACGCGCCCACGCACGCACACACACACATATATATATATATATATATATATATATATATATATATATATATATATATATGCATAGATATAATACAACTGATATATTTGGAGAAAGATTCTTAACATGGCCAGTATTCACTTCATGATATTATTGTTTACACAGGAAGAGTGGACAGCGTGCACTCGATGAACTTCAGCGTACCATAATCGAGATCGAGACGAAATTCAAGGCAGAGATCAGCCGTCTGAAGAAGAAGTACGATACCGAGATCAGGGAGTACGAAATTCAAGTGGAGACACTGGCAAGAGCAAACAACGAACTGTCTAAGGCCAACAAGGGACTGAGTACCAAAGTTAAGGTACGCTCGCTGGAAAATATTACAACCTCAGATGTGTAATTTGTGAGATGGCGTCTCCTCGGCCGAGGCATACCCAGTAATGGTCTCGTTGACCGTGCTTTAATTCCTGTTTCGTTCTCTCTGTGTGTGTCTGTCTTTAGGAACTGGAGATCACCATCGAGGAAGAACGCCGCAGTGGCGAGGAAGCCCGCTCCGCGGTTACGGTGCTGGAGAGAAAGAGGATCGCCCTCCAGACAGAACTAGAGGACGTTCGATCCCTTCTTGAGACGGTAAGTACCAGAGCTGTCTCCCTCCAAACTTACTCGATTGGGAAATGGATATAGTAACTGTACTACGAATATCTATGTCTAGGTTCGATTGCCAGCAATGCCTGTATTTGTGGGATGTGTTTCAGAAAGTCGACCCTCTGCCATAGAAAACAGATGTGACCAGCTCCAATGCTAAACAAAACAATCACTCCATAACTCCCCCTCCACACTTACACGATAAGTATTAAGAAGTTTTTAAAATTATATACCAAATAATTGTGACCGTCAACTATACGACTGTCCAAGTGACAACAGTCCAAGTGACAATCTCATGGGCGCATCCATGGTCTAACTGGTAGCGCAGTTGGCCACAGATCTCAACCACCTGAGTTCAAATCACGGCGTTGGCATGTCTGAAAGGTGTTTCATCTTTGGCTTCGCCTCATTACCTTTGGACGTCGCTCGGTCCATTCAGCTTACCGTGTGCATACCAAAGTGGCCGTAAAACATCAGCCACCTCAACCGTTTTCCTTTCTTTCGCATTTCAGTCGGAGAGAGCTCGCAAGAATGCCGAAAACGAGATGCACGACGCCGTGTCTCGCGTCAACGAGCTGAACATCACCGTGACCACGCTAACCGGCGATAAGCGCCGCATGGAGGGAGACATCACCGCCATGCAGGCCGACATGGACGAGGCGCTGAACGCCCGCAGGGCGGCCGAAGAGAGAGCGGACCGACTGAATTCCGAACTGCAGCGTCTCACCGAGGAGCTGCGACAGGAACAGGAGAACTACAAGAACGCCGAGTCGCTGCGCAAGCAGCTCGAGATCGAGATTCGCGAGATTACCGTCAGGTTAGAAGAGGCCGAGGCGTTCGCCCAGAAGGAGGGCAAACGAATGGTAGCCAAGCTGCAGGCTAGGGTAAGTCACCGCGGCGTTTTGATGTTGTTGTTGTTGTTGTTGTTGTTGTGCGCACATTCTACAAACCGCCAGTTGAATCTATCCCGGTTTGACGGACAGATGTGTATATAGCATTATATTTAGAACGCATTTGGCCCCCATGGCCTAACTGGTAGCGCGGTTTGCCAAATATCTATAGCACCTGGGTTGAAACCCTAGCCGGACTATGTCAGAAGGATGTTTCATCTTTCACTTCGCCTCATTACCTTTGGGGCTGGCTCGGCGCTTTTAGCCTACCCCGTGGGACAAAAGTGGCCGTAAAACAGCAACATTTCTATTCAGAGCGTTTGATGTAGTTTCCTGTAATCCGATGTGTACAGATATTAAGCGGTAATAATGATATCATTATATACTCGACAGTTACGTGATTTGGAAGCCGAGCTCGAGGCCGAACTACGTCGCAGCCGTGAACTGGCTGCTGCCAACAGGAAACTGGAGCGTACCCTCAACGAACTCCGTGTCCAGTATGAAGATGATAGGCGTATTAATGTTGAGCTGGCCGAACAAGTCAACACACTGACAATTAGGATCAAGACCCTGAAGAGACAGCTCGAGGAAGCGGTTAGTATTATATATATATATATATATATATTGAAGTTCAATCCAGCACCTACCTCAACTCCCAAATATGCAAAGCGTTAATCAAACACATACCTTCAACATCCTGTCAGGTTCTCATTTTCATGGATGAGTGAACCAGTCGCCATGACGGCATTGCAGCTCCTGGAGCCTAGAACCCGCGACCCTTGGGCTACGAGTCCTACGCTCTAACTAACTGCGCCATCGTGGCTCGATATATATATATATATATATATATATATATTTGCATCCAACCTTCTTACTTTCGCGGGCTGCATCATCGACATAAAATGGTTTTCTTGTTTACCGCAATGGGGAGTTGTGGACTTTAAGTTTTTACGCACAGAGTACGATATTCCAAACTTGTTGTCATCACATGCCACCAATTAGCTCTTAACCCGAATTTGTATGTAAATAATAAACACTGTACAGCTAACAGGCAGGTATCGAGCAAGGAATTGTCATTATAAAAGAACGTTGCACATTTGGAGGAGTGAGATCTATTTCGATGGCTCAGCAACGAATTTGAATCATAAAAAATTTGAATTTTTCCAAATATATTGATATGCAGGAGGATGTAGTGACGATCACCATGAACAAGTACCGTAAAGCCCAAGCCATGCTGGATGAGGCTGAACATAGAGCTGATGTTGCTGAGAAGAACATCACCATCATGCGTGGGCGTGGACGATCTATGTCCGTTACTAGAGAAATAACTAGAGTCGTCAGAGTATAAGGTACAGTTATCGCTATTTATTAGTTAATAATTCAATATTACCCCCCCCACCCAGCCTCACATACATACAGTCCACATACACATGCATACATACATGCGCGCGCACGCACGCACACACACACACACACGCACACACAGTCCTTTCACTGATTACTGCATGCAGATATAACAGCCAAATTACAGTAACAACAATAACAACAAGAGTAACACCACCGCCACAAACAACAACAACAGTAACACCACCACTACTACCAATAACATTAGCACCAGCACCACAAACGACAACAAAACAATAACACCATCAACAACAACAGTAACACCACCACCACAAACAACAACAACAGTAACACCACCACTACTACCAATAGCATTAGCACCAGCACCACAAACGACAACAAAACAATAACACCATCAACAACAACAGTAACAGCACCACCACAAACAATAACAAAAGTAACACCACCACTACTACCAATAGCATTAGCACCAGCACCACAAACGACAACAAAACAATAAAACCACCAACGACAACAGTAACAGCACCACCACAAACAACAACAAAAGTAACACCACCACCACTAACAACGACAATAACACCACCATCGCAATCACCAATAACACCACCACCACAAACAACTACAACAATAACGCAAACAACAACAACAATAAACCAATAACAACAAGAGTAACAACACAAGCACTAACAACAACAAATAACTGTAACGTACCCACTACAAACACTAACAACAACAATAACACCGCCGTCACAAATATCAACAACAATAACACCACCACAAACAGCAACAACACCAGTAACATCACCACCACAAACAACAACACCACCACCACCACAAACAATACTAACAACAACAACAAATAGCACCACCATCACCACCAACAACAATAAAAATAACACCACTACTAACAGCAACAAAAATAACACAACTACCACCACCACCAACAGCAACAACACTATTCATACCTCCATCACCACCACCAACAACAACAACAATAGCACCACAACTACCACCACAGCCAACAACAACAACAACAACAACAACAACAATAATAATAATAATAATAATAATAACACTAACAAAACATATAATTGTCAGGATCAATGTCATTGTTCTTCTTTATTATTATTATTATTATTATTATTATTATTATTATTACTACTACTACTAAATGCAACTTGTTCTTCCCATTTCAGTTACGCAGCATTCTTGTTCCCCGCCTTCCCGCCACCAATTGTTCATGTTCACAGTACGATTACTTGTCACGGCGTGTACACAGTGTATAAAGCCCCCCTCCCCCTTTTTTAGATGAACGGCCAACGTAATGGAGACAACAAAACTCTTCCATAAAATGTCACATCCGCCACGAGAATGAGGACCATGAAGCTTAGACGTTCTGTGATGTTTCTTTCGTTTTTTGTCTGTTTTGTTCTGTTTCCGTTTTTGCGAACTCGGACCAGGTGTTGCGGAGGCTAGCCGAGGACCTGGCTCTGTCGCACATACATGCACAGACAGACACGCACATACATACAGACAGACACACACACACACACACACGCGCACACAAACAAGCACATACGCGCACACACTGGCATGACGTCCGGCTTGCTACTCAGCGTCAACTGATCGGCGGCCGAGTTGGAGACTAAGCGGCGGAGTAACATCAGATGGCGCTCGAACGGTATCACGAATGCGGCGGCTTACTAGAGCGGGGAGACTTCCGGCGTTATAACTCGATCCCAAACCGTGGGCGGCTTCGGCGGGCTGCTCGTTTAAGAAATGGCTGTGGTCTAACTAATACAAAGCTGAAACAAGGAAAAAATTACCAGAAGAAAAAACCGTGAACAACAACAATAACAACAACAGCAACAGCAACGGCAACAACAGAGACTAAGAGAGGGATTGATGGATGGATGGATAGAGAACACAATCGCTTCTCCACCGCTCGCGTGGATATCGCTCGCGCCGCTGACGTCATTCCGAAGCAGGAAAACAACCGGGCGGCCATATTGCCAGCCTCCGGAGCACTTGCGCACCAGCTGGGCCCGCATACCGACTGTAACTCGCCGCCCGGAAGCGAGCTCCGTACTAATAAAAAGATGATATTTCTGGATCCCTTGCCTACCAGAGCCGCCGCGCGATGGGTGAACGCTATTTTTGGAATGGCTTGCTTCGCCTTCCCTAGCAACGGCCCGCCCCAAGCCGTTGCTAGGAAGGCTTCCCGGCACCAGGATCCATCCCCGTCGTTAATCGGAGATCCTCCACCGGCATCCCCCCGCACACCCCGCGCAACAGCATCCAGGATCCAGAAGGCGGAGAGCGGGCAGCGGGTCCTCCGTTCTCCGGGATGTGCCGATCCTGCGGGTTCGCCCGCTCAGCCAGGCCAGGCCGTTCTATATATGGATACCTCGGCGTCCCGGGCGGCAGTGCGCCGCAGCATGTGTGTCCGAAGCGGCGCTGTGTGTCTTTCGCCTCGTTACAGTATATACATCATCCGGCATTAACTAGGAACATCGTCAACGAACCCGATCCGACGTTGCTCATTCTGCGGGCTTCGGGGAACAACAGAACCCGATCGTTGGCGCGTTATGACGCCCGATGAAGACGCGAAGAGTGAATGAGAGATGATGGACTTAGACGATGGCGCCTCATCAACGCTGGGCTAGCTAGTATTTAAGCTAACATGGGCGTCAATTAGCAGTAGTGGACCTTTCCTTCCTCACGGAGCGACGGCTTATTCGTAGCGGGACGTTTTCAGTAAGCTTCACGTCGCCGCCCTCGTGCCGCTGTCGGCCCTATGTCGACAGATACTAGGTTTTATTGTTAGCTTTTAGCTTGACGAATATAGAATATTTCTTCAGCTCTACTATACTTTTTGTCGTTCGGTTACGTTCAATCATGTTATTGTTGTTAAGTTATAATCGTTCTTTGCTAGTACTATAATAATAATAATAATAATAATGACGATAATGATAATATTAACAATAATAAAACATTGTTCTATAGTATATTCTTGCATTGTAATTAGATAACGCCACCGGGTAGTAGGTGCTTTGTAAATTCGCTTCGGTGGGAGTACCCATAGGGTCTCCCCACCATCCACCCCCATTCGGTAGAGGCTACATTCGTTCACGTCTGGATTGTTCGATTCTAATGCACGCCTCTCCCCCCCCCCCGTCCCTCTCTTCAAGCACAAAAAAGTCTTTTTACCACGGACCCCGACTACAGAGATTAACGTAATCGATCTCTCGTTTCAATATTATATATATATATATATATATATATATATATATATAAACATCAGGGTGTTATCATATGAGGACCAATCTCCTCATGTGATGGTCGATGAGGTAGACTTTGGTGTAAAGCGGCGACCAGGTGTAAGATATCGCGTGTCATGTTTTAAACTGATTACTGAATATCGTTGTTCGTATTTTAGGATTAATATCACTTATGGCGTCGTAATATCGTGACATGTATCCATTTTGGCCATGATGGATAATAAATTCACGTCTTTTTTTACAAACGGCATTGATTAATTAATTGCGCCGGCGGTGGATGATGATGATGATGATGATGATGACACTTCGAGTTTTGCGGCCACTTTTGTGTAAATGACAGGCCAAATGGGCCGAGCGACCTCCAAATGCTATGAGGCGAATCGAAAGATGAAATGCCCGGCGGACGTGTTCACGGCGAGATTTGAACTCGGGTGGTAGAGATCTGTGGCCAATCGCGCTACCAGCAAGATCACGGAGGCGCCCCGGGCTTGCGGCTGAGTGTAATAAGTTAGTAAGTAGCGAGTTAGACGCCGACTTCATCCCGTCTGTATATGCGTGAGGTTTAGCCTCAAGATCAGTGCCTTATACAACGACCTACACGTTGCCGACCGCGTTTTGTTGTTCGGGGAGAATCCCCAGGTTGTCGCTTATTCAGCACAGCCTCTATGTTGGAGTGGTTGAGAAACCTCCTCCCCCACCACTCACAGGGAAGCAGTACGGAAAGATGGAGCCGAAATACCCTGAGGGTGGTCACTGGCAGAGTGTTTTACGTCCTCAGTGGGTTTTTAACGTCCGCCTTTATTTTTACTAATTCAGTGGAGACGGCAGCGCCATTTAACGTGGTCAGCACCCACGATGTGGTGAGCCGAGATATTAATCTCTGGAAAAGTTTCGACCTCTTGCGGGGTTCGAACCTGTGACCGTTGGCACCAAGTGCCGGGTGCTTAACCGCTAGGCCACCAGAGCTCACTGATATACGACCAATATACACCCTCATATTTATGTTGATCCCGTAATCCTCGACAGCTGATCTACCGGTCACGTTTAATTACGTAAATATGTGGTTAAAGGATAAGGCGTAGAAGCAGTTAGAAACAGCTCCCGCCTCTATGGCCTCACGAGTTAGAGCGCGGGACTTTCTCACTCAGCGTGATGCTGTGCGAGAGGACGGGGGTTCGAATCCCGGCCGCGGCACTATAGCAGGAGGAATCTTTCATCGAGCCAGGCAATTGGCAAGGTTTTCTCCACCGAATTGAAAATTCTAAATTTCTTTACGATTAAGTCCTCGGGGTGAAGCAGTAAATTACAGACCAAATACGGCCACCATTTGAGGTCGCCAAGCCAGAAAGATAACTGCCATTTCAGTTATTATGATATACTAGTATACCTTCAAAGGTAAACCTTGTATCAAATGTGAAGAACATATATATATATATATCGATGATAACAGGTTATGTTGGAGCGTGAACGCAGTGTTACCAGAGAAATGCAAATATGGTTTACTATCCTTAATGCTAATCAATCCGACAGCACTGATTGAGAATGACGAAAACGACGTATACTCGTGAGAAAATCTCCAATTAGTATGCACACAATTCGTAAATTTTATTAGGCTCCACTTAAATAACAAAACAAAGCCGAACCAAACATTAGGAAAGTTCAGCGTCATAATGCGACCAGCTTTTCGTTCGCAAAAAACGGCAATCATAACGTACTCGTCAGAGAAGTCGTTATAATTCAATGATCAGTTCGAAAAACATTCGGTTCAATAACGTAATCTCATAATAAACGAACAACGTAATTTAACAACACACGCATTTACGCCGACACGAACACACACACACACACACGTCAACAAACACAAAACTAATCGCATTCGAAACTTTTTTTATTTGAATCGGTGTAATTTTCTCGCTATTAATATGTCGGTCTTTGCTCATCACTGTGGTAGAAGTGTAACACAACATTTTCACTCTGCCTTATTGGTACATTACTAGCACATTACAATCATCAGAAGGGAATATTTCTCGAAGATGCCAGTTGAAAAGTCCCATTGGTCCTTCTGAAAATGAAGCCTTAATGCAGATTGTCTACTTTACGCAGGTGTACTGAATTATATTAATACAATTCTGAGGCACAGTCACGCGCACGAGCGAGCGCGTACACACACACACATAAAACACATACAGAAACGCGCACACACACACACACACCTTTTTATAGTAACATGAAAAACTGGGGTTGGCGTCGGTGCAACATGAACTATTAAGTAATAACAAACAGCATTCTCGCATTCTGATAAAGTTCTTCTGACAGATCAGCATAAATTAACTTAATTAGAAGGAACCAATTATAATACAATAACATAACGATAAATATATTGTTTACATCGTATACATCACGTGGTCACAGCTACCAGCGCCACGACTTTTAACCGAAAATGTGATCATGTAAATATTAGGAATTGTGTGACAGTCGTAGACGTTGTGGTTGTGTATTTATTAACTGTAAATGATAACTAACAGCGCGTCGGATGAGAACTGATCTGGAATTTATTACCCAACACGAAGGATGATCTTGTTCGTGTTGTATTTTTAGGCGTCCACCCTCGGACACTCCCATACGTGCATTAAGCAAAACCTGTCGTGCAGCGCATCTTTTCTTGATCCGGAACAGACACACCTGAACTGGGATATGGTGAAGTGGAGAGGATGCGGTCTGTACTGCAGGAACGACTGGTCTCCACCTAACGTTGAACACTCTATACCTGTAATCACCCAGTTCTGAAAGTAATCATCGACATTTTACAATAATAATAATAATAATAATAATAATTGTATTAATAATAACCAAGATGGCCACGTTAAAAACATATAATGAAGATCATACAAATCCTTTATTTATCAATAAATAACTTTTAATGGACTTTTGACGTATTTTTTTAAAGTAGCAAGTAGTGAGAAAGTAACTGAATTGATTGTTTGCTTGCTTGCTTGTTTGTTTGGTTGATTGATTGATTAGTCGGGTCAATAATTTTGAATGAGTGAGTGGGTGAGTGAGTAGGTGAGTGAGTGAGTGAGTGAGTGAGTGAATGAGTGAGTGAGTCAGTTAGTCAGTGAGTCAGTGAGTGAGCGAGCGAGCGGGTTTATTTTACTTCAGTACGGATCATATCTAGGACATATGGGATGAGATGAAGATAGCAATACGTGAAAATCGACCGCAAACCGAATACTAAACGATCTAGCTAAAGCAAACCAGGTCTATCTCTGTAATTAGCTCAACAGACAATATCTGTATCATCCTAGCTCATCAAACCTACCCGTACTCTGTCCATATCTTGAGGTCTCCATTCCGTTTCGGTTGTTTCTGAGTTTAAGCTGCTACTTCTCGTCACACTGGAATACCTACATTGGGGCATGTTGTATTTGCCCGGCGTACCTGGCGTCCCCTTTGGACCTTGCGAGCCTCGCGGTCCAGGTGGACCCGGCGGTCCACGTGGACCTGGCGGGCCGACTGGACCCTTGGAAAGAAGAAGGAGATGGTACAGGACACGCATAGATGAAATAACCCGTTTCTTCAGACACAAAATCGTCATTTATTATTCATAATGTAGACCTAAAAGTTCAATTCCTAGACCTACCATGGTGCCGTTCACTCCCGGAGGTCCTCTGGATCCTGGTGTTTTACTCATAGTCAGAATCTGTTCCGACAGATTACCATAGACGGTTCTAATCCTGAAGTCTACTTCACTGGACAACGATTCAACCTGCATCTTACAGCTGCTCGTTAACCTGTCAATCATTTCTTGTTGTCTCCTAATCACTTTATTAAGCTCAGTGATGGCATTATTAAGAGTCTCGTTCATGGCTAATGCCTACGTTTCAAGGAGAAACTAATTATTAGTTTCAAATAGCGTATAAGTAATTAGAAGGGAAATAATAAAGACGGACGGTCAGTGTGAGTGAGTGAGTGAGTGAGTGAGGGGTGGTGGAGTTGAGTGGTTTTTAGAGTGAGTGAAGTGAGTGATTAAGAATGACGCTGTAACAGCCTTTTTGCACATGGAGATTCGAATAGGTCGAGTGACCTCTGGCAATGAACGCAACTCAAAGATGAAACCACTGTAGTAGCCCGCGCGTGCGTGAGTGAGTGAGTGAGTGAGAGAGGAGTGAGTGAGTGAGTGAGTGAGTGAGTGAGTGAGTGAGTGAGTGAGTGAGTGAGTGAGTGAGTGAGTGAGTGAGGTCTAGGGTCGTTGAATTCTAGGGAAATGAAATGATTAGATGGAAACTCTTTACTGATGAATGAAACATCTTACAAACATATATAATGCAGGGCATCGAATTCACGATTTGGATGTTTGAATGCGTGTGCGTGTGTTTGTGCATGCGAGATCGATTGATTGATCGATCGATCGATCGATCGATCGATTGATTGATGATGGATGGATGGATGGATGGATGGATGGATGGATGGATAGATTGAATGATAGATAGGTAGGCAGAAATTCACTTGAAACGAATTCACAATACAAAGAGGCGATATGCTCAAAGGACTAACCTCGTCTTCGACATATTTGCATTTGTTCTCGACGTCTTTTATCAACGACATAGTTCCGGCAAGTTCCTCATTAACGATCGGTCTGATAATTTCGTCGTTAATCTGGTTCAAACCTCTACTGGTACTCGACTTGTACTCGGCCGTTGTTTTTGTTGTTATCGGGGTAGGGGCGCCTTCTCTTGTCGTTAAGTTCGGTGTCACGGTGACCGGAAGTGGATGTTTTGTCATCACTTGTGACGTACTATTTGCTATCGTTGGATGTGTGGTATTTCTAGCTGACTCCGTCGGTTCGGAACCTTTAGTGACTGGCTCAATTAGCGTAGATTTGGAAGTTCCATTAGTCGATGGGGTTGGTTTCGTAGTCGCGGCTGGTGTTCTTGACGTAATGGTCGTTGGTTCAGTTGTTGTGATAGTTGTTAATTTAGGTGTTGTTGTTGTCGTTGTTGTTGTTGTTGTTGGTGGTGTAGATTCCTGTGTTATGATGGCTGGTATAGTTTCTTCATTGATGATATGTTCGATGGTCGTCGTAAGAGTTGTTGATTTGCTCGGTTTTTCAGTCGTCGGCTGAACTGTTGTTTTTAGTGTTGTTGTTGTTGGTGTTGTTGCCGTTGTTGTGTTGGTCTGTTCAATCGCCGCGGTGGTATTTGTCATCGTCTTTGTTGCTGTTTTTGTTCTGGATGTTGTTCTTTGTTCCATTTCGGTTGTGTTTTTCGTTACATTGCTCCTTTCACTCGTGTCAGCTTGAACTATAGTGTTCATCAGTCCAGTCGTTATTGTTGTCATTGGTTGGGTTGTTGTTATTGTTGTTGTTGTTGAAATCGTTGTTGATTCGGTTTCTTTATTTAGTGGTTCTTTTGTAGTAGTTTTTGGCGTAGTTGCTAATTTGCTTGTTGTTGTGGCGTTGATTGGTTTTTCCATCCCTGTAGTTGTTTCCATATTTAGCATTGTGGTATTTATTGATTCAGTTGTTGTTGAAATACTTGATGTTGAAGTAGTTGGTGTTGTTATTGTTGTTAATCGTGTTACTGTCGTAATGTTTGGTCCCATTGTTGTAGTGGACGTCGGTTTAACTGTTGTTGTTGTTGTTGTTGGTTCAGTTGACACTGTTGTTATTGTAGACATCGGGTTAACTGTTGTTGTTGTTGTTGTTGGTTCAGTTGACGCTGTTGTTGTTGTTGTAGAGGTCGGTTTAACAGTTTTTATTGTCGTTGGTTCAGTTGACACTGTTGTTATTGTTGTTGATTCAGTTGAGGTGATTGTTGTAGTAGAAGTCGGTTTAACTGTTGTTGTTGGTTCAGTTGACGCTGTTGTTGTTGTCGTAGAGGTCGGTTTAACTGTTGTTATTGTCGTTGGTTCAGTTGACCCGGTTGTTATTGTTGTTGGTTCAGTTGACGTTGTTGTTGTAGTAGAAGTCGGTTTAACTGTTGTCGTTGAACCAGTTGACGCTGTTGTTGTTGTCGTAGAGGTCGGTTTAACTGTTGTTATTGTCGTTGGTTCAGTTGACACTGTTGTTATTGTTGTTGGTTCAGTTGACGTTGTTGTTGTAGTAGAAGTCGGTTTAACTGTTGTTGTTGAACCAGTTGACGCTGTTGTTGTTGTCGTAGAGGTCGGTTTAACTGTTGTTATTGTCGTTGGTTCAGTTGACGCTGTTGTTATTGTTGTTGGTTCAGTTGACGTTGTTGTTGTAGTAGAAGTCGGTTTAACTGTTGTTGTTGGTTCAGTTGACGCTGTTGTTGTTGTCGTAGAGGTCGGTTTAACTGTTGTTATTGTCGTTGGTTCAGTTGACCCGGTTGTTATTGTTGTTGGTTCAGTTGACGTTGTTGTTGTAGTAGAAGTCGGTTTAACTGTTGTTGTTGGTTCAGTTGACGCTGTTGTTGTTGTCGTAGAGGTCGGTTTAACTGTTGTTATTGTCGTTGGTTCAGTTGACGCTGTTGTTATTGTTGCTGGTTCAGTTGACGTTGTTGTTGTAGTGTTAATGTGTGAGTCGGTTGTTGTTGTTGTAGGTTCAGTTTAACTGTTGTTTTGTCGTGGTTCAGTTGACCTGTTGTTATTGTGTGGTTCAGTTGACGGGTGGTTGGTTATTTTTTGTTGGTTCAGTTGACGCTGTTGTTGTTGTAGACGTCGGTTTAACTGTTGTTGTTGTTGTTGGTTCAGTTGACGCTGTTGTTGTTGTTGTAGACGTCGGTTTAATTGCTGTTATTGTTGTGTGTTCAGTTGACGCTGTTGTTGTTGTGTTCACTTTTAACTGTTGTTGTTTGGTTGGTTAATTGTTGTTGTTGTTGTTTGTCGGTTCAATTGGGTTTTTGTTGTTGTTGTTCAGTCGATGCTAATTGCTGTAGGGGGGGGGGGGGGGGGGGGGGGAGACGTCGGTTTAATTGTTGTTGTTGTTGGTTCAGTTGACGCTGTTGTTGTTATAGACATCCGTTTAACTGTTGTTGTTGTTGGTTCAGTTGACGCTGTTGTTATAGTCGGTTTAACTTCTGTTGTTGATTCACTCACGTTGTCTTCAACCAGTTGTTTAGATGTTGTACTGTTCAATAAAAAGGAAGGCTTGGTTCTTTTATTTGTTGATTCAGTTGTTGTTTCTACCTTCGTCTCTGATTCAACAATTGTTGTAGTGGGTGATTGAGTAGTTCTTGTAGTGGTTGGTTGGGTAGTTCTTGTCGTGGTTGGTTGGGTAGTTCTTGTCGTGGTTGGTTGGGTAGTTTTTGTCGTGGTTGGCTGGGTAGTTCTTGACGTGGTTGGTTGGGTAGTTTTTGTCGTGGTTGGCTGGGTAGTTCTTGTAGTCGGTGGTTGGGTAGTTCTTGTCGTGGTTGGTTGGGTAGTTCTTGTCATGGTTGGTTCGGAGGCTGCTGTAGTCGCCGGTTCGGCAGCTGCTGTAGTCGCCGGTTCGGCAGCTGCTGTAGTCGCCGGTTCGGCAGCTGCTGTAGTCGCTGGTTCGGCAGCTGCTGTAGTCGCTGGTTCGGCAGCTGCTGTAATCGCTGGTTCGGCAGCTGCTGTAATCGCTGGTTCGGCAGGTGCTGTAATCGCTGGTTCGGCAGCTGCTGTATTCGCTGGTTCGGCAGCTGCTGTATTCGCTGGTTCGGCAGCTGCTGCAGTCGCTGGTTCGGCACCTGCTGCAGTCGCTGGTTCGGCAGCTGCTGCAGTCGCTGGTTCGGCAAATGCTGTATTCGCTAGTTCGGCAGCTGCTGTAATCGCTGGTTCGGCAGCTGCTGTAATCGCTGGTTCGGCAGCTGCTGTAATCGCTGGTTCGGCAGCTGCTACAGTAGCTAGTTCAGCTGCTGCGGCTGTCCCTGGTTCAGCCGCTGCGGCTGTCCCTGGTTTAGCAGCTCCTGTAGTGGCTGGTTCGGCAGCTGCTGTAGTGGCTGGTTCGGCAGCTGCTGTAGTCGCTGGTTCGGCAGCTGCTGTAGTGGCTGATTCGGCAGCTGCTGTAGTGGCTGGTTCGGCAGCTGCTGTAGTGGCTGGTTCGGCAGCTGCTGTAGTCGCTGCTTCGGGAGCTGCTGTAGTCGCTGCTTCGACAGCTGCTACAGTAGCTAGTTCAGCTGCTGCGGCTGTCCCTGGTTCAGCCGCTGCGGCTGTCCCTGGTTTAGCAGCTCCTGTAGTGGCTGTTTCGGGATGTGCTGCAGTCTCTGGTTCGGCAGCTGCTGTAGTCGCTGGTTCGGAAGCTACTGCAGTCCCTAGTTCGGCAGCTGCCGTAGTGGCTGGTTCGGCAGCTGCTGTATGTGCAGGTTCGACAGGTGCTGTAGTCGTTGGTTGGGTGGTTCTTGTAGTAGTTGGTTGAATAATCGTTGGCTTGGTAGTTGCTGTAGTCTTTGGTTTGGTAGTTGCTGTAGTCGTTGGTTTGGTAGTTGCTGTAGTTCTTGGTTTGGTAGTTGCTGTAGTCGTTGCTCTAGTCGTAGGCTCAGAACCTTTTGTAGTCAGTACTTCAATATTTGTTATATTTGTTGCTAAATTAGTTGCTTTAGTTCTTGGTTCAAAATCTCTTCCAGTTGTTGCCTCAGCCTTTGTTCTAGATTTAGGTTCCACTGTCGTAGTTGGTTGTATTGTTGTTGTGGAAGTTGATTTAGTTGTGGAAGTTGGTTCCGTTGTGGTTGTTGGTTCCCCTGTGGTTCTTGGTTCTTCTGTGGTTCTTGGTTCTGCTGTGGCTCTTGTTTTTGCTGAGCTGGTTGATTTTGGTGTGGTTCTTAGTTTTGGTGTGGTGGTTGGATTTGATGTGGTTGACTCTGTTGTACCAGTCATTTCTGTTGTGGTTGTAGTCGTTGGTTTTAATGTTGTTAAAGTTGTCAATGATTCTGCTGTTGTTGCTGCCGTTAATTCTTTTCCTGACGTCGTCGGTTTAATTGTAGTGATTGTTATTTTAGTTGATGTTGCATTCATTAATTCATTCCCATTTCCCAGTTCAGATGTTTCATTTCTCATTAGTTCGATAGTTTCTGATAGTGTTGGTTTAATTCCTTCGTGCGTCGCACGTTTACTTGCTGGAATGGCTGTACTCCATTCTGCAATCGCCGCAGAAGTTGCTGCTTCTTTTCCTTCTGCAGGTGGGGTGGTGGATTCAGGTTTGGGCGTTTCTGCTTCCGGGTTGTCAAACCTCGTAACGGATGTTCTCTCGACATTGTTCTGCGTAGTCCAGCCGTGTGTCGAATCTTTTGGCAATGTTTCCGGTTTCACTTCGGTTCTGTTTTCTGATTTAGCGTTCCCGGGGGCTGATGTAGATATAGTCGAAACTATCGATTTCCCTGTAGTCGGGATCATTGATTCCGCAGCAGTAGTATCCTTGGCGTCGGTGTTATTTGCACGATTCGTTTCGGTGTTATTTGGTGCAATTCTGATCGGTGAGAGTGGAGAATTAGATGATGTGGTTCGGCCATCCAACGTCGTCTGACCATCCTCAATCTTGCTTCCTTCACCCGTCGATGCTGGCGAAGTATCATCGAAATGTGCGGCCAGAGATGTATTCGTATCATCAATAGGTATTCTGGTGGCCGGATCGCCCGATTCAGATATTGTTCCATTTGATTTCATCTCATTTACCGAGGTCCGATTCGAATCCAGTGATCCACCCTCCGCGGGTGTGGTGTGTGATCTTCCACCGGATATGCTACTAACCGTGGTACCATTTGCTGTTGTTGCACCGAGTTCCGACGCCGCATCACCCGCTATCTCTGGAGTTGCACGAGTGAGTGTTTTCGAATTAGGGGTTGGAGTTCCCCGTATTGTGGCAGGAGAATGAGTCCTATTTTGAGCCGTTTCTTCCACAGCTGAGAAAACTGGCGGTTGCGCTTCAGTTTTGTTCTGAAAATTGTCTTCTTCACCTCTGACACTTGGCGCAGAAACGAACGAAGAAGGCGGACCAGAAGCCGGTTTATTGCCATTAATTCCATGCGTTGTCGTCTCTTCCTGAGCAGTGGTGACCACTGTGCTGCCGGTTCTCGAGGCAGGAGCCGTAGTATTGGTATATTCGTCTAAGTTGAAAATACCTATCCCAGCAGCTGGAAATAGTAATTATTTAGTCCATGGCTGAATACCTGGTGCGCAGTGGAATAGAAACGCATTTGCCACACATTCCCATATCATAATTTATATGCAATACATTTAATATATTGCTGATGTTTGTGAAAATAAAGGTCACGAGAGACCCAGGCCGGGTGAATATTCATTGATATAAACACATAGATGTTTTGATAAATTAAAGTGCATAACAAAATGAAAAACACATTGTTGTCGTCCAATCCAGACTCATGGTATAAATTATTATCAAGGGTGGGGAGATTGCAAAGGTTTCTATACGAGTACGTACGTGAATGTGCTAGTGAGCAAGTGAGTGAGTGGGTGGGTGGGTGAGACGGTGAGTGAACGAGTGAGTGCAGATTTTGCTGACACACCGGCACAAAATGTTATCTAATATTGTCTTTTTGTAGTCGTTTCTTTCGACATAGTATAGAATAAAATGAGCCAGCGATTAAAGTCCCCCTGCCCCCAAAAGGTGTTTCCAAATATTTAACACGTAACTATTTACGCTGAATGTTCTAAAACGTCATACATATGGTGAAATGGGATGGCACATTTATATAAGCTACCCTACGGTTATCTATATTGGAGACCGTCAAGCTAAAGAAATATAGAAACACAATGTTGTACGCCTCTAGCCAGAGATACATTGATACAATAAAACGGGATAGATTTGTTCCAAAAGCCTGGCTCACATATAAGTAACCACGGGGACGGAACTTATGTAGACTATACGGGCTTATTATGCGCGAGTGATGTTATTATCTGGATAGCGAGTGAATACTGGTACGAGGCTTAGAATACAGTGGTTGGGTGTCTCTGTAGCGAAACTGGTGGCGCTGTAGGTCGCATACTTGAATATTATGGGTTGACTACATACTAAGTTCCATCTTACATTATATTATCACCTTCAAATGTAACGGCCACTTTTGTACACAAGATAGGCTAAATGGGCCGAGTGACTTCCAAGCGTAATGAGGCGAAGTGAAAGATGAAACACCCTTCGGATATAGCCCGACCAGGATTTGAACCTAGTTGCTATAGATCTGTGGCCAACGGCGCTACTAGTTAGGCCACGGAGGCGCCCATTATCACCTTCAAACTGTTCACGGTCCATTAAAACACGACGAGATTAAAGGGAGGTTTTAATGCATTTGCTTTAATCACGGGATAACGGTGCAACGTCGGCTTTTCTAACATTATTTCATTAAAATTACATCCTATATAAGATGGATTGCTCAAGTAGCCATATGGAATCTCAAACAAACATTTTACGACAGAGCTTGGTGACTGATGTTGAGTTTTCTGGTCGATGTATTTATCGCTTCTGATGAAACTACAATAGAACTTCCAATTCAATAATGACAATGAGATGCCATAAAAAATGGCAAGTCTTAAGTTTTAATTATTAAAGTAATTTGTTATTTTTATCGTACCGACAAACGATGTTTAGTTTAGTATTAGACATGTACTATAAGGTAGTAAAATCTTTTCTGCGTTTATCGAAACACGTATTATTGTAGTGTTCTGTATGTGTATTATATTTTGACCGTTAAATCTATCCTATTTTATATTAATAATGATAATAATAATATTGATGATCATGATGATCACGATGATGATCATAATGGTGGTGGTGGTGGTGATGATGACGACTATGCGACCATCATCATCTTCACCATCATCATCATCATCATCATCATCATCATCACTTATAAATTTCGCTGCCAACTGCTAGACGTAGTAGACAAATGGTATCCTGCCATTCACCTTATTTAACCTGACAGTTTACGTCGTCCGTCTTTAGAATAAGTAAACCTTATAACGGCCATTCACCTAGAGAAGGTCATCAGTTATAGTACAGACGATGACGAACTAACTGACCATTGACACCGAATATAGATAACACTTGGTGTGGTGTCATTGACTCATCCAATCATCGTCGTCGTTGCTGCTGAGGAAGTTTACACGAACAACTTCTGGCTTTATTTATATCCGTTATAAATGGCAGCGATGTCACTGACTGGCCGATGACCATGGCTGTTAAAAGGTCAGAAAATACTGAGCTATACGTTGAAATGTGACTTATTGCATTAGGGCCTTTTTCGCACGCAACTAGATACTTCCATCTCGGTGTTGGGGGCTTGTGCTCGATCACGTTACCCGACCAGCCACACAAGACGCCTTAACCATAGCTAACGTGAAGGTTGTCCTCAAGTGTCCTCTGCTATCCCGGCCATTGTCTAACCCGCTGAAGATGATCGAGATGATCGATGTTTTAAGAGACGATCATTTGTCTGTTTTACTCATTAGTCTAGTTACCGTGTCACAATCACCTCTGGTGGTAATATCAAACTGGACAGTTTTATTCTGTAAATATTGTCAATAGAGTATGTAGGATTTATCAGCGTTAACATCTATATGTTCTATGGCCAGACTACGTGCCAGGTTATATAACTGAGACGTTAGGTTGTGGCTAATGCCCGATCTCAGCAGCAACAATGGGTAGGCTTTTGAAAAGGAGAGGGGGGAGATAAATGACAGGTTTACGTCACAACACGTTCCTGATGTATACACGATATTTTAGGAAACATGCTTCTACGTAGACAGTACTTAAATGGCATGTCCCTCTTAAAGAGAAAAATATTCCGCTTTACTAATTACAACCAGTTTTCGAAATCGTTTCAGTAACTCGATTTACCATACACCCGCCCACACACAGAGGAGTATCCAGATACGATTATCATCTTCAAGTGGTTCATAATTCATAAAAAATAAATGTCGACTCTTGTTACTGAACGACTATGTTCGACCCGTCTCCCGGGCTATAGATATTAACCACCCATGAAGAATAAATACTTCTGGTAAAATAGTCATCTTAAGTAAACATGTCTGTATTTTTAATATGGTGAAGAATACTTTTTCACTACACTGCACTCATCCGTAACTCCATATAGATAATATCTCTTCAACAACAATTGTGTCATATTTTCGTGGCAGTAGGACGGAGGGAGAGACACACTGTTTTATATATATATATATATATATATATATATACTTAGAAAAGAGATAAACCCGAAACTAGTTTGAAATCATGTCAATCGGTGTTTACGACCATCTCAGTTGGTTTTGATTGACGTTATGCTCATCTGATATGCAGACAATGGGGTTAAAAATGGGGTTATGCATCTTATGACGCGTCAACACTGGACCACTTTGTCTCTAACAATATAGATTGTCGGGTAAAAACTGTCAGAAAGACACTGTCTGTCAGAGAAATGCATACGATTACACGAAGTGAACAATTCCCACATTACATGGATTTGATTGATTGATTGATTGATCGATTGATGCTTTACGGCCACTTTTGTGCACATGCTAGGCTAAATGAGCCGACTACACACTACATGGAAATAATAATAATAATAATAATAATAATAATAATAATAATAAAAGCAACACGGCTATGAAGTTGTAGATGTTGAAGTGAAATCTCCCACCACGATCACGCCTTGATCACTTACCTCGTGAGATTGCTTGGCTACTTAGTGCCAGCATGACACAGAAGAGAGCGATCATGATCAGATTCCGAAACGATCGATGTTTTGGCCGATGTAGAATTTAGTTCACCGTCTTTGTGGCAGCGATTTCATCCAATATAGTCCATTCGATCCTCTTCAATTGGATCGTATTGCCAAGGTCGTATCCCGGCTCGCTAGGTATATTACCGTATATTATATATCGGCAGCGCACTCAGTGCCATCCAAAGCCTTATCGCTACCATACAGGAACCCGAGCTTTCTTATAGCAAACTGTTTATTTCCTTCGCCGGCTGCATACCGACCAGACTCGAATGGCTTCGACGGTCGGAGTGGTTCCCGCTCTTTCCTAGCCAACAAGAGCTGAATGACAATCTTGTGGTCACGAATGGTCGCCTCCATCGGCCGCAAAATTACTCACTCACTCGCTCGCACGTAGAGGCGCGCGGGCCCGCGCGCGCGCCCCCTTACACACACACACATACGATCTCAACCCTCTTACCGGTGGACAAAAAACCCTACACCAACCCTGTGTCTCATACTGCCTTCTATCATTCGCCACGCGAAGATAGATCGTTGCCTTGATGATTAACAAACCGTGTAAAGACCTTTAGTGTTCACATCTACTCTCTGTGAGAAGAACAAACCCAGCAATATGTAGATTGTGACATAGTTGAAAGGGTAACATGCCTTTGACCAATACTGAAGTCTCGGTAACAAACTTTTATACCGATGGTGTGACCTCAAATATATGAGAGGTCGTCCTCATCTGTTATTTGTTGCTGAATGTTTGAGCCGCATACGTACATACATACATACATTCCACACCGTTCGATTCTCGTGATGTGCGTGTGCGCGCGCCCGTGAGTGCCCGTGCATGCTTGGGTTCGTACGGATAACGTTGCATTCGTGTGTGTACTCCTATCTTTGTATTAACTCGCTAATGAACTACTCAACTAAACAATGCTTGAGCCGCGTCGCTGTTGTGTTTGAGTCACGCTCAGAGAAGTAATATTTACTGTGTTCAGTCGGTTGAAGACCCCCTCCCCCACGTAGGTATTTTCGGTTTGTTGTTTTTGACACATTTAAATAACCACCGCATATGACTACCTTCTTCTAGAGACACACACGCACCTACAGTTCCCCCACACACATACACACACAAACACACACATATACACTCACAACACCCACACACAAATACCTACACGCACCTACACATATAGACACAGACACACACACACAAGCAGATATGCACACATACACACACAGACACACACACGCACCTACATACATACACCACATTCACCCACATACATACATCTACACACGCGCGCGCACGTGGGCGCCTCCGTGGTCTAGCGGTAGCGTGTTCGACCACAGATCACTACCACTCGTGTTCAAATCTCGGCGTAGGCATATCTTAAGGTTGTTTCGTGTTTGACTTCGCTTCATTACCTTTGGAGGTCGTTCGACCCATTTAGCCTACCATATGTACAAAAGTGGCCGTAAAACACTAATCATCATCATCATCAACACACACACACACACAAATCTGTGTGTGAATATTACTCATGTAGGTGATATACGCCTCAGTGGTCAGGTGCAGTCGGTATTGCAGTGCGTTGCAGACCTGAAGTGTCATTTTGTCAAATTTAAACGATTAATATCGTTTTATGCCGAAAATAACTAAATGCAATTAATATTAAATTAAAGAAAGGGAAAAAGGGGTCAAGTTATTTTAAGTTATTCATCTACAATAGGTCGCTCTTTAAACTTCAAGTTCCTCCACTCAAAAGGTCTCAGGCTGTGATTTCAATCTCTAATTAAACATGAGGACTAGGTGCGAAACTCATTAGCCTAATTGCTGCTAATGTGCTCGTTACGGCATCAGGTTAATAATGGGTTGTCTTCGTCGAGTGGAGAAGAACAGATCAAGTGTCTACAATGGCTGTCTATTATATTTGTTTTGACCACATCACGTCACTGGGAGGTTGTCTTCGTCGAGGGTTATCTATGGGCGTTTTCGGGTATCATATTTCCGTATACAATATGTAAGGAGCTTCACCAGGAATCGAGTAGGGCGCATCCAACAGCTCGTCGTTTGTTGTATACTTGCTAATTATCTGTTATTGTCAAAATAAAATAAACAATGTCGTATGTTTCCATCACTACTAACTGTCATCGGGTATAATAATAATATATAATATAATATGTGATATTTATATAGCGGCCTATTCAGCTAGAAGCTGCTCTAAGGGCTTTACAATATTATTTACAATATTATTATCCCTGACTCAGACCTGTTTCGACCCAGCACATATCCCAACTCCCAAGGGAGCATACAACGCATGCTGCCATTATAGACGCAAAGCGTTACTCAACATAGCCATCGCGTCCTGTCAGGTTCTCATTTTTTTATGGATGAGTGAACTCCGTGAGCTGCAACGTTGTCATGTGGCGACATGACAACGTTGCAGCTCACGGAGCCTCGAACCCGCGACCGTTCGGCTACGAGTTACGCTCTAACTAACTGTGCTATCACGGCTCGATATTACGGATAGAGAATTATTTACTCCACACTCGTCCATTGACCAATATTGTTCAAGTTGTTCATTGGCAAGTCGAGGAGTATCTGAGGACAACGACAGCACTTAGAGCGTTTGATACCGTGTCACGTTCCGGTCTATGACCTGGGTGATGTTCATGATCTGTACATAGTTGTTATTGGCGGAACGGTTTTCTAAACACATCGGGACACTTGAAGACACGTACGCGCTCGGGTGCACACATAACGGACGAACGCAAACAGGCAGATGATAACCATTTCCACTTTACTACGATCTCTGCGGACCGCCAAGTTTGGGTTGTGCGTTACCGCGAGAATTTATGTGCTTTCAGCTCGACTACAAATACTGACCACATGTTGATTATAACACAAACGAATGGGGTTTAACAGCGCTTCAAAAGAAAAGCTCATTTACACCCTTTACGGCGAGTAGGTGGACTCTGATGGCTAATTCCAACCCCTATCCACAGGTGCTAATTAAGCCGTAATATTGACACATGCCAATTACCGATCGATGTATATTTTTTCTCTTCATTTTATAGAACACAAACATTGTCCAGTCAGACAGACAGCCAGCCCGGGGCGCTTCCATACTCTAACTGATAGCGTGGTTGGGCTTAGACTTCCATCACCTAAGTTGATATATCAGTGGCTATGTCCGAGGGATGTTTCATCCTTAGCGTTGCTTCATTGCCTTTGGTGGCTTCTCGGCCCATTCACTCTACCATTTGCACGCAATGTTTCTAGTAAGACCGTGAAAAATGAAGGCCGATATTAATTTATTTTCAGCGATAATATTTTCCCCAAATTTGTGGCCACGCGCGATTTAAACTGGTTCAGCCATTATCGACAAAATCGGCTAAAGATTGAAGAATATTAGCCATTTAGGAAGTCGCCGTCGTTCTTATGTTCATACGCTTCATTTGTAAATATTTTCAATTCATCATCATCATCATCATCAATAAATTCCCCTGTTCAGTGGCCTTACCGAGTAATAGAACACCGAAGAAACATTTCGTGACTTAAGTGTGCTTTCAGCCATTGTCAGCAGTTCATCATCAGGTCATCCACTACCTCTTTGATCTTCATCATTTGCGTGCTCATCCTAGTGCCCTCTGTCTGAAAATTGAAATGTTTTATGTTTACGGTCACTTTTGTGAACAGGGTAGGCTAAATGGGCCGAAGTCAAAGATGAAGCACCCGTCAGACGTGCCTAGCCGATATTTGAACTCAGGTGGTTGAGATCTGTGGCCAATAGCGCTACCGTTTAAACCACGAAAGCGCCGACGTTCTCCGATGGATGGACAGCGCTCGTCAAAGATCCATCAAGTCAGGTAAGCTTTCCAAAATATTATCCAATTTCTCTTCTTGAAAATTACTATAAACATTATTATAAATGTTTACGTTCACGCGTGAACTATGTAACACTCTCTTTACATATGCGTGCTGTGCCTCTAGCGTGAAAGGAAAATGGCAGATATTCTCCTAAGTGAGATATGTAAATCTTCCCTTCTTCAAATGGCTGTTCGGCAATAATTTCTAATAAAATATCATAATATAATTATCAACTTCCAGTTAGTTAATTTTTAGGATTTATTTCTATTGCTAAAACGAATTTTATACAAAATTTATTTGTGATTTATTTGTAAAACAATAATCCCAAAATCTAAACACGATTAAAGATTGAAGTACGTTCGCAGGTTTTTGTGACTATGATGACGACGTTTTACTTGTAAGTTTCACACGGAGTCGATATCCAGAACATTTGTCATTTTGACCCTTTTAACGTCATGTACCATCATTCTGGATTATGTGGAATGTTTCACGCCAGGAAACTCGATTAGGTTTACTCCCGTTTTTAACTGTTTTCATGCAAAATATCACACACACACACACACACACACAACACACACACACACACACACACAGACACACACACACACACACACACACACACACACACACACACAAGGAAATAGAATTGTCTATTCCTCTATTCCTTATAATCAGTCCGCTGGTCAAATTCAATTCATTGTCATCGAATCGTTTATGGCAAGTAGACCACATTATTTACTGTGTGTGTGTGTGTGTGTGTGTGTGTGTGTTACCCTCCGACACAATTCGTTTTTTGTAGCATCTTCGATGGGACTCCGTTTAATTGGTTCAACTAGGAAATATGCCTTTACATAACATTATTGAAAAAAAGGTAAGTCGTCTAAGTGACCTGAATGCACCTAGACCAGGAATAGGAATACTGTCTCGCATCTGGAGTAATGAAGTTTACTTTAAGCAAGAGCATCAAAGGTAGACCGACAGGTGCAACAGCGCATCTTCTTTCAATTCGGTTCATATGTTGTCGAATAAAATTCCGCCAATCAATAACGTTTGAAGGTCATTTCACTTTTCATCTTTATCAGACATCAGGATTATCGCCTTCAGATTGTGGCTGCTAAGATTACATTAAAGTTAAAACTGTAATAATAACATGGTATACTCTTTACTCTAGAATGTGATTAATGGCAGTTATTTATTTACTTTTAATGTGTACATCATATAAATATTTATTCGGAAAGAGTTTGTTGAGTAAATTTGTGTTTCGATGAAACATCAACAATCCTTCTACGCGTTTCGTACTCGCATAAGGGTGGACTGATATTATTTAAACTAGTGATCCGCGTATGTAAACTGACCACTGGAACCAATGACGTAATATTTGGTCTGTCGAGAGACAGGACATCGATTCCCGATTCCGGATTCTGACGATTAGCAATGCCACGGACTATCCACTCGCTAGATGTCGCCACTGACTGTAATTTGTAGGGGTAGTACTAGTTTGTCTGTTATGATCTGTAACATGTCATCTTGGAGCGCTGTTAGCATATATAATTAAAATAGCTTATTTTTTAGATTACAAAGTCAATTACTAACAATGTTTGCAATTATATTTCTAGATCAGATAGCTTCGCGGGAAACATTCATTTGAAATGTAGCTTCACAATCAATCTTATTCGTTGCTCTACAAGGTAGCTAGTTTAAAAGTGTTTTTCCCTTGAGAATAATATATATTTTACCCTAATATATATATATATATATATATATATATATTACAGTTGATCCAATTGAATTTTAAGGTTTTTATTATATATATGTAGTAATCTTACATCGGGTAGTTCAATATCTAAAGGCATTACTTAATTATCTTTGGAGATTCTTAGTTCTATTTAGTCTGTTCGTGGTGTCACTTCATTATCGTTGAAGATAAACTAATCTACCTAGACTGTCATGTTTTCTTAATTTCGGAAATATTATAAAATTTCCATTGAGGTTAGCTCAACATGTATCATGATAGATGTATTACGATAGATGAATAGGCAGTGACTGTGTAGGACATCCTATACTTTTCTGGGATACGAAGTAAACAAGACGTTGTTGTTTTTTTCGGGGAGAATCCCCAGGCTGTCGTTTATTCAGCACAACCTCTATGTTTTATTGGTTGAGAACCCTCCTCCCCCACCACTCATAGGGGAGCAATACGGAAAGATGGAGCCGAAATACCCTGAGGGTGGTCACTGCCAGAGTGTTTTACGTCCTCAGGGGTTTTAACGTCCCTCTTTATTTTTAATAATTCATTAGAGACGACAGCGCCATTTAACGTGGTCAGTCACCCACGATGTTGTGAACCGAGAAATTAATCCCTGAAAGTTTCGACCTCGAACCTGTGACCGTTGGCACCAAGCTTAACCGCTTGGCCACCGAAGCTCAAACTTTTACTAGTAAACAAGACGGCTAAATACTGGGCTTGTATACGGTTGATTATTGTGTTCCAAAACTCTCTTTTAAAACACTCACGCACTGGCCAAAGCTAATCTTATTTGAGGAAATAAAAGAACTGTTCCTTAGTGGCATTTAAAACAATCGGTGTCCACTCGATAAATGAGGCCGTTATTAGCAAGTGGTACAACTGACATGTATTACTTATGTTACTTGAGTAGATGGGATTCAAAACTGATTACATTTTTCTGGGTTCTCATAATCTAACATTATTGTGGCAAATCTATTTTTAGCAGATATCGGGGACTTTGATCCATGGAATCCAGTCACACGTAACAGACGTAGTATGTTCAAGTCAACAGACAGAGGGTCAACTTACAACGTACTGAGCTTCAAGTTGAAGATGAAGAGGTAGATCTTCCACTCAAAATTTAAGCTGAAATAACTATGACTGAAATTATAATGATAGCGCGATAGCACACACACACACACACACACACACACACACATATAAAATATATATATATATATATATATATATAATATAAGCAAAAATTCGATTTCATTTACTTGCCTGTGAGTGTAGGAATCATATTTAAACAAGAACCGGCTTTATGCTAAAGATGACTAGAAGTGATTTATTCCAATAATTAATAATCAAGATGCTATCCATGCATCTGATACATAGGATTATTTTTTAAATCATCTGTCAGTGTAGTCTGAGCTAGATTGTTCTTATCCAACAGATGAGGATCATTTTCGTCATCGCGTGAGTTATTTATCTCAATCACATAATGTTCATCGTTGTTCTTATCCATAGTTTCTGTCTTATTTACATCAGCTTGTCTAAGTCGCAGCAACCGTTCCTCAAGTTTCACTTCCTCGTGACGTTTCTGTGCTTCCTGAAATGTCAACGTCAGGTATACATATACAATAGATCCCGCATACGGATCCAGTATCTAAGGCACACGTACTTATATTAGATCCCACATAGTCCCACACTGTTCGTTGTGTATACATGGCATGGCTAATTATAATTCGAAGTTGTGTCAACGTTTTGTTTTTATTAACTTGTGCTCCCCCACCCGATCTTTAATACTTTTGTTATCTAATAGTCAACAACACTTACCATTGAGAGAAAGCTATAATGTTTTCTTAGCAATATATACTATTGTTTATGGGAAATATCATATATAATTTGTCACTGTATGTACCTTAAATAAACATATATCACTTGTGGTCCGATGGACGAATAATTATTTGGTTCATAAAGGTTAATCGGTAAGAGTTTATTACATCACGGGATGTTAGTTATATTACAGACCATACAATGATAGAATACTTGATGTCACTATAGAGAGTGCGGTCTACCGGGACATTTACAATACAGGATGTTAAAAATTAATATGTGCTAATCCTAACCCTTAAAGTACCGTAGACTACGGATAAGCGGTAGACCGCAAGCTATTGTATCACCATACTGTAGACTACGGATACGGCGGTAGACCGTACGCTTAGTATCACCTACTGTAGACTACGGATACGGCGGTAGACCGCACGCTATTGTATCACCTTACAGTAGACTACGGATACGGCGGTAGACCGTACGCTATTGTATCACCATACTGTAGACTACGGATACGGCGGTAGACCGCACGCTATAGTATCACCTTACAGTAGACTACGGATACGGCGGTAGACCGCACGCTATAGTATCACCTTACAGTAGACTACGGATACGGCGGTAGACCGTACGCTTTGTATCACCATACTGTAGACTACGGATACGGCGGTAGACCGCACGCTATAGTATCACCAATTACAGTAACTACGATAGTATGGTGCATAATTTATAACATGCTATAAAATAAACACGAACATAGTTTATAATAAAATAAAGTTGCATAGCACGTAGAAAAAAATCATACGGCGGTAGACCGCACGCTATAGTATCACCTTACAGTAGACTACGGATACGGCGGTAGACCGCACGCTATAGTATCACCTTACAGTAGACTACGGATACGGCGGTAGACCGCACGCCATAGTATCACCTTACAGTAGACTACGGATACGGCGGTAGACCGCACGCTATAGTATCACCTTACGGTAGACTACGGATACGGCGGTAGACCGCACGCTATAGTATCACCTTACAGTAGACTACGGATACGGCGGTAGACCGCACGCTATAGTATCACCGAATACTTAATATTGCCGCAGATGTTAACAAAAATCCTACATAAAACAAAAAACTGATAGTATGGTGCATAATTTATAACATGCTATAAAATAAACACGAACATAGTTTATAATAAAATAAAGTTGCATAGCACGTAGAAAAAAATCATCACATTGGAAAATATCCTTCTTAAAGACTTAAGGACCATTAGAAAGATTAAATTATCCATACGTGAATATTATCTAGTTAAATATACCAACCTCCTTCTTTTATTTAAAATTTTTATTATATTATTTTCTCTCGTTTATCGTAAACACTAAAACAACAACAGTAATATCAATTATTGTAATTTACTTCATTTTCAAACATTCACTGAGGTCACCCATATTTTGCCCAATTGGGCTGTTTATCATTGGACCATTGCCCACTGGACAGCTCACCATAAGAACAATATGTAAATCGATAGTTAGTAAGAGATATTAGTAAATATAATACTTCTATATTATAAATGTTTAATTTATTAGAAATATGTTTACATGTTACAAAATTTACTTTAATCTACTGTCAAAAACCGGATGAGCCAATTATTCCCACTCGATATCACTAACATCACGAAAAATAACAAGGTGTTTTCTATCAGGGCTGAAGAATATATTTCACGTTTATTATCAGTGACTTCAAAAGTGCTCATTGTTTGTCCCATATCGTGTAAGTTTAGAAATCTACTTTACGAATAAAGGATGAATTAAGAGATGCAACATTTGTGTTTCATCTCCTTATACACTTACGTGTCATGTGCTTACGAGAAATAAATTTACATTGAATCAAATCAACTGATATTGTAATACTTAACTGGATAACTATTCTGCCTATGACAGAATATTGGTCACGAAATGAATGTACAATTTGTTTAAACAACGAATAATATACTTTTAAACAACTTTTGTTGTTGTTGTTTTATCAATTACAATTACCTGGTTTAATTATTTACTTTCCCAGTGAGTTACTATTCTACTGACTGTATGTATCTGATCAAACAATTATTAGTCTAACCGATATACAAGACACTAAATCCATCATACACAGGCTCGATTAACAAATTCTTCAAATTAATGATGAATCTGTTTGAAAACGCAGGACTGTTATTATGAATAATCATAAACAATTTAATTGTTTGTTTTTAGTCAATTGAAGTAAACCCCCACCCCCTCATGATTAAGGTCAAGCGATACATGCCATTTTACGACATTGTGTAACAAAATACTATCTAATAGTGAAGGATGATAAAGTGATAATAAACTCTTGATATTTGTGTTAATCCTGGTGATGATGATGATTATGATGATCTGATGATGGTGTTATTAATGATGATGATGGTCACGATGACGGCGGTGGTGATGGCCATGATGATAGTATTTGTGATGATGATGAAAGCGATGATAATTATGTGTTGATGAGTTGACGATGAAGGTGGTAATGATGGTGAGGGTTATGGGGTTGATAGTGATGATGATGATGATGATAGTGATGATGACGACGACGATGGAGTTGATTATGATGATGATGATGAGGGTTATGACTTTGATGTCGATGTTGATGAAGGTGGTGGGGGTGGTGCTGATGATGTTGATTGTGTTGATCACGTGGATGACGACAAAGATAATTCCATTTACATTTGTCTAATCTAGACTAACTACAATATCATACCAAATGTTCGTTGATTCAATAATGCTGAAGCAGATGAACAATAAATAGATTATTATATTTACAAATCAAATCATTTTCAGTAACAAACGAAATACTTTAATAATTAAGATGCGTCCTTAGTTATTGGAGATTTGAACTGATTTCTGACAAAAATGTCAAACTCGGTGTAGCGTGCCTGAAGTCAACTCGTGCCAGAAGTCAACATCACCATTTCCATGTTTACTCTAATTAACTTCTAATATGTAATTTAAAAGGTTATTTTGTGTAGTTCTGATCGTGATCGAGATTGTGTTTTAGTTTCGAGATTATGGCAATATTCGTCGCCGTGCTATATAGTTATTTGTCCTTCAGCTTGAGCGGGCTCGTTCTCTGAATATGTTCTACTTTAGTTTAGTAAAGAATAAATAAAATAATAATATCAGCTTATTTCGGCTCAAAGCAATACAAAGAAATTATTACAACATAAACCTTCATGTTGACTTATGGCACGTCTATCAAAATCTCAAACCAACAACAAACAAAATGGGGTAGTGCGCATGCGCGTGCAAGCGCTGGGCATGCGCTACACCAGGGACATAAATATTGGGATGTGGGTGGAGAGTGGAGATGGAGATGAATGGGGGATAGTTATCATTCAAGAAAATATGCAAGGATGAAGCAATGGTTATCTAAGACGGGTACATTTAAGTAAGCCAACCCGGAATTAAAATTTGCTGACTATTAAACTTTAGTTATAAATACGGGACTAGAATTAACAACTTCCCGGTCATCCATCAAGCCAAATTTATTATTAACATACACCGAACCAACAAGCGCGGACTTATATCCTTACCAACAGGGCAGTCTTAACAGCACCATAGCCCTCCCTCCCCAGGAAAAGCAGTGTACTGGGGCCCCTACCAACACAAAAACTCACAGCAAGTCACAACATACATAGATTAGGATGGGGCCCCTATGCTTGTGAAGCCCCTGGGCAACAACATGCCAATGCGTTGAGGCTGCCCTGAATAAAACTGTTTAGTATTTACCACACCAGGGTGTAGGGTGTAGGATTACTTAAACGTGCTTAACATACACAACTTAGCATGGGCCACTATGCTTGTGGGACCCGTATACTTGTTAGGTCCCCCGGCAAGTGTCCATAGGGGCCATGCGTTAAGACCGCCCTGCTTACCAGCATCTTCCGGTTGATTTCTTCCGATTTCGCCTTGAATTCTTTCTGGAGCATCACATCCATGGCGCTGACCCCGTCTCCCTCCAACAGCGAGCGCAACAGTTCGCTTTGGTCTAACCTTGGATCGACATCATTGTGTACCGTACGCCGACCTCGCCGCGAGAGGACAGCACCTGTCAGTACTGTTAGGTTCCTGTGGGCACGTATCAGAGCCAGCTCATCCATGAACTCGTCATCGACCTCGACGCCCTGGAAAACGCGTGAGAAATGTGTGTGTCTGTCTGTGTGTGTTTGTATATATATATATATATATATATATATATATATATATATATGGCCGATGAAAGATGAAACATTCTTCAGGTATAGTTAGGAAGATAGAGGTTTGAAGCCCGATCATAGTGAGCGGCGACCTACTGCGCTACCAATAAGGACATGAAGAAACACCCAACATCGCAAAAACAATTACTTGTGTGCGTATAAATCATTTATTGTTGATGGAAATCATCCATTGTTGGCAGCAAACAATAACCCGTTGCATTCATACATTTTCACTTCTTGTTATTAAGATCAGGAATTTGGACGCCATTAGTAAGAGGAAGGTGGACTGGTGTAATGGCTGTGAGGCGTGTAACAGATAGTTCACTCGCTGGAGAAACTTTAAATTTTGTTTAATTAATCACAAGCTTAAAAACAGCGCTACACGTGGACTTTAAAGCTTTATAACTAAGGATTTAGAAGAATAATAAGTCCCGAATCATAGTCCCAACCAATATCGTATTCATCCCTATTTAAGACTCTTTTGTCAGACCTTTTTGCGAACACACAGACAAATAAAGATTCGGGTATGCGTGTGTTCATTTAAAAGAAAGTTTAAGCTAAAAAACTCAAATAACACAGGGAAAGAGCAGGTAGACACCATCAAGTGCTGCCCACGTGGCGAATAAATATTTTTGGGCGAAAATAAACATACACACATTCGCTTTTATTTATATAGATATACCGGTCATTAATACCCTAATATCACTCACCTAAAATTTAGATCGCCACAATTGAAATTATAATTTTAAATTTCAATTCCTACCTCAATCTGTAGTTCTTTAAATACATCGTGTTTCATTTTGCCGATTGCCTTAATGAGTAATGTCGCTGCCTGAGCAGTCAGTGGATTCTTATTCAGCTGGAACAAGTGGTTGAGGCAAGAGATAGAGTCAAATAATTTATGATATATTAAGTATCTCTCTCTCAAATAAGTTATGATATATTAAGTATCTCTCTCTCAAATAAGTTATGATATATTAAGTATCTCTCTCTCTCTCTCTCTCTCTCTCTCTCTTTGTGTGTGTGTGCGTGCGTGTGCGTTCGAAACACACACACGAAAACGCACTCACACACATATCCATATATATATATATATATATATATATATATGGCTGCGCATGCTAGTAATCACGAAAATGAACGGTACCTTAGGTAAACATAAGAGCCTACTGTGTAGTCGTACCTTGAGAATCTCCAGAGAAGTATTTTTCTGGAGTGCCCGGAATATACAAGCAGCACCCTCTGAGTGTACTCTGTTTGCTGATAAATCCAGATCGAGTAACGTTTTGTTCTTTTTTAGTGATTCTTCCAAAGTCTGACATCCCTCTAGACCAAATCCATTCCAGGAGACATCCAACTTCAAGAGACCTCTGTTATCCTGAAGATTTTAATCCAGGTCTTACACAAACCAAACATATCCAACCACTTAGCGTAACTGGTAGCGCACTACCTTGCAGATTTCTAGGTAAGGGTTCGAATCCAATTTATAACTGTGTCTGTTGGTTGTTTCATTTTAATATCTCGTTGCCCTGGGGTAAAATACTCACTCACTCACTCACTCACTCAATCAATCAATCAATCAATCAATCAATTAAATTAAATGTCATACTACTCGCCAGACAACATTATCAGATAGATCTGACACATATTTCTGGTATCCATTTTAAAACAATGTTTAAAATCACAAACGGATAGTACAGGCCTAGATCTGTTTTTCAAGTAAATGCTGAAAGTCCTTAGATGAGCGGTACTGGACTTCAAACACAAAGACAATGTTTTAATCACGTTTTCATATAGCACATTTAATAATAATAATAATAACACAGATTTAATCATCGCTCTTATTAGCAGGACACATTCACATGGCGTGTACAACTTATCTTCGCCCCCCCCCATTCGATGATATGTATGTAAAAATCCAATATGAAACTTGAACGATCAATATTATTTATCGGTAAAAGCAACCTTGAACGGGTGAGAATTTAGAAGCTAGATTTGAACTTTCCAACTATACATTGGGACTACGATACTGAACGTACACTCGCCATACGACTTGAGCCGAGACACAGTTGTCTGCAATAATATCTGACTGGATGACCTGAGTATTCGGGGTGGCTTTCTATGACTCGATTGGGGTGCCTCCGTGGTCTAGTGGTAGCGCGTTGGCCCATAGATCACTACCACCCGTGTTCGAATCTCGGCGTCGGCATATCTGAAGGGTGTTTCATCTTTGACTTCGCTTCATTACCTTTGGAGGTCGGTCGGCTCATTTAGCCTATCATGTGCACAAAAGTGGCCGTAATACATCAATCATCATCATCATCATCTATGACCCGAGTATTCAGGATGACTCTCTATCATGCCACTAATAGATTTAAAAGCTATCAGTAAAGTCTTGAAATTGATACGCTGTTTAGAACTTGGGTCATATATCCGGATTTTCAAATAGTTTTCACTCTGTAAACTGATCTAAATAAAATCCTAGTTTAAGAATAATGGGAGATGCACCATTCTGCGATACTGTTTTTTTATTATATAATGTGGTGAAGCCGAATAGGTAAGATTTGTATTATCATATTTTGATTCTAGAAGATTTTGAGTTATCCATAGCCGAATGTCAGCAATACGACGTTATAACTTATCCAACGGAGAGGAGAAATTTAACTCATTGTCATGATTTTTTGGATATATACGTTTGTGTGTCATCCACATACAAGTGATATTTTAACGCCATATCGCTGCACAATGACATCGTAATGACCTGCGAAAACCAAACGACCAAAAACAGAATCCCGTGATACACACAAGATAACAGAATACTCTTACACTGGTTGTCAATTGATCAGATATTGAATTTTGTCGCACAGACCTTGATCGATTTGGCGACGGCAACGGCACCACTTCCTCTGATCATATTCCAGCTGAGATCCAGAGACAATAGCGTGTCATTGGAAGCTACGAGTAATATAGTGCATGTTAAACCACAATCAATACTGTACCAATCACCTATGGGATACCATTACTAGATAGAGGTTAAAACCAACATATAAACGGATCTCATCCAGTAGTGAGTATTTCTCTATACTGTCTGACATTACTAAAGACTTCTGACTACTGTTGACATTACTAAAGACTTCTGACTACTGTCTGACATTACTAAAGACTTCTGACTACTGTCTGACATTACTAAAGACTTCTGACTACTGCCTTACATTACTAAAATCTTCTGACTACTGTCTGACATTACTAAAGACTTCTGACTGGTGTCTGACATTACTAATGACTTCTGACTACTGTCTGACATTACTAAAGACTTCTGACTACTGTCTGACATTACTAAAGACTTCTGACTACTGTCTGACATTACTAAAGACTTCTGACTAGTGTCTGACATTACTAAAGGCTTCTGACTACTGTCTGACATTACTAAAGACTTCTGACTAGTGTCTGACATTACTAAAGGCTTCTGAATACTGTCTGATATTACTAAAGACTTCTGACTAGTGTCTGACATTACTAAAGGCTTCTGACTACTGTCTGACATTACTAAAGACTTCTGACTAGTGTCTGACATTACTAAAGGCTTCTGAATACTGTCTGATATTACTAAAGACTTCTGACTACTGCCTGACATTACTAAAGACTTCTGACTACTGCCTGACATTACTAAAGACTTCTGACTACTGCCTGACATTACTAAAGACTTCTGACTACTGCCTGACATTACTAAAGATTTCTGAATATAGAGCGAGAGAGTTACCAATAGAGGGCGCCAGCTTGTATGCCCCATTATTGTCAATTGAGCAGTTACTTAGGCTCAGTTCCTTAACGTTGATATTATTCTGTAAATAAATACAAAGCATGATTGAATGTATGCCTATTTTTGTGTTTTGTTCAGAGAATGAGTGCACGTCTACTTGCTCGCGAATCAACACATCCGTGTATTTTGGGTACATATGGTGACGGTAAATTAACAACCGTACACGCACAAATTATGTGCTTTGTTATTAATACACACAACGACATCTAATGGATATAATAGTTTATCAAATAAACACGCATTACTATGTGTTTACGTGTCATTAATAAATAACACTGATGTAAAGTATTGATCAGAACGTGTAATTATCTACCACATATATATAATAACTTATAACATTAAAACGCAAAAGGTACCTACGTCAATAAAGTATTGTACGTATTCAACGGCCTTCTTACTTAATGTGTTACCTGTAGAAAATGACAAACATGATTTCGTTCATAAGACATAAATATACAGCAGTAGAGAGGAATCAGAGGGGGGGGGTGGATAGAGAAGAGAGAGAGAGAGAGAGAGAGAGCTAATATCCAATGGACATACCAGCTAACGATAGCTTCTGTAGTTCACGTTTATCCTCAAAGACGGCGCACAAACTCCGTATACCATCCTCATCAATATTGTTACCGGATAGATCCTGTTGATGACAAACAAACATCGCTCGATACAATATGGAATATTAATAATAACAACGACAACACGTACACAACACTAACGCCAGCTGTTAACAAGTGAACACCGTCTACCTCCCAAGTATTTAACATAATTAATAACATACCAGCTCTGTTATGGCCACGTTTATGGACAGCATCTGAGCCAGGGCCTGTGCACCGGCACCTTCCGTGTTGTTGTCAGACAGGTCCAGTTTCTTTACTTCTGTATTGTTCTGATAGGACAACAGCATTAGGAGAGAGAAGTTGGTCATGAATTAACGGAGCTTCATCAACGGAAATTCAGCGAGGTACTAAACCCAGTAACAATAAAGCTTTATCCAACAAACTGTTGTTACGATATTTAATTCTTATGTCTTTAAAGGATGCACCACACATTCTACAAAACATAACTATCAACGAGTATATCTACTGAGAAGCTGATCATGTGCCACCACTTTTACGGGATGTGAGAAGATGGACCCTTTAAACCGATTAGCAGTGATTGAATACCGCTCTCTGGTGCCCGAGGAGAGCTTGACCGCTACCTATGCTAATTTGGCGAGATTTCACTTCGACTTTTTTACAGGTCGTGACGAAATTAAAAGTTATGTTCTTTGAATAACACTCACATTCATTGGTTCAGCGGGACATTTTGGTACACGAGATCGCTCATCATAACACTAATAAACGCGAATTTAATAGGCAATAAGTCAACAGTTCGCCATCTTGGCCGCCTGTCTTTTGATCATGTGACACTGAAAATACAAACTACGAATACACCGTCGCGCAAAATAATGTCCCATACTACAATTTAAACACACCTTAACAATATAAGCCAAATATTGTCCTTATGCTTTATTTATTAAAAGTACATAAGAGTGCTGAGGTGCAAGTGGTAAAATTAATTATATTAAGGAGATCAATTAACACGTGGTGCTACAAACGCGCTCTAAATATTTTGCAGGAGATTTATTTAGGATTGCGTAATAAAACCAACGTCGTCATCATGCGCATGCGCAAGTTTACCGGAATTTCAGCTTGCGTATGTACATATCTAATGGAAATTTATTTTATCATGGCTGTATACGAACACACTTTTTGAAAACATAAATTGATCAATTTCTTGTGTTTAATACTATCGTATATTTGCCGAAAGTGTGCCAACTGGATTGTGTACACTTGGAGTAACATAATTACTTGAAATCAAAAGCTGCCAAGTCCTTAGGGAAATTCGAAGTGCAACCTCGCCAAACGTGCATGGGTAGCGTATTGGCCCTACTCAGAACAGGGCCATACATTGGCTAGCCGAATCCGTACGACAGAGGGCGTCCGATTGTCTCTTACCACCAAAGCGACGGCCAACGCACGTGTTCCCTTCGAGCCGAGGCCATGCGATGCCATGGCTACTTCCGGCCAACCATTCCATAGTACTCGTTCGACGTACGACGATGGCACTATGCCGAGCTCGCTACATGCCAACTCGTACTGGATCACTCTGTCGTCTCGTCCCTGTTCCTCCGCGGTCCGTGTGACCGGTGTTTCTATACGAAGAAGATGATAACTTCGTTAATATTTGTTTGCGAATGTTAAACCTCCGGGGGGGGGGGGTTGATTGATTGATGTTTTACGGCCACTTTTGTGCACATGGTAGGCTCAATGGGCCGAGCGACCTCCAAAGGTAACGAAGCGAAGTCGAAGATGAAACAATTTATGACCACGTCGAGATTATAGCGATCTGTGGTCGAGCGCATTACCAATTAGACCATGAAGGCGTCCCAAACCTCCATAGAGTATCATCAGCGACAATTACGTCTTTACGATCCTGAACCGGGTGAGATTTAGGAAGGAAATCCACTCATATTGTATATCGACGGGTTGATGATGCTGCTAAAATTCGCTCACCTCCGTGATAATTACGCGGTCTTTGTTGCTGACCTTAATAGCTATTTGGAAACGTTCTTACAGAAATTTGAACGAAATCCGAAACATAAACAACGCTCGCCACACGAGATTACGTACAAAGGCGACCCATTAGCGTTGTGTACAATGTCGGTAATGGTCTTGAATGGGATAGATCTCACACACACACACACACACACACACGAGAGAGAGAGAGAGAGAGAGAGAGAAATATTTGATGTTAGGGGAAGCCCATTCCATAAATCTGCAACTCACTCATTCACTCGATAATAACATTTTATGGTTTATGTTGTCATGATATAAACTAACAGTTTATAGTCAATTATGTGATATTACTACCAAACCTTGTACGGGGCTGTTACTGTGAGATATCTGTCCATCTCGGCCGAGATACGGCGTTGACGTCCCGACGCGTGACACGGCTTCTGACGTACTACAACGTGACGCTGACATTGTGTCCATGTCACAAGTGACACCTGATCATGGAAATAATAGTTACTGTTGTTATATATAAGGTTTCTGTAGGTGTTCATAAAGTCACTGGCATGTGTCACACTTGAACAGATTAACATGATGTGGTATTTAGTAGTATGTGTGTGTGTGTGTGTATATATATATATATATATATATATATATACGAACCCACGCACCGAACAACTCACACAGGCGCGATCCTACCTGATTTGGTAAATGTCCGACAGGTGTTTGCTAACAAGTCCCTTGTGCTGTATAATATGACGTCGTCTGAACTTCTTCTGCGATAACAACAATCACCTGAATATTGATTACTAATTAACCAGTAAACAGACAAACACAATACTAGTACTGGGCTAATAGATGATAAATCTTCAAGCGATGATTGATGTCTCTGAGTGCTCTCCCGAACGGTGACGCTCGACGTATAATATATATATATATATATATATATATATATGCTCGTACTAAGATACTACCTTTATCCAGTTTTATTGCTAACACAGAAATCGTGTTTGAATCGCGCCTTATTCTAACCAATTGAGCGCGACCATAAACAAACACGCGTACATATGAAACGAATCTATAGTTCCTCTTACAGCGCGAGAACTCGCCCCCTGTCTGCCCGTGGCCTCTCAGTCGGCGAACTAGCATTGAATTCGCGACGCGGGTTCGCTACTTCGTTGACTTGTTCGGAGAATCAATGTAACAATTGAGAACCTTGCTTCTCGGTAAAACTCTAGGACGCGTATGTATTATGGTGCTACACATTGGTATACATAAATGGTGAAAAGACACCGGAGTTGTTGATGGAGTGCGTACTTTACAGGGAGGTCCACACTAGCACTAGTTAGTGCTATTGTCAGTCCAGGTAACCGGTTTATATCGGGACATCGACTAGTCAGTTGTTTGCTTGTTTGCTTGTTTGTTTGTTACGTGAGCTCGTCAAGTTGATACGACTTATTGATGAATGTTGTTATGGTTGGTGGATGTAGAGTCGTTGGTAACGAGAACTGGTCGGTAAATGTCCACCGCTCGGTATGTGTGCGCGTGTACGTATGTGTATGTGTGTGTAACTGTGCCTGTGTGTATACGTGCGTGTATATGTATGTGCACGTGCGTATATACGTGCGTGTATATGTATGTATGTGTACGTATGTGTATGCGTACGTTTATATGTATGTATGTGTGTATGTGCGTGCGTGCGTATGTATGTATGTGTGTGTATACGTCCGTGTGTGTATACGTATCTGTGTATGTCCGGACATGCGCGAACATACATAACGAATACATGACAAAGAATGGATACAGTCTCAACTACAAAGTGGAATAGATGCAGGTAACTGATATATCCTAATTAATACATCCGTTAACCTTCTGTATGACAACAACCTTTAACAAGAACCCCCCAGGACGCTCCCACGGGACAATCAGTATGGCGCTGTGCTGTAGATCTCCAGGTGTTCAGATCGTATCAGTGGTAGAGTGATGTCATTTTCAATGAATACTTTCGGCACGAACATCTTATTTTATCGGGAAGCGACCCCTCAGCGACACGCCCCGGATGAGGCCAGCAGGGAGGCTAAACGAAACAACCAAGTCATTCAATCATCCACCTCCATGGCCTAACCGGTAACACACTTGACCACATAGCTAAAGCACCCGAGTTCAAACCCCAATCGGGCTATGTCAGAAAGGTGTTTCATCTTTCACTTTATTACCTCATTACCATTAACCTACCGTATGTACAAAAGTGGCCTCAAAACAGCAATATTTACGCTATCGGGTGTAGATGTAGTACTAAGTTGGTAGTGAGTATTCAATTGATATTGAGTATTAACATTGAATAAATCATCGCATCAACGTTTAGCAACAAGAATACCATCGCGTATCACGTCCTCATGGCAGCCAGTCTAATAGTTTTCGTCTATATTCAATAAAATCCCCCCCCCCCTTCCCTACCCCCCGAAACAACATCTCGCTTGGCTTCGATTTGTTCCATTATTTTTGTCGAGCGATCATCATTTCCCGTCATGTTCAGTCACGCTATTGGACCATTCTAACGTAGTAAATGGGGACAGGGCTTCCGGTTTGGTTTCGATAGGATCGGTTAGTTCGTGCTGTTGGCCTTGGTGACGGAAGTAATCAATAATAACTGTGATGACTAGAACAGACATAATATTTCGAACTACAGAACATAAACTAGGGGAAAAAAGTTCCAATGACCATAGAAGTGCTGGGCTTTATTCTAATTTTTATATATATATATATATATATATATATATATATATATATATATATAGTGATAAATTAACAGACAATAGAAAACATGGAAATTGATGGATCAATGTAGCTGAGGTTGTCTCTCCAGTGATCCTTTAACAGAATAATATAGACTATTGAATTAACAAAAATATAGAACAAATAATGGATGGACTTCCTTTATCTCGTCATTGAAGTGGGAATGTAAATGTTGCTGTTTTGCGGCCACTTTTGTGCATAAGGTAGGCTAAATCGACCGACCAACCTCCAAAGGTCATGAGGCGAAGTGGAAGATGAAATACCCTTCCGACATAGCCCGACCGGGGTTTGAACCTAGGTGCTATAGATCTGTGGCCAACCGCGCTACCAGATAGGCCTTAGAGGGGCCCGATCATCTTTGGGTGAGACTTTTAGCTAGAATGGATATCCGCTTATTCCATTTACGTGAAAATGAGTAGTTAGGTAATCTACTTGAAAAGGCAGTCGATGACGCGCCGTTCAATTCTAACACGATTCGATTGTCTGCTTAAACAAACAAACCTGAAGAATGTCACGATTAAATCTGATCGAGTCTGTGACTGAGCAGGGCAATCTGATCGTAATATAATCATGCATAACTAAATCGTTTAGTGATCTTTGATCGTGAAACTGAGATAAGACTCGAGAACATAAACGATTATTTTCAGTGCGTTTCTTTAGATCCACTGACCCATTACAATCCTTCCTTCACCAGTAATAGAGAGAGAGAGAGAGGGGTGTGTGTGTGTGTGTATGTACGGAAGGATGAAGTCAAAATACCACGAGGGTATAAATTTAATTCCAATGAGACCAGCTATAATAGACATTTAACGTGGTCACCAATCCATAATATTACGAGCGGAAAAATCTGGGAAACATTTTGAGGAAATCTAATCCGTGATCCTTGGATAAAAAGGCGTCACGATCCTTACTGTCAAGCCAGTCGATTATGTATGGATGTATCGTGATCCGTTGGATTTTTTCTTCTTCTTCAGAGGCCTGTAAAGCGTCATAATTTGGCAGTTCTTCGACACCGATCGAACACCAGACTTGACCTCGTTGATATCCATACACCCGATCTCTTTAAAGGCGTCCGGAGCGAGGTCGCAAAGGACAACACCAGCACAACCGACCGGATGTCATCGACTGCGTACATCCATTCATCGCCAGACCTTTTTTTCCGATGAGAAAAACTCCGTGTGGCATAAAATATACTTTATCAATCGGAATGACAATCGGAGATTGTGAAGTCGGGTTCGGTGCCGTCGCCCGACTGCCTTTCACCCTCTTCGTTGAAGCGGCGTTCGTCGTCATGGCAACAGTCAACGTAAACGGAACGATATCGATTCGAGGACGATAATCGCGGATGTTAATCGTTTCACGACAATGACGAAGGTGATTCATTTTAATAGGTCGCCAACAAAAAATAGCCCGCACGGAATGTTGTGCAAATTAGCAAAGGCACATTGGGGAGGGGAGGGGGTATGTAGGTATAGGGGAGTGGAACATTCACGGATGTTTTCATGGTATTGCTAGGTTTTCCTTTCTCGGAACGGAACCTTTTTGTAAAAATAGATTTTACGGTTCGAAAGAAACGTCGTCAATCTAAAAACTTACATCTCAACGATACACCCCCCCCCCTCTTAGAATAGGATTTAAATTATCTGGCGTCACTGCCCACTCTACGAGAGGGGTATGGGGCGATTAGATTTAGATTGTAATCGATTATGAATACAATTTCATCTTTTAGTGACTACGATTATGATTATAATCGATTAGTATTACCATTATGTGATCGTGTAATCATGATTACATCAAACTGTCATTGATTCTCGAAACACAAGTCAACAGTTACAACTGAATGAACCAATTTATTTAATTTCCAGAAACACGCACATCCGTCTTATTTATGATTTTTTGGTGGTGGCCATTGTTCATTTATCAACCTGAACGCTTTATGATTTATGCTTTACGCGACATCGTTCAAGACGAAATTCACGCTGAACAATCGTTCTACTCCTGCGCTACTTACTGGAACAATAAGACGATATATTGTTAATGTGTTTAACTTCGGAGGAATCGTACAGTTTAACTTAGAAAATTGCAAGGGGGTCACTTTCTTCAGGAACATACGGGACACATTAATGTTTCTCTCAACTTCATCCTGAGCCCACCCAATCAGGCTGTGGTAGCGAAATAGCTACACATGTGCTGCCCACCAAACTGAAAAGCCTACTCCTGGTGGTGATTCGGCGTTGCCATCAGCGCTTGTTGACATCCGGTGTTCTGTCTGTGGTATAGACGATTTATTGACGAGAAGATCGGGTATTTTTTGTTGTTGTTTGTGATATTTTTACGTCAGCGCAGGCGGTAATACTCCGGTAGCTTCTCATTTGCCGATTGGTCCAAATACCCACGGTTACACAAACACGTGATGCCTCATCCAGTATCCGACACAAACTTTGATCAATATATTCGGCTCTATCCATTACCTCTGTGGCCTATCAGGTAAGAGCGTGGCACTTTCTTACTCAAGGTCGTGCCGCGCGGGAGTTCGGAGGTTCGAATCCCGATCGTTGCACTATAGTAGTAGGAGGTTTTCATCCAACCAGGACGGCCCATTTAGCCTACCTTGTGAACAAAAGTGGCCGTAAATCACCAGTCATCCAACCAGGCAACTGGCAAGGATTTCTCCCCCGATTATGCCATATATTGTAAATTCTAAATTTATTCAGAATTAGTTCCCGTAGTGAAGCAGTAAATTCCAGACCATATCCGTCTTGTGTAAAAATTAATACTCCCCACTGGATGACCTTCACCTTAACTTGAGCCTTGCGATGTCTACCAGCCTTTTGAAGTTGAATAAAGCCTAATATCGAAGGTTACAACAGTAATGAAACGAAGTCAAAGATGCCACACCCTTCAGATATACCCACGCCGAGATTCGAACTCAGGTGGTAGTGATCTATGATGCAACTGGTTTGTTTTGGTTTTTGACGTCATCATGCAAAGGGTCTATTACTATTGAGTGTTGTTTTCATCGACATAAAAGTTTTATATTTAGGTCAGTGGTTGTTTTATTTTAACTGCCTCTTATGAAATGAGGAATACATAATGGGCCAACTCTGGTCATTCGGTACACACAGATGTATACCATTTATAATAGCTCGTTATGCTATAGGAGCCACTCGAATTCGATACTGGCTGTAAGGCATTTAGGTTCGTTAGTAGACTAGCGAACATATAAAAACAGCAGCAAGTTGGTGGATTCAAAACGTGAACCATTGAATTTCAAGTTCACACTTCATCAGTCGCTACCGTTCGATTTTTTTCTATATTGATACAGCCTACCTTTCTCCAAAGTCGAATGAACATAGTTATCTACACACAGTGACCAACACTAAGGCATTAACATATTTAAAGTAACATTGGAAAGTCAACTCCAAAACTCAGGTCATCCAGTCAGATACTATTGCAGGTACCCGTGTCTCGACTCAAGGTGATTGTATGTTTAGTGTAGCAGCTCTCACTTTGTGGAATATGTTGCAGATGGTTATTAGAAATGGATAGCTGCTTGAAAATTTAAAAATCTGCTCTAAAAACACCGGTTGTGGTCAACAGTTCCTCCGGTCTTTTGGCCCTTTAGTGTTATCTTGGTGGGTGAGTGCAGAGAGCTTAAATATTGAGAGTAAGAAATAGATAAAAGAATTCTTACCATTTTATATTGTGGGATACATATATTATTATCAGATCTTAAATTAATTTGTACATTTTTTGGTTTAATCAGAGCATTTAGATACAACGGATACTTCTCATGTGAAATTTTATATACAGCTTCCATAAACTTTCTAATCCGTACAACGTATAGTGGGTGTGTATTACAATTTTCTAGTTATAATTTATAGGAACTGTTGAAGTCCAACTAAATAAATCGTAGTGCTTTTTCTTGAAGCTTTTCAATTTTATATGTGTTACATTTACTAGAGAAGTGCCATACAACAGAACAATAATTAAAAAACATTCAATAAAACTATTATAAAGTAAAAACTTACTTGGCTCATCAAGTACATTACATAATCTAGCCAGTACATTAATTTGATTTCCTGCTTTCTGACAAAGTTTGGATGTATGAGTATCAAAATTTAATTCACTATCTAAGTTTAACCCCAGAATCTTGACATTATTCTGTGGAACAATATCATGTTTTCCTATCTTAAAACTATCTAAATTTTAATTTCTTGCCAAAAACAATACAATTGAAACTTATCAGGATTAACCATCATATTATTACTCTCAAACCATGTAATCACATTCCTTACATTGCGTACTACTTTATCCTTGACAGACTCATAATCATAGCCAGAACAGACAAATGTGTTGTCATCAGCATAATTGTATATATCAACGTTATCTTCTAATATAAATAACATATCATTAGTAAACACATTATGAGAACTGAGAACCCATAAGCAGCACCTTTGTAAACATTTTCCCATTAACTTTTAACACTACCCAATTTTACTCATTGTTTACGATCTCGATAGTAACTGAGAAATAATTCACATGCAGATTGTAATAAGCCATATGCTCATAGTTTAGATATAAATAATTTATAGGGTATACAATCAAAAGCATGAGAGAGATCCATTAGGACAACACACACTACTTTACCTGTTTCTATTGATTTCTTTATATTTTCAACCAGACGTGATTTAAAATTTCTTTCTAAAAAATCTTTGACATACTGGGTAGAATGCTGACTGGTCTATAGTTTGAAATATCTAGATTGTTTCCCTTCTTGTGAATAGGACATATTTCCACATATTTTAGAAAACTTGGGAATGTACATGTTGTTAGTGACATATTCAATAAATAACATATTTGATTACATAATACATTTGACCCCATTTTTAATAATTTAGCAGGCAATGTATCATACCCAGTGGCTTTATTGGTTTTTAAATTACACAAATGTGACTTAACTACATCAATACTTACATCATGAAAAGAAAAATCAACATGTTCACCAAATGTTTCCATAAAGTGTTTTATATTTTTAACACTATCATGTTGGTCATGTTTCGTCACACAAGAAGGTACATTATCATCATATACATTAATACAATCATCAGAACCTATATCTTTGGCCATATTGGTAAAACAATCATTAAAAACAGTAGGAGAGAGGCGTTACTCTTGCCGTGCCATGTTGAATTTTGAACCAGTGGCGCCCTCAGCGAGCGGAGGTATTTCTCAGATAAATAAAAGCTCTCGTTGTCCACATGTGATCGTGTACATGTGTGCGCATGGTTGAAATGAATTGCCAATACTAGTACTATTTATTACATGATCACATACTCTTATTAATTAACACTTTAATTGTGCACACATGATATCGAAGGAAACGTAGCTCTGAAACTAGAATTACGTGATTTCACAGCCCAGTCACTTAATTCATAGCCTACAATTTGCGATCACTTGACAGCTGATCAGAAAATAATTGAACGTGGTTTAGGTTATTTCACAGCTTTGTGTGTGGAACGCGTAATTTTCACAAGTTTTTTAATGAAAACAATTAGGTATATATGAGGTAAATGCATACAAACATACTTTCATCATGTCAGTTTATCATAGTCCAGAAATTTTTATTTATTTGGATGTATACATATAATGATATATACAGCTATTATAATGCAACCGTAACACAATTCATTACAAACTTCCCACCATATATTCATCATATCCGTTTATCATATAATAACTAAAAATCATAAGTTCATTTAAAGTCTACACCTCCATAATATAGACCATGCAATATAGGCCTGCCCAACTGATAACAAAGAATATACATGGAATATTAACAATGTTTATGTTTGAGTTAACATGTTAGAGATAGAGAAATTAGTACTTTCATACAATAAGCGGCATCAAATCTCTTGTGTCACGGGTTAATCTACAGTTACAATCAGTCATTTGTTATCATATGGACAGAATAACCCAAATTGCTTCCAGCTCTAAACAACCACTACTACAAAAATATGACATTGAGTCCAGATCAGTGAACTGTTTAAAGTTAGAGAGAATATACCCAGAGATGTAATAGACACATGCATTGACTACTATAACAGATAACTCCAAATCATCTATCACATCCAACACCAGTAAATCTGTATCCAAGAGATTGGCTTGTTTACATGGTATCTCATCATCATAGAACTTCAAGGACTGAAACAGAACAATACCTTGTAAAATAATGACTTGAACCAAGTGCATACACAATGCTGGTAATCCTTTTGTATTAAGATATGAAATGGGCTTGATGCCTTGTTTCTTATTTAATTAATTTTATAATACCAATTTTCACCATTAATATTTATAAATATTAATTACCATCACGGCTGGCCCCGTCTCCTGTATAGGTCTCCTATCTGTTAATACCTTCCTCTTTGATTTCAGTGGATGCATGAGGTGGATTTGGTACATCAAAAATAGTTGGAATAGCGTTCTAGATAAGTTTATCTCTTGTCTGGTTCATGAATTCCGTTTCAGTGAAGTCCATATCATACACTCTACAATTAGTATTCAAGTAATTTAAATCTTTCCTCATCATATATCTGCCCAACAACAATTAATAACTCATCTTTTACTTCTGTCAATAGAAAAAATAACAAAATGAATGTTTCTACCACTAGTTGAGGTATTTAATAATTAATTTCATAACATTTAAATTATAAATAGAAGTCTTTATATATCAATAAGTACCAATTGCTTACGTTTAAAAATAAATATGGATGCAGGTAATCATGTAAATACTCAGCTACTTATAATTACTGTAATTAGGGAAAAATTATCTGATTATAGTAATGTAATTTTAGAAGTCCAATTATATTATTAACAATAATAAAGTAAAATATACCTCCGCCCATAACATCTTCAGTGGTTCCAGTACATGTAACTGTAAGCTTATGTATATCTTACATACCGATTTTGTGATTAATAGGTTGATATTGTTCAATAATATTTAATCAGATTTTGTCTGAAACAAATATAGATTTAGATAGATCCTGTTTGGGCCTACTGCTTGGGTCATGTCAAGTAGGGGCGTGTCTACTTCAAATTGTTATGCTTATTTTTTAAATATCCTTTATTTAAAAAAGTCAGATCATATCAAAATTTTACACTAGCTTTCATTTACTTTCGGGAATGTCTTTATTTGTGCATACTTTTTCTGTTACTGCAGCCGAAAGGGCTAGAATGAACCAGTGCCATTAGGCGCCATGTTAACGAAGGGAGCTGTCCGTGACAATCTACCTCCGGTCGCTAGGGCCCTGGCGCTCCATGAATTCAAAATGGCGTCCCATGTTAAAACACAAAGTAACACGTCTTGTTATAAATGGTCTTTGATGAGTGTTTGGATAAGATGAAGGGGAGCAGATCTGAATTTAATTACATGAGAGATAATCCTCAGTTTCGGCGCGTGCGTCATGAATTACAGTTTATACGTGGACAAAGAAACATTAGTTATATTGCTTCTAATTATTGCATTAAAATTATGTCTTTTAAATTTTATGTCTTTTAAAGATAATTTTATTTAAATCATATATACCTATTTATTTATTTTTATCATTTACTGCTAGTACAAATACTACTCAGTATCATGATGACGTCAACAATATTCTCTTGTTCTATCTCGGTTTGTTTTTGTCATTTTTACCCGAAGATTGTTTCTCCCATTTACAAATCTGGTATAATTAGCTCGAATTTCAGTTAAAATAACAATCCTTGAGATTATCTTTAGTACACAACACATTACCCTGTAGTAAACAATTTATATTAATTGCAGTTCTTACGGTGTCCGCCCACAACCAGACATATATTTAAAACCAATTAGCATAAAGACAATAATTCATATTGTTTAATGAAAAACATCAGCCGCTAAACCAGGGTTCTATTGGCATCATATACGTCACAGATAATATTTATGAGTACAACATATTTAACTGGATTCCATCAGGAAATATTTGAAGCATTCGGTAAATTAAACATTTAATCGTTTTTAAACTGCACTAAAATGTTTCACATTTTGGAGTTTAGATACTAAATATACACAATATTTATGACATCAGTACTCATTTCAGTTTTATTATCTTGTGACATGTTTGATGGATGTTCTGACAAACAAATCAAGACGTATCAGACGCAGTATTTATAACAAACATAAACATGTACACCAAGTTTAACATACAGTTATAATCCAGCAGGCATTAACTCAGATGGTGTTTAGCGAATTGACCAGAATATTTAACATCAGTTTTAAGGCGGTAATATTATTGGCATGTTACTACAGTTAATGATTACTATTTTAAACTGAATTCTTCCTAAGGGAGAAGCACCTCGTTATACCAATATTCCAGTGAGGCTACACTTTAACCGTATTACATAGACCTTTACAAGTAGGTGTGAAGTCAGATTCCCGAGGTGCATACTCTATCTAGGCAAAACTAATGGATCTGTAGTTCAACCAGTTACTCAATTGTGGTTAGGTAATCGGGCAGAACCCCCCCCCCCAAGGAATTCTGAAGAAGAAAAAACTGGCATCATAGACTGTATGAGCACTAAAATAACAACACCTCTAAGTGAAGCCATCAACATAAAAGGATAACTTGTATTGTCCACATGGATAAAACGTGTTGGGCCTATAATCTATTTTAGTGGGTTATCAGCTCTACACTTTTCGCACTTGCATGCTACATATTCTAACCATGGCATACATGAAGCCAGAACCTTAATCAAACTGGAAGAACATTCAATCCTACGAGTCGAGATAAATCATTTAGCTAATTGTTTGAAGAACAAACTGATTCACAGCTGATAGATGAAAGTCAATGCTCTAGCACTGTAACTAGCTGTTTCACTCTTGAATAAATATTTTTGCGTCGGGTCAGAACTAAAGCAATAGCGATGTGACCAATTCTGAATACTACGCACGATATAACGAGGAAAATAGCCAAAGAGAAGCGATTGCATCACAAACTAGAATCGCAACCTCCCAATGTCAATTCTCAGAATTCAAATCAGTTCTTTTATATATACCAAACATATTTAAAAGCTGTCACCAAGTATAAAATTAAACGACACAACCACATTGTCAGAACTTTCTGCAGAACCCCATCTTTAATTTATACAGATATTCTGTTTATATAAATTAACAAACAAAAAAAATATCGTTTATCTACTTTAATGCATTATCTTAAAAGGGTCAGGATATTTAAATTGTATAATCGTAACAAAGAACCGTAAATCTACTTTCAATTAAACACATTGTATCGCACAAATATAACAAAGCATACCAAAAAAAGAGACTATGACTGCTTTAAACAGAGTAATCTACAAATGCTAAAATGGTAATTTTCATAAATATAAACTGAGCCCCAAGGATAAATAATTACTAGAAATAATTAAACAATATAATTCAAATTCATATAAAAATAAAAACAACAACAACAAGTTTCAAATTACCTTACACATTCAGTAACAGTATTATGGTAAAGATATTTTATGTCAATAGACAATCAAAGGATAAGAAGAAGAATAATAAGTGATAAAACTTGATATTACATTAAAAAAAATAACTGTTAATAAGGCACTGTTTAACATGAAGTTATTCTAACATCAAACACACACACACACACCAGAAAGAGTACATAAACATAGAATAATTTTCACTTTGGCACACCATAGATATTCAATAAACTAATGTACACACACACACACACACACAGAGGCATAATATTTTTAACAAAGAGCCACTTATTACACATAATGCTAATATCTGACGATGGGAACAGGTCCATTTATAAACCAGACATTATCAAAAATCAAACAATAAAGTTACAGTAACTTGATACTGGTAACATATTCTGATATTATCATTGATCTGAACATATTTATTCATAAATATTTAGTTAATGCTTATCAAGGGAATTATCTAACACAAAATTAAACCAATTAATACAAAGCTAACATTCATCAGCTGACTAGTAGCACTAATGCATGCATCAGAGGTAGGTAATATTTCTAAGTACATGCCTCTATTGGATGAATGTATGCATATATTTCTATTAAAATTAAGAATGTTGAACTGTACAAGATAAGACGTGTAGCTGCCTGATGCACACATGTATGCCAGCTACATGCTACATGCAGGTATTATGCAATATGGTTTGTACAAAATAGATATTCCCTAACAAGGGTAATATTATTGGCACACGTTTCTAACATGTACAGCTTGAACAGCTCAGTTTCTTTACTAATTCAAGTAATTAGCCGATACAATATCCTTGTATCTTGGAAGACACTGCCATGGCCCATCTAATGTTTCAAAACTCACCTAATACTAACTCAAATTTTAAACTTGTTACCCATTTCCATTATTTTTAATTCGTCACCACTGTTTAGTATATTTATGGGTCTGACTTAACCATATATTATTTTTTAAATATCCCTCAAAGTGCATTGTATAAATTTATGCTAAAATACATATTTATGCATAAGTGACATTACAACTGAAAACAATAACAACAATTTATATATGTGTATGTGCATTTCTGTCTGTCCCTTTGTGCGCACTCTAGACTAGCAGTAAAGTCACAAAACACATTAAGGACCTTAAAGGGACAGTTCACCCTCAGAAAATATTTTTTAAATATGTAATGCTTAGGACAGTAACCAAAAATTCCACAATAATAATCACAAAATATACTTTATATCATAGATATAGGGAAATAATCCAAATTACTGGCGGGCTACCATTACGGCTGCACCAGAAGCCAGATTCAAAGGCGAGAAGGAGAAAACTCAAATGTTCTGACGTCACATCATCTTCCTCTTCTAAGGTTCTTTCTGCCTCAAACTGACATGGTTGTATGTCATTCATGGAGTAATTTTAACTAGATAATGCCGTTTAGTTCTGGAATAATTCTTTGCTTGCACTTGTTTACATGCTTTTGTATGGGCTCTACAGACTTCAGGTCAACCGGACACGCTGAAATGACATCAGCATTCAGGGGCTTCCGGTCTCTGTCTAGCTCAAAATGGCGGCCCCTACAGGCCATTAAATGTCAATTAATAAGTACTTTGAACTGGATTATTTAATATGTAGGTGATCGTTTATACACATTCTGACATCATTTATGATATTTGTGTGCATAGCTGTATTAGTCCTGAAAATTTGAAATGAAGATGGACTATCCCTTTAATAAAATTGACATTTGATGTGACTTAACAAAGCAAGAGAAAGCCACCAGAGCAACTCTTTTCCATTATCACTTTGGAATACTTGCTTAATGGAATGACTACCAACAATCTTATCAGTAGACAGAAAATATAGTCTCTGTAACAGGATCGATGACAGACAGGTATCAACATACTGAATAAAGTGTGTGTGTGTATATATATATATATATATATATATATATCAGGGTTGAAAGTTAATGGTCACCACTGGCGACCTTCTATTATGACAGGCGACCTTCATTATTGGAAAGGTTGCCTTGTGAGTGACTATGAAAACCATTAAATTCCATTAAAAACCTGAATAAATATGTTGGCTAATGCGTTATTGACATGGTATTTTATGTCAAATAGGTGCTTAAAATGGCTCAACATCAATCACAGCACCCCCATTTTGTCTGCACCTTGGGAAGCCTACAGTGCTTCCCGTCCCAACACCCAGCTGCATGAACTTGTTTTTTGCGTGTTTTTCTGATGTCAGACTAGTATTGTTTTGGTCAGGCTACCATCTATTTTGACTTACTAGCCTGACTGGCTCATATCAATTTTAACTTAACTTTCAACCCTGATATATATATATATATATATATATATAATTTGAATAAATGTAGAAAATAAGATATATTTTCAACTATTATTAAATATCATTATTAGCACCAAAACGACATCATATGGCTCCCGGTGTACAAGTACGTCTTTGTTCGGCTATTGTTTCAGTATATTTATTGGAGGTACGCTTGGTAGCTGTTTTCTCTGTGATGCAGTACCTAGAGCTTTGTTACTGCCTGTAACTCTGGCTAATCTGTTGTTGTTTACTGATGAGGTGGATATGGCATGCTGAACATTGGATAGGGGATGTTGCCATGTTGTCACCTGGGTCACATGGCTATGAGGTGGCAGCAAGGTAAGAAAAAAAGATATTTTACTGGCAATAAAATTAAAGATGAAATGATTTTCACACATCATGGATCTATAGGAATATACACACTGTTTGATCCAGGCTAAAACCGTATAATAATTACTAATAAAGAAATCTTTTTTCCAAACGAAAATCATTACAATGGATTTATCTGGTAAATCCTCCATCAATACATTTAGAAGAGTAGCCACGACTTCCGAGCAACACCAAATAGTACTGGTTAGATTACTTGTGCAACAGAAGAACATCGCAGTCACTGTTAGAGAAGTTTACATACAAAAACCTTTAATGTCCTAAAGATCAAATCACCAAGTTAGTATATTATAGAAGCCATTTCAATTGTTATCAATCAGAGAAGATGTGCACTTTACACTTACTTTATATAATATTTCATACCATCGGCAGTATAAGATTCTTCCCAACCAAATGGAAGTGCTGTCAAAGCCAAATGGCAACATAACACACAGTTGCATCAGTGAGCCAGCAGAGGTGTATAAGAACAAATTAGATATAACAATAGCAGGAGTGCTTTAAAGAACTATAGCCATGTCTAGTGCCACAGCTTTGGAAGTTATAGTAATCAGTTATAGAGATAGTGTTAATGTTAAATTATGACTAAAGTATATTACACAGCTAGTAGTGACTGATGAGAGCTGTATCATCTAAAGATGAGTTAATCATATTATACATCGATGTGCTCCAGTTAGTGAGAAACTGTTAACTACAGGCATGAGAGCGGCCTCTGAGGAAAACCCCTGAATAGCAGGAAAGGAAATCGTGGAGCAAAGGGAGCTATACGCAACCGAGAGGTTCAGGGTGGGTGCACTGTGCACCCAAAGAAAATTTGGGCTAGTTGCATTTTTAGGACAATCAGAGACTGTTGAGTGGGAATAAAACATGGCTTTTGCAAGAGAAATTTTCTTCAAACCAGTGACCTACTCCCCATTTTCAGCTCTGAGGTTTTTGCACACATTGTCCTGAAGGATTCCAATTTTGGTGGAAAATAGAACATTTTGTGTAGCAGACAGCTTCTTTTAGACCAACATAATGATAAATAAACATTTGACAAAAGATGAACCTCCGCCCCTCATTACACACACATTTTAAAACCGGATTTACATGAATCACAAACTTTTAATTAAAAAAATGGAAAACTCTCATGCCTGTAACACACACACACACGCACACACACAGAGAGAGAGAGAGAGTTCTTTCTCCAACTTACGTTCGACCTCCAACAGTGATCGGACAGCTCGAGCAACATCCTTTGCTTCAGTGGCTACACGACTAACTATACTCTGTTTTGATGGATGTATGAGTGGCCCACTTATACGACTAGCTGCTGATTCAGGTCTGCATAAATAAATTAATTTGCTTTAATAATAAATAGATCAAATGAATAAATATCAATAGATTTTTCAGAAATAATGCATTGTGATGATCAGTCAGTAAAATTACTCGAGAATTAACTCTTAATTATTTACACCAAATGTAATTATACTAATTCATCGACTAATACCTAGTGATCTATGGGTGGAAGAATTTTACCACGAGAGATATTCACAAGCATAGATGACAAGTATGAGATGATGCTGATTGATGTTTTACGGCCACTTTTGTGCACATGGTAGGCTAAATGGACTGAGTGACCTCCAAAGGTAATGAGGCGAAGTCAAAGACGAAACAACCTTCAGATATGCCCATGCCGAGATTCGAACACGGGTGGTAGTGATCTGTGGTCCAACGCACGATCGCTAGACCATGGAGGCGCCCTATGAGTACAGTATGGTGTAATATGCTTCTTTTTATGTGATGCTGACATTCATTTCAATTGCATATTGTTTCAATGTTACAGCTTTTTAACTGAAACTTTTATCATGGAAGAAAAGAAAACTAATATCAATTTGTGTGTTACAGCATCACAGTATAATTTGTCAAATGACTCATTCAATTTAGTCATAAAATAACATTAAGAAGGCAACAGTTAATATATGTGTGCTTTTTGACTAGTGACTAGATAAACTCTTAGTACGTGTACAGCAGGGGTCGGCAACCCTTTTGAGGGGAGGGACAAATGGTAAAACTGGACTTGGTCGGTGGGCCGGATGAGACACGAAGCACCGAGTGGAGAAGGGTGGGACCCCCCATCCCAATGGTAGAGGTTTCTTAAAAATAGTTTCAAAATGAAGGGGATTGGGAGCATCTGAGACCAAATGTCACCAATATATGAAATTGTTTCGAATTGTGTGAATAGTAGAGTGTAATTTGGATTAAGCCAGTGGGCAACATGTATTTTGCTGCATAACACATTGTGCATTTACCATGACCTATATTCTTCAAATATAGTAATTTCATGAACGTTAATGATTATATACCATAAACACAACATAAATAAAAAAGTGAATTAATTATATGTAATATTTTATTTTCAATTCAATGCGCAGTGTGGTGCTGGACTTGCACTGCCAATCTCTGAATATCAGACTGTAGATGTGTACTTGCAAGCCTCAAAGTACCCTACAAATGTGCATCAGTGAGTTTACTATGTGTCTTGCTCTTTGCAAAAATTACTTTAGTGAACAGTTGTTCACATAGGTACATCCTTCAGAATAGTGCAATTATCATTCGAGCATGATGCATTAGTCCGGGGAACTAGTCAGCTGGAACGTACTGTTGGTAAAACTTAACTATTGCAACTTCAGTAAACTTGGTTTTTAAAGTTAGTGTTGCATTGCAAATAAACCAGTTCCATCTGCAGGTGAATGGCAAGACTTTCCACCATTACTGTGAATGGAATTGCAAATAATGCAAAAGCCTGATTGTTGGCATGCAGATCTGCAAATGAAGTTTTGAATTGTTCTCTCAGCTGCCCAATAAAAAAGCAACATACGTAGTGGCCTCATTAGGTTGACTTTCAGACAATGTTGGAAAATGTGCATAATTACAATGTTTGAGTTGTCCCACCCACAGCTTCACCTCAAATGTGCAGACGTGTTCAAACAGTTTGTTGATTAACTGTATTTTATCCTGTAATTTTATATTCAACACATTCATTCTTTTGAAATGTTTACCAAGAATGCCAAATCTGACAACTATGCTGGGTCTGACAGAAAAGAGAAAATACTATTTGGTTTTTATCCAATATTATATCAGTATGGCCTCCAACAAGGACAATGATAAAATACAAATGCTATAAACCTCTGCTGATGACTGTTATTAAGATGGCTTAAAACCTAGCCAGCTCCTGATTTGCCAAGGATTGTCTATTTCTAGCAAAGGACAGTTTAACAGGGGTTATTAGTCATTTGGTTGTTTTGATAATGAAAATAGCTAATCTGATTAGAATGAATTTGATTCACATGGATGTGTACTGCATCATCACACTTGAACACCAACATTGTTATCAGTTAGGGGAACATGTGATTTTACCTAAGTTTGATCTGTCATAAAAAGTTTGCATTTCAAGATCTAGAGAGATCTATGCCTGGGATTGTGGGAGCTGTAATGGCCTCAAGTAGTACTTAGTGCTATGTGGGGAATAATAGACCATAACCAGCAAGAAACCAAGATTGACAATGTGTACATCTTTGGGACACTCTTTGTTCATAGTGCTCAGGGTTAAAGTTGTAATATATATGTGTATGTGTTTGTGTATGTGACAAACAACAACACGTTCATGCATGCCTATGTCTACAAAAGGAAGTGAGCTTCTATTTATAAATACTATATAAATAAATCTGTATGACCAAATAATAGCAATACACCAGCAATTCAGAACCCGAACATTGTTATTGATCAGATCTTAAGATGTCTGTAATCAAGCCCTTGTTGATTGAAAACTTCCCCACTTTCTATACAATTACAGACATTAAACACTATGAATAGGATATCCTGGGAGAAGGGAAGATGGTGATGCGATCACACAGCACCTAGACGGGCATGGATGATAAATCTGTATAATAAATGTATATGTTGGCATATTATAATCCATCCAGTCACCCACATCCTGTAGATGTTAGTAAACTTAACATTAAGAGTACAAAGCATGTATGACCATGAGTAAAAAAGCTGATGCTTGCTGATTTCCAATGCACTAAAGAATAAAAATAGTCAAGAATCAAATCTTACCTTGAAGCTGTTGTACTTGGCCCAGCAAGAGCATCGTGTACAACCTGTGAAAATAAGATAAAATGACTGTTAAAAAAACCTTTGGAAGTCATATATTACATATGCATTTGGTTACTTATTGGATGCCGCTGTGGTCTAATTGGTAGCGCATTAGACCACAGGTCACTACCACCTCAGTTTGAACCTCGGCGTGGGCATATCTGAAGGTTGTTTCATCTCTGACTTTGCTTCATTACCTTTGGAGGTTGCTCGGCCCATTTAGCCTACCATGTGCACAACAGTGGCCACAAAACATCAATCATCTTCAGGTACTTATCAAAATTAAAAGTAATCCATCAATCATATATTTAAACAGAAAAACAACAATATTATTTATTTTTTCAACTAATATTACCTCAACAAAATGTAGTAATTTATCTGTAGCTACTTCGTATGTTTTCTTTGTCACTTCCAGTTTCCTCAGCTGACATCCTAACACTGCAATCTTCTTCTGGATCAAAGGATTCTCCTGATAAAATGAGGGCTTGATCTTTATTTTTAAACCCAAATTTCTTAATGAATGGAGGAGACACTAATGTTTTGTATAAAGTATAATTTTGTATAATCTTATACAGTAGTGTAAAGAATGTACAAATGCAGAAATTAAATAGCCTAAGAAATAAATTACAAAATAATATACACCAGACACTTAAAATTGAATGACAAAAATAGTGATAAAGAAGAAGAGCCAACAACCTGTCGTACACTCTGTTGTCTTAATTGTCGGTTCTCTGCCTCCAACAATCGAATGACTTCCTCATAATCCTGTTCCATGTTACGAGCTGCCTTCTGGGCTTGTTCCACAAGGTGTACCTTGTTTCTCAGGGAATGACTCTCGGAGACAGCTCCATGGGCTTCCTAACATACGTAGAGATTCGTTTTTGTTTTAAATGCAGACATAAACAGCCGTCATTGATATACGAAAATATAAATCAATATGAATCATAAAAATACAGCTTAGATAAAAGCGCCTAATATCATCTCCTCCAAAAACACATTAAAACTGTACCTGTCGTATTCTAATTAACTCATCTTCTTTATCTCGGAGTAATTTCTATAATAATAATAAGATAAGGATTAACAACTAATCCACCTAGTAACAAAAGCTAATAACAGAAAAAAGTCAATTACATGGGATAATACATAGTTTACTGAAAATAAAAACTGGCTATAATTAACACTAATATAATTCACTAAGCTGATTTACCTTGAGTTTCTTCACTTCATTTCTTAAACAATCATTCTCTCGCCTCAAATTATCATAATATGTATCATCTTTCTGTAAAACAGTAATTTACAGGTGAAAAAAATTAAAAAGCCCAAGTGATGACTTTTGAAGTGCTTAGTCTAAATTGCACCCTACTTCAATAAAACATTAACATTCGTATTATTACTGTATCGAAGTGGGATTTTACACAGAAACTGGTTTGTTATGATTTCCAGTTTTAATGGAACATTCATCATAGAATGAAATTTTAGCATTTAAGGAACACATTTGTGTAAATGGTAGGCAAAGTGAAAGGTGACACACCCTTCAGATATAACCATGCTAACTTGTTAGACGTCTGTTGTCAACCATGCTATCGTGGAGTCGCTCTGAGTCATAGAATGAACCATGGATCGGGAAATGTTAGAATCAGATGAGACCAATAACAACTAACTTAAAATAAAAGGTACTCTGGATGAATGAAAGTCACTTTTGCTTCCATTTCTCATCAGTTCAGTCTAAACCACATTTTTGTCTCAGAAGGCTAGCACTAACTCTCTATTCTTATGTAATGTTTATCAGTCCAAGATGATGATGATTGATGTTTTATGGCCATTTCTGTGCACATGGTAGGCTAAATGGGCCGAGCGACCTCCAAAGGTAATGTGCAAAATATAAGTGCAGATTTTTCTTCAACAAATCTGCTGATTGAGATTTGCGATAAATACACTTGGGTTTACCACTATTAACCATAATAAAAAACCTAGTGAACTTGGGGTTACATTCTGACTGACGTGTGTTATTAGTCAAATGTTAATGCACAACAAAGCCATCAGACATACTGTAGTTATATATTATTTACAATATTATTATCCCGAACTCAGCCCTGTTTCCACCCAGCACATATTTCAACTCCCAATGGAGTATACAACGCATGCTGCCATTATAGGCACAAACATTACTCAAACACATAGCCTTCGCGTCCTGTCAGGCACTCATTTTTTATGGATGAGTGAACCAGTCACCACATGACAGCATTGCAGCTCATGGAGCCTCGAACCTGCAACTGTTCGGCTACGAGTCCTACGCTCTAACTAACTGCGCTATCACGGCTCGATATAATATCTTGAAAGTCATATCATATAGTTATTATTCCATAATAAGATATAGCAAAGAAAACACTTCTGGAAAGCTGGCATGTGGTGGAAATATTATTTTTATTCCACTTTCTCTAGTAAACTGCATCTATTGTCTACTGCCAAATTACTAAATCTAATCAGTAGTTCTTGACTGCTCACATATACATTAAAATGTATCATTTAAATAATAATAATAATAATGAAAAAACTTCTATAGTACCAATATCCTCGAAAAGAAAACTGCATCATTATTTTTCACTTAATTGTTAAAGTCATTGATCATGGACTTGACCGTATGCCTCACTCATTTAAACAAGATATATATTATTGAAACCAGCCGGCTATAATCACAGAGAATGCTGGTTGCAGCAACTATTACTAGTGATTACAATAACTACAAGCAAAACATTACTTACATAACCCCCTCCCACCCCCTGTTTGCCACAAATGTATTTTAGATGCTAGAAATATTTAGTTAAATGCCAGTCTATCTATCTATCATCAGTCCTCATTAGGAAGACCAGTTCTGAGGCCAGGCAAGGCATGAATTCGTTCATTCTAAGTAAATAACAGTATCTTAAACCCCAATCCAGGGAATATTATTAACCCCCCCAAAAATTATTCACAACTTAACTGACCTCTGGCGTAAAGGCAGGCGGATCTGTGAAGTCTTTAATATCACTTAGAGCTAGTACTGGTGGCGGTGAAGTGAATTTCTTCTCGTCCAACTGAAATTTAAATATATCTCTGGCAGCTTCCACAAAATCTGCAAATGAACAGAAGTGTACACATTAGAAGGCTGCTCCAAGACTGGTTCGAATTAATCGACAATAATATCAATGTAAGATCAAGCAGTACCAGTTCTATCAACCGAAATCTTACCCTTGTATATCACCATGTTGTTATTGTCCACTTGCAATCTGTTTCTCAATAAGGCATATTGTTCTGGCTTTGGATCAATCCCCAAATATTTGAGAGCCTACATTAACAATTATACAAAACAGCTCACACAATTATTATAACTGCCAAAACTTCTTCATTGTAGTTGAACAGGGTTCATACACATTTTGACACCTCAGATTCCAGGACTTTCCAATGTCAAATTCAAGGACCTTTTCAATGAATTCACAAACTTTTAACATGCAAAAGTACACCCATATTTCGGAAGAAGTGTAATGAGTGAATTCCTGTATACTTATGATTAAAATAGATCTATATGTCCAAATTCCAGGACTTTCAAGGACCTCTACAAAAATTCCAGGACTTTCCAGGCCTGGAATCCAAATTTTAAAATTCAAGGACTTTCCAGGTTTTCAAGGACCTGCGTAAACCAGTCATTTATTAAATATGTATAAAACATATAATAACATCACATCTCTGACAAGGAATCTAATGAGCTAAATTAATCACGTCAGTATAAACTGCTCACCATTTCTAACTTTGATACTTTCAATCTGACAAGAGGATCTAGAGAAAGTCTTCGAGACAGGTTAGTTTGTTTGGATGGCATCGTGTGACTCCTGACGCCTGGAGTAGGTGCGGCATGGTAACCATGTGCTGGAGCACTCGGCAGAGTTTTGCAAACTGGCTTTGAGATGTTAGAAGTTGACTGTATGGTGCCAGGAAATGGCCCAGTGGTACCGTGTGGCGAGGAAGATGTTCCAGATCGACTGCAGGTCGGAAGCATTTCTCCCGTTGATACTGGCAGTGACCGGTTAAGCATGCAGTCTGGAGTACCGCTACTGGCACCGTCCGGAACACCAGATTTACCGCAGCAGGCTGTAAAAATCAAGCAACAGTTACGGCTTTAGACAACTTCCGTTGGGACTGAATTCATGTAAATTCATGCCTGAAGATAAAGCAGCTAAACATTTACAGGCAGGACTTTTGCACACAGTGCTCTTACATCTCATGAATTTTGTCGATTAATGTGGGATTAATAACAGTGAATAATAACACCAGAGAACCATTAGGTGATAATTCAATATGGCTACTTATTAGTAGTGCAAGTCTGCAAGTTAAGTGATATTGACTGTATATAGAGCCATCATGTTTGTCACAATGGTGATACCTATACCTTGTCACTTGTATGGCAGTCTCAGTGGAATTATCTACCATTCTGTTATTAACCATAAACCAATTGTTTAATATAAACACTGACTAACACCCTTGTCAATAAACAAAAACCCTGATATATTCTTGCTTTTTTTTTGAAGCACGGAAACAGATGGGAGTACACCAGTAAGTAACCTGACCTTGATGATCATCCTTGGGGGTCGAAGCCATTCCGGGGACCATGTAAAGCCGACCCGGAATCAACGCTGCCATGGCAGTATGAGGAATTTTGCCAGCCGAACCATCGACCCGATCATTTACTGGAGAGGACACCATGCGAGGCGATGTGCCATCAGTCCCACCTACGCTGCCATGCTCTGAACCACTGCTTGATCCTTCACATCGCTGCTGTAGTAAGGCAATTACAAAACAAACACATTCCAATCACACAAAATAATCATTGAGTGGAAAACTGCGCAAAGTGTAAAAGTAAGAACGATTCACACAACTTCCATCTTTATAAAAGAAATACTACTGAATATAAACCAAGAAGCACGAAGACGCTGCTTCAGTGAAGGAGAAGATTAACAAGTAACATGACACACATCTTGAGCTGTCTTAATATAAACATAGCATTACATTACCAACCCTTAGTGACTGCGTTTGTGAATACGAGCCATAAGATAATGTATGACTGACAGGAGACGTCCAACCATTGTCATGGCTCACTACAATCACAAATAAAAAACATCATATAACACATGACATTAGAGACTTCAGCAAATGAATTCAGAATCTGCCAAGAACTTGAGATGTTACATTAAAGTTCATACCTGGTGACATGAGACTGGTTCTATCACATGATGAATTAGTACTGGAGTAACTATAGGCAAGCAGTAACTCTTCGTATTCCTCCCTGAAATGAAATAAATGGTCGTAACCATTCATGTGGAAATATTTTGATTTAATTAAGAATGAGTGAGTGCTTTGTTTAACCGTGGCACTTTATTACACCTCGGACATATGGCTGAAGTTCAACTTATCAATTCAGCCAATCAGACGGATGGATGGATGAATGTTGTTTAACGACACATCAGCACAATTTAGGCCATTCAGTGTCCTAGAACTCAGCCAATCAGACAAAGCATCTTAAGAGATATGTTTTAAATTTCAACCAAACCATGGAGATTATCCTGCAGCATTTCACCGACTCATTAAGAAAACACACATTAAATTGTTCGCCTGATACCAAAAATGGCTATGCGTGGAGTTCTACTAATTATGAGCCTCTAATAATCACTTTGATATATGAAAAATATAATTGAAATACTAATGAATGAACAATACAAATCTGGGGAAAGAATGAGTGAACTTTAGAAAAAAAGGTACCATAATCTTCCATGCATAACGCGTACTCCTGTCAAGTTGTTGACCAGAAAATGTCTGGAAAAACCTAGTTTTGATGTATAATGTGCAGAAGAAACTGAAATATGATGCACATATAAGTTGAGATGTTTCATGAGTTCTTATGGTAGTTTATTTATGTTCACACCTTGTATAATTATCCTTTTGATCATTGGGTAATTATAGGTGATAAAGGATCAAAATTAGAGACAAGGAAATTAAGTGATTTATTATAATAACTGTGAATTAACACGGTTCAGTTAAGTTTACAGTATTACAAATAGCAATGCACAATGCTCTAGCCTTGTCACGGCGATATTTTTGATGGTGATTTAAATAGATCTCCACAAAGTTTGAACTATTAATGTGTTTCTTAGTGAGGGGGGAATTATATTTAGTTTAAATTCACAAAATTTCTAGGCTTGAAGACCGATTTTCTGTAGAAATAATTGAAATAATATTGAAGCGGAACTGACCTATCACTACCTTGGATTAGGCCACTTCCGTACAGTGTTCAGGAGGGTTGGCGTGAAAATAATAATAGTCTATTTTATTTCCATGCGACGGGTTTCAGCTGTGATCAGCTGATTTGTAAAACAAGTATTCCAAAAAGAAGGCATCAGCAATAAAATATATCAGTCCGTCAAAACAATTATTAATAAAAATGGACAAATTCTGTTATAATAAAAAATCATAATTATGAAACTTCTATAGCGCCAATATCCTCAATAAGAATCGAGCTCAGTGAGGCAACTAGTACAGGTGTTAGGCAAACTAATAGTCCGGGTATGATGCAAAGTTCATCAACAATGTTCAGATGGCAAGGAAACTTAGGAAGTATAAGCGAGTTATGGTGTATAACGTGCAGCCCAAAGGCTGATAAAAAATGAAAAAATGTAGAATGTGGAATCCACTTAGGCTCCCATAAGCTTTGGTATATTTAGATAATCTAAGATTCATTAAGTGCATTTCCTGCCCTCAACTTCATACTTCTGAAATTTTACTTGCATATAAAATTTACTTTTCACCAGTTTTTCAAATACCTCCCCTGAACCCTCATATATAAAGATTTAGATAACTGTATATCACATATTGTAAAGTATACCAATTAGCCCGGTTTACTGTAAACCTCAGCTATTACCAAGCCATTAGTGTTCAGTGAACCATTGATAGATGGGCTTCACACAGTTCCCAGAAACATACGCAGTGTGATACAGCAAGCGGCAGGCATCATATTATTTAGAAGTAACTAATCAATTTGACATTGATTGAAAAACAACGACTTGAAAAGATAGTGTCAGATTGCTAGGAATAATTAATAAATGACAAAATGGGTGACATGAAATCCAAACGAGATAGGGTTAGACTTATATAAGTGGGCATGCACCAATATGAAAAGATAATACTAAGTTAATTAGAAACAAATTATCTTTAGGGTTATCAATTAAGTACTGATACGATCAGATAACTTCAGATATGCCCATGCCGAGATTTGAACATGGATGGAAGTGATCTGTGGTCCAACACACTACCGCTAGACCACGGAGGTGCCATGTACATAGGTTCTGCGAAGTGGACATAAAAAACAGGGGGTAATCTTTTGGGATAATTAATATTTTTGTCATTGCTAGAATCAACAATGAAATATGACAAACTATTGGATTGGAACTGAAAATTTACAGGTAGTTATGAAGTAAAGATAAATAAAATTTCTGTAGGGTAAGAAGTTCGGATAATGCATTTATCAACTTTGATATAATGGGTTTATTTACCTGCTATGAGCACCAAAATCTATATGTGATGACTGTATTGGATTTGCTGAACTACATTGACCCGTGCTTCTTAACAACTGGGATTATTTTTTAATTTTCTCCCGACCCGACAGATAAAGCTGTCTTCAGTGAGCATGCATGAGAAATAATAAAGGGAATTGCAGTATGTACGATAAAAACTGCAGCAATATATTTTGTACACTAAACATTGTACAATAAACTTTACGCCCAATGTGATGACATCTGTTGTATTTTATACTCAGATCAAGACACTTACTTTGCTGTATTATCCCTCACTACTACCATCTTCACGTAATTAGCAGCTGAAGCATCTCTTAACAACTGGACAGCACTGTGTAAAGTATAATGAGTCAATATCAATATTAAACTAAACACACTAATAAGTAATCAATTCGGATTACATCTACATTTGCTAAATGATTTACTTAGTTATAATCTAAAAAATAAATGGACACTGAACGAGTACAGTTTGTAACAAAAAATTATTTATACTTGGTCTTCTATTTTTCCAAATGATGGTTATAAGATCCAAACCACAGACTAAACTTAGCACATGCACTATACTCAACAAGAAAAATTATATATGTGTCGCCATTTTGAAAGAGGAATTCACAATCCCACCCAAAACATATTACGCTCCTGTGCTAAATCAGGGGTTATGGAATAGACTAATTAACTATGTACGGAGCTCTATGAAAAATAAGCATGCCATATATGTAGGGACTGTATTCAAGCAAAAAGGAAGCGAGTTTTTCCAAACAAAAATAGCACAATATGTACCAAGTATAACAACGGTTAGAACAGGTATCATTATAACAGCAGCAACTAGCGAATCAAGTCAGATACGATGGATTCTTTATATGGTAATGAACGTGGCTGTCAAAAACCCTAAGATGTAAACCAAGATTGGCCAAGAGGCAATCATCTATCTCTAGAACCATTCATCCTTTAACTGACTTACTCGTCGTTGGTGATGCTGTCAAGGTTCTCTCCATTCACGGATAGTAACTGATCACCTTCCTGAAGTAAACCTGGAATAGCAGCAATATTTAAGTATACAAGCTTTACGCAAAATAACATGCTGTTCAAAAATGGTTGCAATTCAAATGACTCACCAAAGTTTCAGGAATTAAAACAGTACCCTAACTTTGAAACATTTCCGGGCTAAATGCTGTCTTAATATTATAATTATACTTATATTGAACAGAGTCATAATAGAGCTTGTGATCACTAATGGGTAAACAATCTAGGGTGAGCAAATCGTTGACAAAAGTATAACAGGTAGATATATAAAATTCTAACACCCATGTTTCGGCCTATTTAGCCTACCATGTGCACAAAAGTGTTTGTAAAAACACCAAACATCATCTAACACCCATGTTAATGATTTATGGAAGCGTTGGTGAATACAGCTTCTCACAGCTATTCAACATGAAATCGTTGTGCTCGCTCTGCACAAAATTTTAACACACACACAATCCACTGAGTAATGGTGCAACTAAGTTTCTTGACATAAGTTCAAATCAAATTTTTAGACATAACGTACGAATAATGGAGTAGCTTAAAATATTCAAAGCCAAGGCATTATGGTATAAAATAGATTTGACTAAAAGCAAATCTAGGAAACTTGAGCCATGTTATTTAAAGCCAGGTTAAAATAAGCTTCTGATTTCCTATGTTTATGAGATCTTTACCAGGGAGTAACCCTTTGGGTATATGTCCCAGACCTGAGTGACTTGTGTCGAAATGTAAATGTTGCTGTTTTACGTCCACTTCTGTGCTCAAGATAAGCTAAATGGACTGAGTGACCTCCAAAGGTAATGAGTCGAAGAGAAAGATGAAACACCCTTCTGACATAGCCCATCCAGGGTTTGAACCCAGGTGCTATAGATATGTGGCTAACAGTGCTATGAGTTTGGCTGTACGTCCCAGGTGTGACTTGTGTCGAGGTTAAACAAACCACTCACTCACTCGCCCCTCAAAGGTAACAGATACCAGTACAGATGCACACAACTAATATTTGGCATAATTAACAGTGTTACTTTCTTGTATTAGACATGCCCATTGCTACATGCTTATGACAATTGGTTGTTGAAAAAGTTATTTCAACATGAAATTAAGTTTCGAATAACAAAGGTTTTACAATTTAGAAATTACTAAAATATCATTTTAATAATTATATATATATATATATATATATATATATTATAATATATATATATATATATATATATATATGATGTAAAAAACTTACCTTCACTCAGCTTGATATAATATAATGTAGCTAAAAGATAACTGATTTAACAAAGCAGATTTTACACATATTCTTGTGACTGTATCATTAATGAAATACTTACCATTTTCAGCTGCTAAGCCACCAGGTAATACCCTTCTTATGAAAATGCCATAATCTTGGTCTCCTTCCTCTTCACCAAGTCCTCCAATAATTTTTATTCCTGTCAGATCATAAATACATTAAATACAATTCAGGCTCAGTGACTACTGCATTAGAACTCATGGCGTGAACTGAAAATTATCCATAAAAAAAGTATAGCATTTGATTGAAATAGGAGTCAGATTACTGTTTCTATGGTTTGAGTACTTTGAAATCAGACACAGCTAGAGGTTAAAAGAAATGGGGCACTGTTAGCTCCCAGAACTGATACAGTGCACACACCAGAATAAGTTGAATTATCTCATAAGTCACAGGTGTTTAGACAGGTTGTACTACAAACTGTTACTAGTTAATTTTCACAAATTCAAAACTACCTGTATCATTATTCAAATAACACATCATTATAGTTAACACTAGGAACAATCATGGATAAGAAACCTAGTATTTAAGTATTAACTGAAGTAAAATATTCACATACCCAAACCCTTAGAGCAGTCATCAAAGACCACCGTAAATGGTTCATCACCTTCCTTGTTAGTTGTGCTAAAACATAAAATGCACTTATCTGAACTGTTTATTCTATGTTAACATGGTAAGTAGCTTTGAACACCAAGAAAAGTGGTTCCATTCCACAGATTAAAAATAATAATTACAGCACAACACATACACATATATATGTTTTAGAATGCATGGACAGAGAATACAATATTTAAGATCTATATTTTTTAAACATTCTCCTACTCACCTAACTAAATTTCTAGGTTCTGTTCCTTTATTGTCTGGTACGAATGAATTAAGTGGACTGGTTGTCATGACAAATGATGCTGTAGCATATGGATAAACATCTGTGTCGGCACCTAACCTTTAAATAAAAATATTCTACTACAAATCAGAGTTGACAATTGAAGCTTCAATGAAGTAGTTCATGTGCATAAACATTGTCTAATATATTAAATATTGTGTTTTTTAAATAAATCTGTACAGTATATTTATGCTTAGGACTCTATAACTTATAAGATAGTGGTTATCATAGAACTTTAAAAGCTAATTATAAGTAAAAAGATTGCTATTCCTGAATACTCCTCAGGAACTAGACAAAGATTAAATTATAGACAAGATATGTGTGAATATCTTCTCTGCTATGTGGTTTATAGAGCTTGTAAGCATCCAAAGCTTATCTGACAGAGAAATACAATTTTCAAGGCCTCAAAATAAGGCAAATTCCACCTAAAATGTCTTATTTCAGAAAAGAGCATATTCTGTATTAATTTACAGATTTTACACTTAAAAGCTACCAAAAATATTCCTTTAAATGTAACATACCTTACATGTTATTATACCAAAATAAACAAAGCAACTCTGGTATAGGTAGTTTATTTCTCATGAATTAAGAGTTAGGCTTAGCGCTAGTTTTATGGCAAGGATAATCCGTTCTCTTTAAATGAATGGCCAAAATAAATAGTTATAGTACCACCAAGGGAGATGTAGAGGTACGATTAGCAAGGGCAAGGAGCTCTCAGCTCTTTTTTCTGTATAATAATTACAAACCAGTGAAGACAAGAAAGTCAAAATAAATAAGACTAAAATGTAATGTAGATACCAAAACAATAAATTATCACAAAAAAACAATTAAAATGCTCGATTATCAAGTCCTTAAACAAACACAAAATAACAACAATTTAGAGATCGGTGTATAATCACTATAAATCTGAACTAATACATTTTGATCATTAGCAGTATAGTCAAGAACCACGTAAGATGTAATCTGAAGCCCAACAGCTCATTATGGGAACAACGGAGATACGTTATGTCGGAGAAAATGAAATCGTAAAAACAATCATCTCCACCAAATGTCACCTTTTAGTTACTCAAGAAACATTTCCTTGACCTTACGTATCATGTACATTAACTGCATGCAATAGTTTACACAACTAATTATGACAAATCAGTTGGTGGCATATAAAACAAAAGTATGCTGGCTTATAATATTCAATGTGCTTTGACTTATAATGCTTAGATTGTGACAGGTGACTCTAGGTCTTGGTTAATGTCTATTATTAGGATTAGCAGCAACAAAACGAATGCTTACAAGGGATCGAAATAAGTGCTAGCCCTTTAGCCCTGGGCTAACAGAAACACTTGTGGGCTAGTAGAATGTGTATTATTAATATTAGCCTGCAGGGCTAATACACATATTTGGGGGGCTATCTTCAGAGAATGTCGCGATTAATTGAAGAAGTTTCTGTATGGAAATTTACTGACAAGAAGCTGGTGTCATTTATGGTTGTGGTTGATTTTCTTCACAACCTGTTTCATATTTCAGCCAATGATGAAATATCTTATGGAGCAACTAGGGGCCCACTATTTAAATGTCCAGCCTTTATCAAAATGTTTAAGCTTGTGCATCGCATCTTGTCATACACTTATTACCATAATTGATTGAGACTGCTGCATTGTTATTTTACCTGTCAGGATTTTGTGACATTTTAGAACTGAAATAGGACTGGTGAGGCGCTTGCTCCACATACTCGCTAACTTTCAGGCTAGTGAAACTTCATAAGGGGTCAAGGATTAATACTTAATAGATTTCAGTCCATTAGCCCTATCTCAAATGATCCAGATCACAATTAATCTGTTTAATGCACAGGGATTCAGAAAGCACAGGAATCCAGTAAAGTACGACAATTTTATCCTACAAAAGCTGTAGGTCTAAATCGGCTGTGATACGAAAACAGCCACACTATGACCAATACCGCCGCCTCCATAAACTATTACAGGCAGATTTAATTTTTGGTTGATCTAAGACGTGTCATTACTATTGAAATGTGTGAGTGTGTGTAACTGAACAGAGCAGCAAATGAGGCCATGCAAAGAATGACCATAGAAGCCACATCAAAGGAAAACGATTACAGCAAACAATGTGTTAATTACTTCCAAAGCTGGCACATGGGAACTACTAATAAACTACTTCAAACAGCATTATGGAAATGAACGCACAGCAGCAGACAACTTGAAGCAGCCATTGTTACCTATCATCACACAGTGGGTGAAAACAGCATGGGATTAAATGAACTCTGAGGAAGAAGGCCAGATGTATGATGACATGAAGACACATGAACAGATAACACAGATGTTCAATGAAGATAGTGATGATGACGAATTTTGGGGTTTTAAATAAAAAAATTAGATTTTAGTGTGGCTTATACACAGGTTCGACTGTATGGGGGTTTGTTGGTCCAGCTTATAAATGAGTGCGGCCTAGACACAAGTATATACGGTAGGTATGTGTTTATGTATATCTATGTGCAGGCTGTTCATTTAGTTTTAGAGTAGGAGACTGAACTAGACTAGTAGGAGAACATATTTAGCGAGGCCTCGGGCCGAGTTTAAACCAAGGAGGTGTTATTTCGCTAGACCCAGAGTAGCCGGCGCTGTAATGGAAGTAGCCAGGAAAATTTGCTGACTTATAATGACATGCTTGTCTGTGTATACATGTGTGTGTCTACAAAATGTTTCCATTTTCTAGCCATGTTTTGCTTATTCTATTGTTTTATTAAGTTATGGGCAGGTAGGCTCAGGTAGGAAGACAGCCATTATGGCTATGCCTGTTACTCAATTTCCTCTATTAATATTATACTACGTCGTGTATTATATGTGAATCGGAAATTGTGAATAAATTGTCTTGTCTTGGATGAGCAATTATTTTCTGAATCTGAAAATATATACTTTGGTATATGTACGATGAATGCTAATATCAATAAAATGTTACTTATGTTTAAAAAAGTGTCTTTTTTGGTAAATCTGAGCTAATATGTGCCAATTTGTCACTGATTGGTTAAATAAGGATCAATAAAAACGTGTTTCCAGCATACCAGTAATACAAATTATTTTAATTTTAAGACCCTTATTATCTCTTCGGTGCAGCTGGAAATGAAAATGGTTAGATCAATAAACAGTGCACATAAATACCACTAGTTGAGATTAATATTGTCCTGCTTTGATGAATAATGCTAATTGGTTCATTATGAATACACAAGATAAGATAGTAGTAGTTTAATGACATGATATATTTACATGATGAGATTTCATTATACATAGAAGTTAATTGCATATCAAGTCCTAAATAAAGATAATATCTTTTTGATGTATTCTGCTAGATTGCTGAGTTCTTTCCTGTCCTCAGTGTCAAACAGTTCGTTTAGTGATTGTGCGTGCATGTTATATGCAGTTCTTCGATGGTGCGATCTCGGACATTCTATCAGTACATGTTCTTCAGTTTGGATACCAGTTCCACAAATACACAACCTCTCCTGTACTGGCGTTCATGACCAACGCCCTGTTTATATGACTCATGGACTGGAACAACAAGTTCTTAAATCAGCTGGTAAATATTATAAAAACAAATATGTGGGTCTTTGTTGGAACGTCCCAGTGTTGGGAAGTAAGTTATAATTCACTTATACCTAGCTATATAAATTATAAGTAACTAATTGTTATCAGTTATTTTCATATTTCTCCAAAAGGAAAAACCCCACGAAGAGTAATGTAATCTGTACAATAATAATGTATATTTAATAAAGCGCCCTTACTAGCAGGAGCCATTCAAAGGTGCTGTACAAATAATATGTAATATAATAATAGCCCAAATAATGTGTCTATAAGAACCCTGTAATCATTTAAAATATATTAATTATTTATCTGTGAAAGCGACCTTAAATATGTGTGTTTTTAGAAGAGATTTAAAATTTTCAAGAGACGATGCATTTCTAATACTTGCGAGCAACCTATTCTACAAAGTAGGGGCTGCAACACTAAATGCACAATCACCATATGACTTGAGCTGAGACACTGGCACCTGCAATAGTATCTGACTGGATGACCTGAGTTTTCAAGATGACTTTCTAATGGACACCACAGGTATTCTGGCGCCATATCATTAATGGATTTATAAGTTATTAACAAAATCAGGAAATGGATACACTGTCTAAAACTGTAAATGGTTATAGAAACTGAGCTCTTTATGTTTGTATTTTCTTATTAAACTACGTAAGTAATTTTTTAGGACGTTGTTGCATAGCCGAGTATCGGAAACCTGTTTGCTGCCGCTAAAGGTACGAGCCCTCAATGGACATGCACCAAATGTGCGTTTTTCTTGTGCTCAGACGTGGAGCAGAAAGCCAAGCATCGAAACCACTGACCTGAAAAGTTTTCTTTCAGGTCTATGGTCGGAACTTTGTATGCTGGTGGTAAAAAGCCGAGGACAGCAAACAGGTTTCCGATGCTCGGCTATGCAACCTCGTCGGATTTTTTATGAGTGACTATCTAGACCCGTTTTCATGGAATGGGTGACTATTTTAAAAATCTGCAAAAAACTGTTCAGATTTAGCGATTATCTTTATGATAGCAGCAGAATGAGACCTGAACCAATGTACCTATTGGCTAGTCCTAATTACTAATCTTAGCTAATAGTGTAAGACTAGTAATAACAGTAGATATCACTAGTGACTAGATCTACTTAGACTACTACATCTACTAGATCCGTCTATTCTAGGCACTTTCATAAACGTCATGACCGAACATCACCAAAAAACTAATAGCTGACTGTGACCGCTGCTTGGAAAAGGTGCCAAGAGGGGTACTCCCTTTCTCAGCTGCCTCTTTTTCATTTCTTTAACATAATCACATGTTGTCACTTTTGAAAATAAACAACTTTATCGTCTGATTCATTATCTGTTGAAATACAGCCATTTTTCACGATGCTCGTTAACTATCTGCCACCAAAAATAATGTCACCGACATATTTTTCAGGGTTTTTTCCTTCCAAAGAACAACTTTTTAATAATTTAAAGTTTCGCGCACTAATTCATCCGGAGGCCGCAAAGATTTAGTGTTGACATTTTTTGTAATAAATTCCTTGTCCACTTATGAGGCGATTTAAAAGTTTTGAAACCATTATTGACGTTAACTTTTGAATTAGTCTTCCAAGTTTTATCATTATGACAGTCATAATTACGGCAATACTAATAAATAGTAATTAGTGACATAAATTCATGGGATTTATCTGATTAAAATGTGTATAACTTTCTTTACATGTTACCTATTCACATAAGGATAATTCAAACTGTATATGGTTGTAGAAGCTGGGCTCTTTATGTTCGTATAATTTTCTTTATCAAACTACCAAATTAAATTTTTATGAAAGTGCCTATCTAGTCTACACACTTTATGACACTACCCTAGCTAGATCACGGAGATGACATATCACATAGCCCTAGTTACTAGGCTAGTATTAGGGAAGGTGGTCATAGAGCTTCAGTTGGCTCATTGGATAGGTCTTGTCATAACTAAGAAGAAAATATATAGTTTAATGGGGCTATCTTTTATAATTATTGAGTAATCAGCTAAAATATGCCCCAAATATCGCCACATATTTGACAGGTCACAAAAGTCTAATTCCAGAAATGTATCATTGCCAGAGGAGAAGGTTTATGAACATCATAAATCACCAAATAATTGTACCACTAACTTGTTTTCATCATTTGTGTAATATTTACGTATAACACATACAAAAAAAATTTATCAAGTTATATTTTTCAGAAATAAGGCTGCAAAATTGGCCCAAGCACCAAGTTTTTTTCAGGGCAGTCCAAAGTGAGAACATCCATTTTTGTTTCTTTAGATAGGTCTTAAAGAGACTAATAAGTAAATATATAATTTGACATGGTTTTCTTACATTATTTAGGAAATATATCCCTCAATAGGGTAGAAAATGACCACTGTAAGGTCCAAACTCCAATGCATATATTTTTAATCCACAGACATAAAAACCAATTAAAATCGACATACAATGAAAAAGAAGTTCAGGTGTTGTGTTATATATTTTATAAAGAAATTAAGCACAATACAATATATTTTATAATTAGAATGTAGTTATATATACATATTATATGCATGTAAATTATATTAAGGTGATAAGCATGATGAATTATTTTTCAAGCAAGACAGACAAATCAATGGAAAAGAGGATGTTGCATTGATGCAATTTTAATGTTGGACATAATCCATGGTCTCATTAAATCATCCATCAATTGTTTTATGTATATCTAACAAATTGAAATGCAAATAATCACGAACACAATGCAACTTTATCCCCCAAAAATTGCCTTTCAGTGTTTTTTCTTAGACCGGCAAACTTGAACCAAGCAACTTTTTTAAACAGATGTTTAATTCTCTAGTACATCTTAAATATTCACAATGTGCACGAAATAAAGTCAACTATAATATCTATGTATATTATTATGCATCTATCACACATAAAATATGCTGGATAGGCTAAATTGGGCATAGATTTGATTGGATTGTATAACAACCTAAACGTGTTGATCTGACGCTGCGAGAAATTATGAGAATTGATGCTTGAGGACCTCTGGGTTTTTCCAATTGCGCAGCACGGATAGTTTCGCATAAAAAACAAAAATAGATTTATTATTGCGGTTTAGATTTAAGTGATCGCAGACTAGGTTAGTTTCGTATTTTCATAGGGAAACTAGCATATTTAGAAAGACTGGAATATTGACAACATGGCTAACTTCGTTTTTTTAAAGATATTGCCAGGGCCGTGTGCAAAGAGAGTAAACAGCCCCCCTATCGCGGACCATTTTGTCAAAAAATCGTTTGTGCTTCGTTTCTGACGTAACGTCATTTAACAATTATATCCCCGATTTCAAAACAAATTAGATTACGGGATAGAGGTTTAGACTAGTTAGACTTAGAGCTATATGCATTCTGTTTATTTGTTTAATTTATAGTTATTACGTGAAATATAAAGGCAACCGCAAGCAAAACAAATACGACTTTCATTTCACGCGTCATTTTCCTTACGCCCATTTAAAGCACAAATAATATTCACGACGTAACAACGTCCCTACTGTAACTATTGCCGTAGTATTGGCTATTGACTATTCTGATTCATATATATTCACTGAATATTGTTGCATTTAAGACATAACAGACAAAACATCAACTATGCAAAACAGCTAAAATATCTGACAAAATTATCACGTGAAATCCGCTAATTACCTTATTTTAGAATGAGACAGTTGTATATATTCAATTTTAAACAGAACAGTTTAACGATATTTGACAGTTAGTCAAACAATCACCAACTTCCGCTGATCGTCCTGCCATCTGTTGTTTACGAAAGGAATTAAGGGATATACTAAAAACTGTACTTGTTAAAGGGATACAAGGCATCTCGGCTACCTAGATAACTCGACCCAGGACATTTCGGCCAATGCTGAAACTACTGGTCCTTTGGCCAGAGAGCTTAAATATATAGAGGCATTACTCTTGCCGCACCATGTTGAATTTTGAACCAGTGGCGCCTCCAGCGACCGGAGGTATTTCTCAGATAAACAAAAGCTCTGTTTATCCACATGTGATCGCGTACATGTGTGCGTATGGTTTAAATGAATTGCCAATACTAGTACTATATGTTACATGATCACATACTATTTTATTCATTAACACTTTAATTGTGCACACATGATGTCGAAAAAAACGAAGCTCTGAAACTGTAAATAAAGAATTAAGTGATTTCACAGTCCAGTCACTTAATTCATAGCCTACAATTTGCGATCACTTGACAGCTGATCAGAAAATAATTGAACGTGGTTTAGGTTATTTCACAGCTTTGTGTGTGAAAGTTTTTTTAATGAAAACAATTAGTTATATATGAGGTAAATGCATACAAACATACTTTCATCATGTCAGTTTATCATAGTCTATTTATTTATTTGGATATATACATATGATGCTATATAATATATGATACTTCCCATCATATATTCATCATGCCCGTTTTTCTTATATTAACTAAAAATATCATAAGTTCATTTAAAGTCTATACCCCAATAATATAGACTAATATAGGCCTGCCCAGCTGAGAACAAAGAACATACTTGGAATATTAACAATGTTTATGTTTGCGTTAACATGTTAGATATAGAGAAATTAGTACTTTCATGCAATAAGCGTCATCAAATCTCTTGTGTCACGGGTTCATCTACAATTACAATCAGTCATTTCTTATCAAATGGATAGAATAACTCAAATTGCTTCCAGCTCTAAAAAACCACTACTACAAAAATATGACATTTAGTCCAGATCAGTGAACTGTTTAAAGTTAGACAGAATATACCCAGCGATGTAATAGACACATGCATTGACTACTATAACAGATAACTCAAAATCATCTATCACATCCAAAACCAGTAAATCTGTATTTAAGAGATTGGCTTGTTTACATGGTATCTCATCATCATAGAACTTCAAGGACTGAAACAGAACAATACCTTGTAAAATAATGACTTGAACAAGTGCATACACAATGTGTAAACACATGTTTTCCTTTTTTTCAAGTTGGTTAAAGAATTTGATTTGATATACATTTAAGTTATTCGAAGATCGAGAAGTGTACCAATTAAAGCACATGAGCTGAACATTCAGGTACTAATTCAGGTGTTGGTAAACCTTTTTTTGTATTAAGATATGAAATGGGCTTGATGCCTTGTTTCTTATTTAATAATTTTATAATACCAATTTTTACCATTCATATTTATAAATATTAATTACCATCACAGCTGGCCCTATCTCCTGTATAGGTCTCCTATCTGTTAATCTTTTCTCTTTGATTTCAGTGGATGCATGAGGTGGATTTGGTACACCAAAAATAGTTGGAATAGGATTCTAGATAAGTTTATCTCTTGTCTGGTTCATGAATTCCGTTTCAGTGAAGTCCATATCATACACTCTACAATTAGTATTCAAGTAATTTAAATCTTTCCTCATCATATATCTGCCCAACAACAATTAATAATCCATCATTTACTTCTATCAAAGAAAAAATAACAAAGTGAATGTTTCTACCACTAGTTGGGTATTTAATAATTAATTTCATAACATTTAAATTATAAATAGAAGTCTTTATATATCAATAAGTACCAATTGCTTACGTTTAAAAATAAATATGGATGAGATGATCATGCAAATACTCACCTATTTATAATTACTGTAATTAGGGAAAAATTATCTGATTATAGTAATGTAATAGTTCAATTATATTATTAACAATAACAAAGTAAAAAATACCTCCTGCCCATAACATCTCCAGTGTCTCCAGTACAAGTAACTGTAAGCTTATGTATATTTACATACCCATTTTGTGATTAATAGGTTGATTTTGTTCAATAATATTTAATAAGATTTGGTTTGAAACAAATATAGATCTAGTTAGATCTTGCTTAGGCCTACTGCTTCAGTCAGTCTACTTCAAATTGTTATGCTTATTTTTTAAATATCCTTTATTTAAAAAAAGCCAGATCATATCAAATTTTTACACTAGCTTTCATTTTTCTGGAATGTCTTTATTTGTGCATACTTTTCTGTTACTGACCAAACGCGCAGAATGAACCAGTGCCATTGCGCCATGTTAACGAAGGAGCTGGCCCTGACAACACCTCCGGTCGCTAGGGCCCCGGGGTCCATGAATTCAAAATGGAACTGAAAACCCAAGTAAAAT